>JAEQBH010005478.1:0-403524 GCA_016808115.1 Tetrastigma voinierianum | reverse complement strand
ATGACGTCATGATGACGCCATATCGACACCGATGACGTCATGCTGACGTCATCCGGACCGGATCTTGACCCGACCGGACCTCCGCGCCTTCCGACGGCCCGTGCGTGAGCGTCTGACGTCCATTTTGGACAATCTTGGTACCGACGCGCTCGTATCGAAATGCTCTACAATGTGGTATATTTATTTTACATGTTTGAAGCTGTTACAGATTCGAAAATACGCGGAAGGTCCTGCGTAATGCCGTATTTTGGGTATTTTTATGTTTTCTGTATTTCTATGGTTTTGGAAATATGTATGATAGCTCACATGTATATCACCACATAGGATCTATGTAGAGTGTAATTCATTGACTATTAATGAATTAAACAAGATAATTAGCATGACATGTAATGTAAAGACATACGCCTGCTTTTTACGTCCTGCATTACATATATATATATATTGAATGTGATACATAAAGTTTATATCCTGGTGAGGAGAGATTCAAGGATTCAATTGGCTAGACCGCCTAAAGTGGCATAATTTGACTGGCTCAGAAATATCACCTCATATCAGGCGGGATGTTCTTTATTACGTGGATCATACTCCCAAAGGAGGTGATCCTGTGTTAGTTCATGGAGGGATACATGTATAGCATGTGCTTGAGAAATGATTGATCTTAGTGGTTCATACACCCAGCGCGCGACATTTCACGAAAGATTAGAATATGTTCATGGCCGCCGCCATGTGGAGAGTGTACAAATTGCATGTCATATTTTCGCCAGCGTGATTATGTGATGATGTATGTAATTCTTCCAGATAAGTATTCACATGATGCCGATTGTATCGCTTTTGCTTTGTTTTTCAACAATTTTTCTCAGAACGGCAATTCCATTTCACTAAGGTCCTTACTGGATTGAACTTTCTAAGAAACGGAAAGAGGATTTTCTATTTGGAAATTTGGAGTCGGGCGATGTTCACATCGCTTCCACAAAAGATAAGCCTACAGACATCACCCACCGCATCAAGCCGAGAAAACTGACTATGCTACCCGAAAGGAGCAATCTGGATTTGTTGGTCAATAAATGAAGAAACTATCCAAGAACACTTAAAAAGTGGTTTACCAAATATCAGATCGCTTATGAAATGATGTTCCATGTAGGCTAGAACCCAATTTCATCTAATGGCGAGGTTGAAACACTTCTTCAAAAACTCTTCAATATGAAGTATGATGGTACTCACAAGTTAGAGATTATGTCCTCGAGGATGGTAGACTCTGAAGATCGGCTTCAAGCTCTTAATATTAATATCCTCGGAGGCCAGACAGTATCAAGCCTCAAACACCCTTCCACCGATTTGGGATTATAAAGACAAATTACAATTCCTAAGATGAGACTTGGTCGCTTAATGACTTGATAGCAAGGGTGGTGGCGTAAGAAAAGAAACTAAGAAGGAGAAAGAGCATATGGCCTTATATGTCGCTAGTTCCCATAAAAGGAAAATAAGAAGTTAAAAAAGTCGCACTCATAAAGGTACTAAGAAACTACCTATTACTCCTGATAATACGGGTCCAAAGAAGACATTCTTGAAAAATGATGATATCACGCTTTCTTTTGTAAGAAGAAAGGTCACATGAAGAAGAAGTGTAAAATTTAAAGCTTAGATGTCCAAACGTGGGCTTATTATGTAATGATTCTTTAACACTTGTTTGTGAATCCAACCTATCCTCAAGCACCATCCGCTTCGTGGTTCGATAGTGGAGCAACCAATCATGTTGGGGCGCTTATCACAGGATTCATAAAACCAGGAATAAATACGATGAATCAAACTCAATGGGAACAACGAGAAGGTCGATGTCATGTCTGTGGAGATGTAATCTTAATTCTAGATTCTCGGGTTTTAAAATTGATGTCGAAAGACACCTTTTATAATACCTTTTAGACGAAATTTAGTTTCCGTATCGTGTTTGGATTTATTTGATTACTCTTTTGAAATCAAAAGCAATGTTATTTCAATATTTCTTAATTCAAATAAGGTTGGGTGTTGTCATATGTCCAACGGATTATACAGATTGAGTTTATCTCCCAATGACATATAATGCCGCTATACTATTGAAAGGTTGGTTTCTAAGAGACCATTACCTAAGGAAGAGTCTTATGCATTGTGGCATAAACGGCTTCGCTATATTTCAAGGATATGAGAAAGGTCGATAAAGACTAACATCTCGCCTCGCTCTAAAATGACTTAGAGATATGCGTAGACCGGTCAGCAGGTAAAATGACCAAGATAAGAAAGAAACCGCAAATCCGTAGTTCGACTTGTTGATGTCAATCCACACCGATATAAGTGGACCTTATACCGCAACCTTGTGTAGAAATTTTTATTTCATCACATTTATCGATGATCATTCTCGATATGGTTATTTGTAATTGACAAAGAAAAGGTCAAGTCTCTTGACAAGTTCAAGATTTTTCTGACCAAGTCGAAACAACTTAGAAAAAGTTTATAAAGGTTGTTGGGGATCTGACCGAGGTGAGAGTACTATGCGCATGGCGATGCCGGACAGCTTAAGGGGCCATTCGCCAAATACTTAGAGGATTCTGGGATAGTGGCACAGTTTACTATGCCTTGGAGTCCTTAGCAAAATGGTGTAGTCGAAAGGCGCAATCGCACTCTTATGGAAATGGTAAGGAGTATGATTAGTAGGACAAATTACCCGGGCTTTCTGGGGTGAAGCTTTTGAAAACAAATTTTGTACATTCGAATCGTGTACCTACAAAAGTCGCTCCATCAATTGAAGTTATGACCGGGCGTAAGCCCACTAAACCATCTTAAGGTTTGGGATAAACTCGCGTATGAAGATATAACTGGCCATTAAGTAAGTTGACCTGTAACCACCGGGTGTTACTTTGTATCTGACCCTTAATATTCAAGTGATATCTGCTCATAATCCCAATGGAGGCACAAGAATTGTGGAATCACAGACAACCAAGTTTTTGGAGTTTGATGTGGCCGAAGAAAGTAGCTGCTCACAGACTATTGAGGATTATAGTACGGTGGGTAATATGGTAGCTTTATCTCCTCCCATACAGATAATTGTGGAAACTCCCACACACCATATTGAACCTATTGAGGCTCGGGATCCTGTTGTCGAGACAGCTCCTAATGAAGTTCATTAAGGCTCTCAGGTGCAGGATGTGGCAATTACTACTCCAGTAAGGAAATCCACTAGGGAGAGACGATCAACTATACCACCGGACTATTTAGTCTATATAGGAGAGCAAGACTACGAGATTTGCTTCCATGGATCAGATCCAATAACTTATGAGGAAGTCAAGTTGGCCCTCAATCGTAATCAGGTTGATGCAATGAGAGATGAAATTCAATCTATGAGGCATAATGGAGTTTGGGAACTAGTTGAATTACCTGAAGGTCATAGACCCATTGGCTGCAAATGGGTGTATAAGACTAAAAGGGACCATAAAGGAAAGATTGAGAAGTTTAAAGCCAAACTGGTAGCCAAAGGTTTCACTCAGAGAGAAGGAGTAGACTATGAAGCAACCTTTTCTCTGGTCTCTTCTAAAGATTTTTTCAGAGTGATCATGGCATTAGTTGCTCATTTCGATATGGAATTACACCAGATGGATGTTAAAACTCGCTTCACCAGACCTTAATGAAGAAGTTCATATGATGCAACCCGAAGGTTTTGTGGCAAATGATTCAGGGTACACTCTATGTAGATCAAAAGTCTATTTATGATCTCAAGTTTCTAGACATTGGTACTTAAAGTTTCATAGTGTTGTTGTCACATGGTTTTGTTGGAGAACAAAGTAGATCAAATCGACATACCGCAAGGTCATGGGAGGAAATTACTTTCCTAATACTCAATGTAGATGATATCCTCGCTTGCAAGCAAAGGACCTTGGCTACCGTATGAGACAAAGCGGATGTTGTCAAAGAACTCTTGATATGAAGGACCTTGGTAGAGGCTGCCTCTTGTCCCGGGCATTGAGATTACGTGAATCGCTCACTATCAGGGGTTTATCTCAGAGGGCATATAAGATCGATTTTAGAAAGATCTCAACATGCAACAATGTGCCAGAAATTGCTCCTGCCAGAAGGTGATGAATGAGTCCGTCTGTTCTCATTCGATATTGAGAAAGCCCAAATGAAGAATGCAGCCTTTATGCAGCGCACTCGGGAGTATTATGTATGCCTGGCACGCACTCAGTTTATATTGCCTTATAACAGACTTCTAGGCGTATATCACCAAATCCAAGACATGATCTGGGTTACTGCCAAGAAGGTTATGAGGTATTTAAAGAGGACAAAAGACTATATGTTGATTTACGTATGTTCAGACCTGCACTTAGTCGGGTATTCGCATTCGCACTTATTGGCGTATCGTGGATAAAAGAAGTCACGTGTTACATCTTTAAGTTACAGGAGGCAAGATCGCTGGAAAAGTGAGAAACAGAAATCAATTGCATCCTCTACCATGCAAGCGGAGTTTGTAGCATGCTTTTCAGCAACTACTCAGGCAATTTGGCTCCGAAACCTCATTAAAGAGTTAACCGTATTTGATTTTGTGGATAGGCCCATACAGTTGTATTGTGACACACTCGCAAAGGTTGCTTATTAACAACAATGTAGGTCTCAAGGGGTCTAAGCACATGGAGTGTCAAGTACCGACTATAAAGGAAAAAGTCTAAAACAAATGACGCTGCAAGGAGCCAGCATTTCTCAACAGATGATATGATTGCAGATCCTCGTTTAATTCAAAGGCCTTCGCCCCTTGTGTATTTGATCGATATGTCATTAACATGGGCTTAGGAGTATCATGGGATAATCGTGAAATTAGTGGGAGCCGTAAGTTTATGTTGCTCCTAAGGAAGTCCAATCCGATTTCATTACATTTTTGTAATATTTGAATTTGTATCAACTTTTTTGCATTCAATACAGGCCTATGGAATGTGATTATCAAGCCGAGTACATATGATTATTGAAAATCTCGAGGCATTGTGTAAAACCTTGGAGTAATGTGCTATGGGGGCATCTTGGCATTAGCCTTGACAATATGTCTTGTTACACATAAAGTAATGTTACCTATCAAGGTAACACATATACAGGTTCTTTGGAACCATGATGGATATTCTCTGGTGACATACTAGGTTTTGTGACACTTAAGGAAAGAGAATTTGGACTAACAAAATGGATAACACATGAAGTATCACTCATTATGAGGTATTGTCCATTTAACACACTACCATATTGAATCCATATCGCAGTTGAAAGCACTCGGTGACCATGGAAGGCCTCGCGTGAGTACACATGCAAATTACCGCTATGATTCAAGTTCGAGACTTTATGGGATGGGATTGACTATTAAGAATAATCTCTAGACCAATATGAAGGTGCGTGACATACTTTTGTTTCAATTAATATCGCCTAAGTGGGGAGAATGTAAGATTTTTCCTTTATGGGCTTTATTAATTAAAATTAGCTGAATTGGGTGCTCGTCTAATAAAGTGAGATATATATGGACTCTTAATTAGTTTAATATGGGCTGGCTAGTGTGGGCCCGTAATGAGCGGGCCCGTGGTCAGAACTCTATAAATAAAAGCTCAAGTCCCTCCCCAACCCTAAGGATACGTTAATCCGTAATTCTACATACATTCGTATAGAGATATTTTTTCAACAAGAGAGGCGCCTCATTGCCGTTGTCATCAATCCTGGGATAAGTGAGAAGATCTCGAGATCATATTTTGCATCTTCATTGATTCCGCATCACAACCATGGATTCCAACCGTATGCTATTTTTCATATTCTCTTTATTATTATGTTTGCATTTAACCGGTGATCTAGGAAGCATGAATCAGGTCCTACTACTGTGAAATTTTTTGGGGGCAGCATTCTCACCCAATGATATTTGTTTTGAACGGTGAAGATTGGTTTTGGAGTTCGGGATGATGATATTTTGGTCAGTGAACAGAACCTTTGTTTGATGAAATTTCTGCATCATTTTTGTACAACTTTGTTGATATTCCAAGTTGTTTTATCTCGAGATTCGTTGATGTATGCCTCTAGTTTGACCTATAGAGAATTCTTTTATCTTGAGATTTGTTGATGTATGTCTCTAGTTTGAACAAGATTTGTTGCTTTACCAAGCTTTCCAAATGTTATGAAGTATAATGTGGCTTTATGGTATTGTTTGATTCTCATTTGTTTCTTTTCCTTATTTTCCTTTTTTTTTTATCTTTCGAATGTTTCTTCGTGTTTATATATATAATGTGGTATATATATATATATATATATATATATATATATATATATATATATATATATATATATATATATATATATATATATATATATATATATGGTATAATGTGTTTTTTTTTCTTTCATGTGAGGACGGTTTCTTTGTATATCCATCTCCATCATTCTCATTTTTTGGTTTAGATGCCATTGAAATTCTTGGTTTGTGTTTGTGAAGTAATTGTTTAAGTAGACCCTCTTCGCTTTTGGGTTTTTGGGCTAATTTAAGGCTTCAAGAGGCAATAGAGCTCCTTTACCTAGACTTTGCTCCTGGGACCATTTAAGATCGATTTTATTGGGCGATTCAAGGTTAATATGATTTATTGGATTTATTTAAGGTTTATTTATGATTTCCCTATATTATGCTTTTGGATTGATTTGAAGCTTCATATTCCCACAGCTCATATGCCCTAGATCTTTGATGGCAATGAAGTCTATCAGAAAAGCTCCAGATCGTTGTTATCTATATGCACATTTTCTCAACCGAATTCTCATTCATTTAGCTACTTTGATTTGATTGATTTCATTTTCTTTGTTAATTGTTGATGACTACATTTGATTTTCTTTTCTTTTTTTTTTTCTTTGATTATAGATGGTTGCATTGAAGGTATGACCATAGCCCTGATTCTTGTTGTTGTGCTCACTATGTTGCTATGACCTGAGAAAAGGCTCCCAAGTCTATTGTGAAGGGGACTAAGTTGGGCTCATATCCATGTGGCTATGTGAAAGAAATTGTAGAGTTGTTGCTTACCTTTTTTCTAGTCACGGTTGCCTCACACATTTCATGGTGTTGGTTGAAGACTTCGGTGAATTGAGGGCTTTAGATCTTTAACCATAAGTTGGTGTGTCCCACCTATTATATGTTTGGCCCACTTGATACCTGTTTATTTAGCATTTTTCATTTTATTTGTACTTTTATTTTATTTGTAGTTTTTTCTTTTTTTATTGTAGCTTTTGTTTTTATTAAGCTTTCAGACTATGAAGAATCTCAAAATTAATATTATTTAGTTGCAAAACCAAAGCTTAAACCGAAGACCTAGGCTTGCACAATGTAGTAGTCTAGCCACCTCTTACCTAAGATCTTTGTATTAAAATGTTTACCCCATTAAATAGTAATATTTTTAATTGCTTCCTTTTATCACTAGATTTGACTTTTTCATATTCTTACCATTTAAATAATTTATTATTATTATTATTGTTACTAAAATTTATTTCTATTATTATTATTGTTATTATTATTATAAATAACACTTACATTTAGTGTTATTTATTTAGTTAAAATAATAACTTAGATTCTGGTAGTGAAAATAAAGTTTTGTTTCAGAATTCATTAAACAAAATTATAATTTTTAATATTGTATGTGTCTAATTTAACAATAATTTAACTCATAATTTAGAAATTTTAGCAACAAAATTTTAATTATTCAAAAATGAAATTTTTCGTCAAAAAATGTTATTGGAGACAACAAACAAATTATGTCATTTAAGAAGTATTAGATGCAAACATTTTTTTTATTGCAAACTTTTCGCGACGAGGATAAAGCAACATACCAAGAACAAATATTTGTTGCAAAATGATTTTGTAACAAAAATTAAAATTCTTGCAAAAAAATAATTATGTTGCTAAATATCATTTTTCTTGTAGGTTCGTGTTTCAATTAGAACAATTTACTCATTGCAACAAAATACTTATTGTCAAAAAAAAAAAAAGGAACACAATTCACATCTTCATCCTATTTTACATCATAGATTTGAATGCGCTTTAGATTACCTATTTTTTCTTTTTTTTATAGATACAACAAGCAATAGCATTTATCATGTCCCCTACTAGGCAAGCCTCTAGATTGTTTCTTTAACTGATAGAATTGAATCTGTGTCCTAACAGGAAGAAGATTGATGAAACATAAAGAAAAAAATGCCAACACTAATTGTAGCAAAGAATGGAATAGTAGAAATGGTGGAGAGGATTTGACCTTTTTCCTGTGGCCATTCATGACATGAACTCAGAGAAGAAGAATATAGTTCTATTGGCAGTGGAAAATAGACAACCTCATGTTTATGGTCTTTTGCTTAAGAGGGAAATTTTGAAAGAGGGTGTATTTGCTGTGTGGATTGTCGTATCTTTTTATATCCATTGCCACCATTTTGGTCTCCTTCTCGTAAGCCGACATTTGTTCTAGGCGATGAACCACATGTCGTTTTTCCAATATATGCTATTATGCTTCCACAGGTTCTTTGTAATAATGCAGTTCTCGTTATACCTTGATCTCATATGGGCTACTTTTAAGAAGGTGCCAGAAAGAAGCTATGCAGTGGTTGCATGAGGTTGATTTTTCATGTTAATTCCATCATCTCGGGGCTTGATGGTGATTTTGAATAATTTCAAATGATGTGGTTTTTTGAGTTTGATATTGATTATGTAAGGCTGGTTTTTAGATTTTCTTCTTTCTTTATTTCTTTTGTTTCGCTTGCTGATTTTTATTTTTTTTTTTATTTTTTTATTTTTTTTATTTTTTTATTTTTTATGCTCTAGTTAAACAATATGTTCTGCATCTATTTTGTTATAATTATTGACTTTACATCTCATTTAAAATTAATTGGTTTCACAAAATTAGGAGGTCATGAAGCTCTCATGCATGCATTTACCCTTTCACATCTGCTTGCCCTACTCATTCCAGTGGATCACAGTATTCATTAGGTATTCACTTATTGGATCATTGCTATCACTAATCATGCATGTACTTGCAAGCACTCAGGTGAGATATGTTAACTTTATATGTGAAATTGAAAATATATATCAATCATGTTTTTAGGAAGTGTCCTTTTATTTTAAGCATTTGGGATCGTATTAAATATAATTGTCCTATAACTCTCTTTTATGAGGGTCATTTCCTTTCTTAGTTAGAAATGGTTCATAAAAATTATAAAACTAATTGCAATTTGTTTAATCACCATATAGAAAAGATTGGTATAATCTTATGGAATGTATGGATACACAAAAACCAAGTTGTTTTCAAGAAGGTTCAACCAATTAAACCTCTTTCTCATCGAGAAACCACCTTAAAATCCAAAATCTTAAAGAGTATTTGTTTGATCCTTATCTTGAGAATGGAGGACGAAATGTCTTCCAAGTGGTTGAAAAATGGATTCAATGGATTCCCTCTATTAATTGTAGGTTCAAGCATAATTTTGATGGTTCTAAAGTAGAGAGTAAGTGTGCTTCAGGATGAGTCATTAGAACCAGTGGTATTAAAAAAGACAACACCTCTGTAGACACGTAGGTAATACCTCAATAATTATTTCAGAATGTATGGTACTTAGAGATAGTATTTTAGCCGTCAGAACAATGGTTTTTTAAGCTTAGAAATTGAAGGTGACTCAAAAATAGTAATAGACCATTTTAATAAGATGATTAGTATCCCTTGTTCTATTAGAAGCTATCCCCATGATTAAATTTTTATAGTTGTCATCATGTCTATAGAGAAGCCACTAGAAATGCAAATTGTATCGCCGAGAAAGATATTGGTATTTTGATTCAAGAATTTGGTTGTCAAACTTCTCTAAAGATGTTCCAAATATTGATGCAGGAGCTTCTATAAACACACCAAACATTGGGAGTTCAACCCTAATTATTGAAGAATTGGATTAGGGAGGTCAAAAAGCATTGAACACATGTGAAAACTCCCTTTTTGGACCTCATTTGGCCTTGAAAGGCAAAAACGTGGTCAAACTTGGGTAATTCACTCGATGTAGAGCCACCATATTGATTTTAGAAAGATTTGTCGTAAGATTTTCTAGAGGATTCGCTTTAGGATTATGTTGTATTTCTTTTAGAAAGATTTGTTGGGAGATTTACTCCAAGATTTTATTCTATTCCTTTTAGGAAGATTTTTGCTTTACTTATTTTAGAAAGTTTGCTTAGGAGTTGCTTATGTAATTTAGAAAGTTTCTTTTCCTAGTTAAAGTAGAAGTTGCTTTATTTTCTTTAGAAAGTAACGGGCCTATAAATACCCCTTTCATTGTGTTTTTTTTTTCATTCATTCAAGTTTTAATAAAGTTTTAGATTTATCTTTCAAGAGTTTTCTCTTATCTATTGGGTGGATTCCCTTGGGGCGAGTTTGTTGCTTTTATACATAAAAGCGGATTCCTCGTGCAAAGTCTTTGTCCTGGCTTATTAATCAACTCCTGTCCATAATTGATTGTGGCACCTTCACTCCATCATCTATCTTATGTGGATCTTTTCAGTAATCCAGTAAGTAACTACTCTTGTGTAAACTCTACTCTCCTCACCATTTCACATTTTCTTTAAACTTTCCATAACCAAATTTTCAACCTCAACCTAAAACTTTCCAAATCTTGTTCCATACTACTAAAACCTTCCTAAATAACATTTTTTTTCCTTATATACCATAAATACACCGTCCCTAACTTAGAAAATCTCCAAAATTCGTCCATAACCTATTTTGGCCCTAGAAAACTACCCTAAACCCATATTTTGACTTATCTAAACTTCAGGATCATCCATCACTAGCCCCAACTCAGATTAAAGGTTGGATTCCCTCAGCGCAGTTTGTGGTTTTCTATACCTAGGTGGATTCTTTGGTAAGTGTCTTGTCCTCGCTTATCAATCAACCCGGCCCATAAGCTGGATTGTGGGCCTTCTACTCCATCATCTATCTTGTGTGGATCTTTTCAAGAACTCCAAAGAAGTAACTACTCTTGTGCAAACTCTACTCTCCTCATCATCTCACCTTTTCTTTAAACTTTCTATAACCAAATTTTCAACCTCAACCCAAAACTTTCCAAATCTTGTTCCATACCACTAAAACCTTTCTAAATAACATTTTTTTCCCCTTATATACCATAAATACACCGTCCCTAACTTAGAAAATCTCTAAAATTCATCCATAACCTATTTTAGCCCTAGAAAACTACTCCAAACCCATATTTTGACTTATCTAAACTTCAGGATCATCCATCATGGTCCTAACCTTGCATCAAAGGTTGGATTCGCTTGGGGCGAGTTCGTGGTTTCTTATACCTAGGTGGATTCCTTGGTGGCGAAGTCTTTGTCCGACTTATCAATCAATCCCGCCTCATAGTCGATTATGGTGCCTCTTACCCATCATCTATCTTGTGATCTTTCAAGAACCCAAGAAGTAACTACTCTTGTGAAAACTCTACTCTTCCCCTACAATTATCTCACATTTTCTTAAACTTTCCATAACCAAATTTTCAAACTCAACCCAAAACTTTCCAAATCTTGTTCCATACTACTAAAACCTTCCTAAATAACCTTTTTTCCTTATATACCATAAATACACCGTCCCTAACTTCGAAAATCTACAAAATTATGTTGGAGTGTTGACTCTAGGGTATTCAAATATAGTAAAATTACTGGTTTTGAAACATGCAAAGCATACTAAAATAATAACAAGTAAATGTGAAACAATTATATAGAAGTGTTACAAGGAAAAGATAAAGTGTGACATGAAAGTGTTACACTTAACAGTTTCTAATATATGTAAACTAGATATTAACCTGACAAGTGTATCAGGAACCTGTGATAGAACTTTAGGGTAGATCAGGTTTCACATCATGTCCTTAAGACATATTTCACCCCCACTCTTGGTGCTTATGGAATAACGAAAGACCGCTCTCCCAAGATACAATGATCTTCACGTATGTAAGTGCACTCCAATCTATTGTTCAACAAACCAAACTATGTCGTGTACTCTCCGAATGCACTGCCTTAAATGCCGAAAATAATGAACTAAAGGCTGTCTTAGTGCACTGTTTACTGAATGAAAATGACTTAAATTCGTTTGTTATATTTTAGAATGACAATGAACCTGAGTATTTATAGACCTCTTGGTGACTTTCCGAACAATCACCATCCTAAAGACACAACTCAAAATGAAAAGACACAACTCAAAATGAAAGGACACAACTCAAAATGAAAGTCCAAACAACACCTTTTCATGAACGGACACAACTCAAACTAAAAGTCCAAACAACACCTTTTCAAGAGAGTCACTTGGGAGCCTATTTTCTCATTCATTTCTTACTCAATTTGAGCAAATGAATATACTACATTATTCTCCTCAGCTAAGAGAATATGAACCCACGAAATATAGTTCAAAATAACAACTGTCCCACTTTAATTTAGGCTCAAAGTCAACCAACAACTCGCTTTTTACACTTAAAAATCAATGGTCTAACAATCCCCACCCGAATGGAGAATTGGTCGTGAGTATGCAAATGATAATGTCGACACACTATGTAGAGTACATCTTTTGGAAAGATCGTGCATCGAGATAGGTAGCTTTGGCCTTGAACCTTCCCTAGTGAAAGCCCACTCTGACATACTTCCGGCCAAATAGAATGATGATGTTCTTAAACTATTCAAATTGCTTGATAAATCAAATTGAATAGACTTCACACAAATTTCCCTTTCCTAACACAATTGGTTCTAATGATCAGGTTCATTTCGGGGCCCTCGAACTCCTGTTTTCATTAGTGCTTTAGAGAATTCAGCCTTTATAAATTCTCATAGAAGTGACCCCTTCACACCCATATAGGCGACTCCTATTAGGAATATCCTACAATATCCCACTTGGATTTTCCAAGTTATAAGAATCATTAAAAACATAGCTTACCCTAATAAACTCTGCAAGCAACACTAGTTTATCATAGGAATAGATAGGAGAGATTATCTCCTTAGTGCTTCTTTTGAATCACGCATAATTCTAATGTCCCTTTGAAACCTAGATCTTGGGATTTCAACAACTAGGTTGGGTTTCCATTAAGGTGATTCTTTTGTCATAGGCTTTAATCCATTCCTCGATGTGTAATTTACTTGCTCTCTCACAAACCTTTGGTAAGCTTTAATCTTATATTTTCCTTTGACTTATAATTAATAGAAATAATCCTATTTATAATTGCCTAATCCAGATATGTGTACGACGATATGTCTAGACTTACCATTATACATGTCATTCTATGCCCTACCAATTGCAGATTGGTTATCACAATGTATACAAATTGTTGGCACAGGTTTAGGCCATATTAGAATATCCTCTAGAAATTGATGAAGCCACTCTGCTTCCTCTCCCGCTTTATCTAAAGCAATAAATTCAGATTCCATTGTGGATCTAGGAATACACGTTTGCTTTGAGGATTTCCAAGATACAACTGCTCCACCAAGTGTAAAAACATAACCACTTGTAGATTTTGTATCCTTCATATCAGATATCTAGTTTGCATCACTATACCCTTCTAGTACTGCTAGATATCTTGTATAATGCAATCCATAATTCTAGGTATATCTTAGGTATCTAAGAACCTTGATAATTGCCTTCCAATGGTCTTATCTCGGATTACTCGTATATCTACTCAGTTTACTAATAGAGTATGCTATATCTGGTCTAGTGCAGTTCATGACATACATTAGACTTCCAATGATACGAGAATATTCCAATTGTGATATGCTTTGACCAATATTTTTAGACAAATGAAGATTTATATCAACTGGTGTTCTAGCAATGTTGCTTTCATCTTTGTTGAACTTGTCAAGTAATTTCTCAATATAATGTGATTGAGATAATATAAGTCCACCAGATGTTCTAGAAATTTTAATCTAGGATAACATCTACAACACTCCAAATCCTTCATGTTAAATTTACTAGACAACATTTCGGTAGTTGCATAATATAATTATTACTACCCAAAATAAGCATATCATCCACATATAGACAAACAATGACATATCCATTATTTGTGTCTTTGACATAGACACATTTATCACATTCATTAATTGTGAAACCATTTGACATCATTACCTTGTCAAATTTCATGCCATAGTTTTGGTGTTTCATGAAACGATAAAGGGATTTCAATGTCTACATACTTCTTCCTCTTGTCCAAAGAAATAAAACCCTTCGGGTTGGTCCATATAAATTCTCATTTGGTCACCATTTAGAAATACACATCCATTTGGTGTATCTCAAGATTATGCAATACTGCAATAGCTATGAGCATACGAATAGATGTTATTCTTGTGACAAGAGAATATGTATCAAAGTAATCGAGGCCTTCTTTTTGTTTATAGCCTTTTGCTACAAGTCTAGCCTTGTACTTATCAATTGATCCATTGGTTTTCATTTTCCTCTTGAAAATCCATTTACACCCCAATGGTTTACTCCTTGGAGGAAGATCAACCAACTCCTACGTGTGATTTTGCATGATGGATTCAATTTCACTATTTACAGCTTCTTTCCACATGGGTGCTTCAGGAGTGGACATTGCTTCATTGAAGGTTTGAGGCTCATTTTCTAACAAATATGTAAGAAAATCTGGACCAAAGGACTTGGAAGTCCTTGCCTTTTACTCGCGCCTATGCCTTTCAATTTCATCATTTATAGACTCACGGTCTATAATACTACCGTAATATCATGAGTTCTTTTTTAAGAAACTCCCATCACATGCATTTTTACTAGAAATATATTTTAAAATAATGATGCATTTCTTGACTAATTATCAGATTGACATGTGTATCGTGAATATCATATTTATGCACTAGAAAACGAGGCACTATTATTTATCGTGATAACCAATAAATATACAATCAATAGTCTTAGGTCCTATTTTAATTCTTTTAGGAATAGGAACCATCACCTTAGCCAAACACCCCCACACTTTTAAATATTTGTAGGAAGAACTCCGACCTTTCCATAATGAATAAGGTGTCATTTAACTTCTTGTGGGGTAATTTATTTTAAAATATAATTTGTTGAAAGCAAAGCTTCCACAAATTTTGAGGTAATCCCAATCCAATCACACATGGCATTCATCATCTCTTTTCAATGTTCTATTTTTTACGCTCAACAATTCCATTTTTTGGCCGAGGTGTATAAGGTGCAGTAGTTTGGTGAATAATTAACATGTTCTTGATTAATCGATCGAACGGAAAGGTCATATTCACCACCTCGATCACTTCTTATTGCCTTAATCTTTCTCCCAAGTTGATTCTCAACCTCATTCTTATAATGCATAAATTTTTCCAACGCTTCATCTTTACTCCTTAGCAAATATACATAGCAATATATTGTGCTATCATCAATAAAAGTCACAAAGTATTTATTTCCACCTCTAGTTTGAACATATTTCAAATCACATGTATCACTATGAATTAACTCTAGAGGTTCAAGAGATTTCTTTCAATATTATGAAATGATGCTCTAGTTAAATTCTGATTCAACACATATTCACATTTATGATTTGCATCAATTTTTAAATTTACGCAGTATCAAAATTAACATGTCCTAATCTACCATGCCATATATTAGGAGGACTCAAGCATATAAGCGTAAGATGTGTTCTTATTATTAAAATCGATACAATAGTCATTACATTCATCTTAAACCCATTGCTCATATATCCCTTGCCTACATAAATCCCACTCTTAGTGAGTGCAAATTTGTCGGACTCAAAAACCAACCTAAAACCCTTATTACTCAACAACGATCCAGACACAAGATTCTTAAAATTTCTGGAACATGTAACACATCATTGAGAGTAAGCTCTTTTCCGGAGGTCATCTTCAATATAACCTTTCCTTTGCCTTCAACTTTGGAAGTGGATGAATTTCCCATAAAGAGTTGTTCTCCATCATTAATTGCTTCATATGATGAGAACATCTTCTTATCCGAACATATGTGTCTAGTGGCCCCGGTGTCCACCCACTATTCCTTGGTATTTCCCACTGCTGACTTCGATACTACAAAGAAAAACTTATGTTAGAAGATTTTCAGAAAGCTCTTCCACCCTGCTATATCAAGCTAGGGTCGCTTCCTCTTGTGGTTCACTCTAGCCACTTGCTTCACAATCCTTTGCACGATGTCCCAGTTTATTGCACACAAAGCAGTTGCCTTTGAACCTCTTAGAATCACCACCCTCGCTCATTTTCTGGCTGGCGATGTCCTTCTTTCAATCACACGCGGCTCGACTCAACTTTCGAATCGATTGCCTATTTTCTTTGGAGACTCTATTGTCCTCATTCATCCTCACAATCACGATCAAATCTTCAAGCTTTCTTATGCTTGTGTTTCAAATAATTGCTGAAGTCCTTCAAATTTGGCGGTACTTTCAACACTATGTACCTACTTGAAAACATTCACTACAATCATCTCTTCGGCATGAATTTCATGTAGATCTGAAGATCTTGAACTTGGACTTATGATAGTCTTGAATCCACCATTTTATACCCATGAATCCGCCCACAACAAATTTCTTCATTTGGACATCCGTCTTGTATTTACATCCAAGGATTCCCACAGCCTTCTACGTTGCCTTCATCGGGACTATACACATTATATAATGTGTTATCCAATCCATCGAGGAGATAGTTTTGCAAAGAAACTGGGAGGTTTCATGCATCCACCGCAAGAACAACTTGGCTACTAATCTCATTCTCACTACAAATAAGAGCATCCTCACGAAGAAACTTTGCAAGATTCAACGTAGTGAGATAAAACAACATTTTCTGTTGCCATGTCTTGAAATCATTCATGTTGAACTTTTCGGGTTTCTCCCTATGAGACACATGAGTAGGAACATAAATAGGCACCACAGGCACAACATGATTTGTAGTAGCAGGAAAATTAATATCATTTGCATCCATTTCCGACAAACAAAGATTACAAACTATTCAAACAATATAAAAGCAGTAAGTTATAAAACCAGAAACGGTCTATGTTACCATTTTAAACTTACTACTTTAATGTTTTTTGTATGGTTTATCAAAAGTCACTGTTTTGTGTCACAGTTTAAATTAAACAAGAAACAAAGTCACTGTTTTTATATCGAAACTAGAACCATAACAAGTAATTAAACTAATTGAAAGTCTGTCTTAAGAATGTCGGAGGTCGATTCTAGTGGCATTCAACATAGTAAATTAATGGGTTGAAATTTTTAGGTTTTGAAACATGCAAAGTATACTAAAACAGTAATAAGTAAATGTGAAACAGTTATATAGAAGTGTTACACGGAAAAAATAAAATGTGACATGAAAGTGTTACACATAATAGTTTCTAATATATGCAAACTAGATACTAACCCGATTGCAGAATAGGAACTGTGATAGAACTTTAGGTAGATTAAGGCTAGTGTTTCACACTATGTCCTTAAGACAAATTTCGCCCCACTCTTGGTGCTTATGGAATACCGAGCGTTTGCCTCCCAGGATACAATGATCTTCACACAGGTAGAAGTAGCACTCCACCCATCTCTGGTCCAAGAACCAAACTATGTCGTGGTACTCCGACGACCGCCTTAAATGCCGAAAAATAATGCACTAAAGGTTGTCTTAGTGCACTGTTTACTGAATGAAAATGATTAAAATTCGTTTGTTATATTTTTAGAATGACAAATCGAACCCGAAAGATTTATAGACCCTTTGGTGACTTTCCTCCTGACAATCACCATCCTAAAGACACAACTCAAAATGAAAGGACACAACTCAAAAATGAAAGTCCAAATAGCAAATTCCTTCATGAATGGACACAACTCAAAACCGAAGTCCAAACAAAGACCTTTTCATGAACTGACACAACTTAAACTGAAAGTCCAAACAACACCTTTAGCATGTCACTTGTTCTATTTTCTCATTCATTTCTTACTCGATTTGAGCAAATGAATATACTACATTATTCTCCTCACTTAGTAGAATATGAACCCATGAAATATTGTTCAAAATAACAATCGGGTCCCACTTTAATTTAGGCTCAAAGTCAACTAATAACTCAATTTTTACACTTAAAAAAACTGTTTTGGTCCAACAAATTGTCCATAACCTATTCGCTCCAAGAAAACTACCCAAACCCATATTTTGACATATTCCAACCCCATGATCATCCATCATGGTCCCAACCTTGCATCAAAGTGGTATTAGAGCTCAAGGATTGATGGCTGATCATAAGCAAAAGGGCGTTCTTGGTTCCGGAGACAAGAGTCCTAATCATGGTTCAAGTGGTTCTCAATCCCCATTGTAAAAATGTGTTGCTGATCTTGAATCTATGGTTCAACGTCATAGTGCCAGATGACTAATAATGATGATCCTATGAGGCCAAAGCCATGAAGGTGAAGGTGATGAAAGTTTTGACGAGGAACTGCGCTGATCCAGCTGCCCGAACAGTTTGAGGCCCAAGAAGCTCTGTGTAAAGATAAGCATTCAAGAGACTATGATTATGGAGGAAGGCATGAAGATCGACATCGCAATGATGATTACTATGAGAAACGTAATAATGATGAAGGTTCCGCATTCAATCCAAAGTTTGAAGGAATGCATGCCGATGACTTCTTGGATTGGCTTAATATTGTCGAACGCGGTCTTTTAAGTATTGTGATCCTCTTAGCCAAGAAAAGGTGAAGTCAGCTATCAAGATGTGCAAGAATGCTTCTTTTTGGTGGGAGAATTTAAAGAGGCAGCGTCAAAGAGATGGTAAAAAGAAGATTGAAACTTGGGAAAATATGAAGAAATAACTAAAAAGGAAGTATCTTCCCTTCCTTTATCGCTAAGATATCTTCCTCAAAATTTAGAATTTGAAGCAGCAGAATCTGATTGTGGAGGAGTTTTCGGTTGAGTTTGAAAATCTAATGATCAAAGGAGACTTGCAAAGAGTGTGAGACTACCATAGCTCATACTTGCCGGGTTTGAGGTTTTAAATTTAAATTGTTCACTGCAAATCATATAACACCCTTCAAGATATGATAAAGCTTGCCTTAAAAGTTGAGGCTCTAAACAAGTATGGGAAATTTACTACAAATTGTGTTAAAGAATAATTTATCAAGAATTCGACTTCAAGGAGCCTTACATGCTAAACCACCTCTTTAAACCTCAAGAAAAAGTGAAGTGCACAAGCCACAACAGTCTACTTCTAAGTCAAGACAGTGCTTTAAGTGCCATGGATTTGGGCATATAGCTTATGAATGCCGTCCTAACTCACAGTGGTCAGCCTCTAATCAAGCAAAGATGAAGCCAAGCAGTTAAGACGTGAAGGGGATGAGTTATGACAAATCTCCCATAAATTTGGACCATGGAGATAAGGATGAACTTATTATGCTTGACCATAGGACTTCTCTTAGTTGTTCAAAGGAGTTCAAGATTAGGTAGCTCCTAGTGAGGAGATCAAATTGGCTGCGGGCCAATGTCTTTTCACACAAAGTGCACATCTAAGGACAAGGCTCATTTGGTTATTATTGATAAGGAGCCGTAGAATTGTATTTGGGAGATGGTGCAAAAGCTCGATTTGAAGATGGATCCACACCCAAAACCCTATAAACTTAGTTGGGTTCAAGAGGGCAGTGATATCAAGGTAAAGCATCGATGCCTTGTCTCTTTTACAATTGGAAAGCACTACTAGATTTAAGTATTGTGATGTCGTTCCAATGAATGTTTGTCACTTGCTACTTGGGAGGCCATGGTAATATGATAGGAAGGTCACTTATGATGGCTTTAAGAACACTTACACATTCCGCAAGGATGGGCATAAAATTGTCTTGGCACATTTGAAACAAACAATTGCTCCAGCATCCAAACCTGAGGAGAAGAATTCTTTATTGTCAAAATCTAAGCTGGAGAAAGAAATCGGAACTGGTTCAGATGTGATGGCCTTGGTTGTTGTTGAAGAAACCGAAAGTGAGAAGGAGATCCCGAAAGAAGTAGAGCCAATTTTGGAAGAATTTGTTGATATAGTACCTGAGGAGATTCCACATGGGTTGCTCCCTATGAGAGATATTCAACATCAAATGTACTGCGCCACAAGTTCGCTTTCGCTTCAATAAATCGGCTTATAGGATGAGTCCTAAAGAACATGAAGAGCTTACAAGGCAAATTGATGAGTTGCTTGACAAAGGGCTAATTCGAGAGAGTAAGAGTCGTTATATGGTTCCCTTTCTACAAGTAACAAAGAATGATGGATATCGAGGACGTGTGTCGATAGTAGAAAGGCCAATAAGATTAATATCAATATCGATTTCCCATTCCAAGACTCGATGATTCACGGATCAACACTATGGTGTATCTATCTTTTCAAGATTGATTTGAGGAGTGGATACCATTAAATTGCATTTAGGGAAGGAGATGAATGGAAGACGACCTTTAAATCTCGAGACGTGGGCTCTATGAGTGATGGTAATGTGCCATTCGGCTATCCAACGCACTTAAAGACTTTTATGAGCTTTTATGAATCAGTATCCTTATGCCATGCATTGGAAATTTTGTGGTATACTTTGATGATATTTTGATCTATAGCAAGAATTTGATTGAGCACTTGGAGCATCTAAGGCAATTGTTCTCTATTCTAAGGGAGCAACGATTATTTGCCAACTTGAAGAAGTGTGACTTCTATGCTGACAAAATCGTATTTCTTGGTTATGTGGTTACTAAAGATGGACCGAAGCAAGACAGAAGAGATAAAAAATTAGCCAACCCTTAGCTCGATCCATGATGTGAGAAGTTTTCATGGGCTAGTCTCTTTTTATAGGAGATTTATTCATGGATTTAGCTCTATAATGGCTCCTGTAACTAATGCTTAAAGGGAGACAAATTCAAGTGAACTAATGTTGCCGAAGAAAGCTTCAAGTTGATTAAGAAGAAAGTAATTGAAGCTCCATGTTTGGCTTTACCCGATTTCAACAAAGTGTTCGAAGTAGAGTGTGATGTATCTCAAGTTGGGATTGGTGTTGTCCTTAGTCAAGAAGGAAGACCCATTGCTTTCTTTAGTGAGAAGTTAAATGAAGCAAAAAGGAAGTACTCCACCTATGACAAGGATAGAGCTTTATTCCATTGGAGTCAATACTTGCTTTGCAAACCATTTGTGCTCTTCTCAAATCACGAATCACTAAAATTCATCAACCACCAACACAAGTTGAATCGAAGACATGCGACATGGGTGGAATTCTTACAAGCGTAAAACTTCATAATCAAGCATAAAGCAGGTGTTCATAACGTTGCTCGAAATGGTTTATAGGAAAACATGCCTTAGTGATTTCCATGCAAGTCCCAAGTAGTTGATTCGATGTGTTGAAGGAGCTATACAAGGAGGATGCCGATTTTGTGAACTGAAGGTATGCGCCGACAAGCCTTTCAAGGATTTTGTGCGGTGGACGATTTTCTTTAAAGCGAAACACTATGCAACCCGTCTTATTCTCGAGATTGAGTATTCTAGATGAGTTGCATGGTGGAGCATTAGAGAACACTTTTGTGAAGAAAACCTAGCTCTAGTGAAGGCAAGCTTCTTGGCCTGCTTGTAGAGAGACATTAATAGACTTGCTAAGAAGTATGTCGGTCCATGATGGCTAAACTCATGGAAAACAATGCAGACTATATACACCATTGCCAATTCCAAATATGCCGGAGGAGTGTTAGCTTGATTTTGTAAAGTTGGGATTACTCTAGAACACAAAGAAACAAAGATTCGGATATGGTCGCTTGACAAATTTTCAAAGATGGCCCACTTGCACTCATGCAACAAGTCTACCGATGCTTCACATGTCACGACTTCAGACTTCAAAGAGATTGTGCGCTTACATGGTATTCTCAAGACTGTGGTTTCAGATCGAGACTCTAAGTTTCTCAGTCACTTTTGGAGAACTCTGTGGAGGAAACCGGGGGCTTCTTTACTATTCAGTACTTCTTATCACCCTCAGACTTATGGTCAAACCGAAGTTACTAATAGAAGCTTGGGAAATTTGCTACGGAGCTATGTAGGAAAAAATGTGAAACAATAGGATTTGATTCTGCCCCAAATTGAGTTTGCCTATAATAGGTCCATGCATAGAACTGTTGGGAAAAGTCCATTTGAGGTAGTCTATGGACTACAACCGATTGGACCCATGGAATTAGCACCCCATGCTACTATTAAACAATTTAGTTGAGATGCCGAAGTTAGAGCCAAAGAGATCAAGAAGTTGCATGAAGATGTTCGCTTGAAGATTGAGAAGCAAAATGCCAAATATGTTGAACAAGCAAATAGACGCCACAAGTATGTTGAGTTTGAGGTTGGCGACTTGGTTTGGGTACACCTTTGCAAGGATGGGTTTCCACCAGGAAAGTTTGGAAAGCTCAAGCCAAGGGTAGATGACCCTTTCAAGATTATAGAGAAAATTGGAGAGAATGCCTACAAGTTGCAATTGCCAGATGAATTGAAATTTCTCCAATGTTAAACGTCAAGGATTTGAGGGCTTATCACTGCGAAGACTTGAGGGCAAGTCTTATTTCCCAACTATGGGGGATTGATGCAGGAGCTTATATAAACACACCAAACATTGGGAGTTCAACCCTAATTATTGAAGAATTTGAAGAATTGGATTGGGGAGGTCAAAAAGCATAGAACACATGTGAAAACTCCCTTTTTGGACCTCATTTGGGCCTTGAAGCAAAAACAGGTCAAACTTAAGTAAATCCCTAATGTAGTCGCTATATTGATTTTAAAGATTTTCCGCAGGATCTGGAGGATTTGCTTTAAGATTCTCGCTATATTTCTTTTTGAAAGATTTTCTTTTATTTATTTTAGAAAGTTTGCTTAGAGTTGTTTATATACTAGAGTTTCTTTCCTAGTTAAATTAGAAGTTGCTTTATTTTCTTTTAGAAAGCAAGGGTTTATAAATACCCCTTTAGTTGTGTTTTTTAATTAATTCAAGTTTTAATAAAGTTTCAAATTTCTTTAAGAGTTCTCTATCTCTGGGTGATTCCCTTGGGGCTTAGCTTAGCTTCTTATACCTAGGTGATTCCTTGGTGGCGGTCTCCCATGTATCAACAACCCATCCATAGTCATCAGGGTGCCTTCACTCCATCATCTATCTTGTGTGGATCTTTTCAAAGAACCCAAAGAAGTAACTACCAGGCAAACTCTACTCTCCCTCACCATCTCACATTTTCTTTAAATTTTTCCATAACTAAATTTTCAACCTCTCAAATTCCAAAACTTTTCAAATCTTGTTCCATACTACTAAACCTTCATAAATAACCTTTTTCCTTATATACTATAAATACACCGGTCCTAACTTAGAAAAATCTCCAAAATTCGCCCATAACCCATTTTGGCTCCTAGAAAACTAACTCAAACTCCATATTTTACTTATCTAAACTTTAGATTATTCATCACGTGTCCTAACCTTTGCATCAAATATTACCCTTCAAAAATTAACGTGATCTTTATCCAATCGCCTTTGTGTTTAGTGCTATGTAGTTTCTCATCAAAAAAACAAAAACAAAAACAAAAAACCTGTGATATGTGAACACTTCAATGATTCTATACAAAACATGAAATCATAATCATTAAACAAGTAGGCTGCACATCGCTTATTTGCCCTTGAAATCTTGATAGTATTCCTTCATTGTAATTTGACTTATCTTACAAAGTTTATAATTTATAATCTTTTGTCAACTAACCATAACTAATGAAAAGGTATTTCTCATCTTTATCATCAGGTTTCTTTCATAATGCATCTCTCACATGAGTGTATGTCATGAAACCAAGCACATTCTTAGATAATCTAGTCCTTACAACCCTAAACTTGTCTTTCCAAAAAAAAAAGAAGCAATAATAGGACACCCATTTAATAGAAAAAATATACAAAAAAATATTTGTTTCTCAACATTAATTTTTATGCAGTAGTTACGCCCGGACCCTCCGACATCTAGAAATTTATTTTTAATACTAAACATTAAAATTTGAGGTTGAATTGTATTATTGTTGGTTGTTTGCATTTTTTATTGCCATACTCTCATATCAAGAGTGAAATCATAAACATATTTTTAACTTTTATCAACAAAGTTTCAGGTAACATATGTTTTCCTCTTCTGATCATTCACTTTGCATATCCTTTTATGTGTTTTAATATTGATAATTTATCATGCTTGTAGAGGACATAAAACTGATAAATTGTAATACTACTAACAAGTTTTGAAGAAAGATTTATCCCTGTGTGTTTCTTGGCTACAATACATGCAGTTCACAAGGATTAATATAGATACTTGCATTCTCAAACCAATGGGGTATAACATATCAAGACATGTTATTTTGAAAGAAAATAAATTCTCATTTGTTAACAATTTTTTATTTCGATTTTGTTACATAGAAAGAGACATCATTAACAACATTCCCCAATTACCATGAATGGTTCAATCTAGAACAACTAAAAGAGGAGCAAGCATAAACAACAATAGAAATGTAAATTGCCAAAGTGTCTATCTGTTGAGAATAGGATCCAAGACAAGGAAATGAAAATTACACCTTATTTCAAAACGTTGAGTGCAATACATATATATATATATATATATATATATATATATATATATATATATATATATATATATATATATATATATATATATATATATATACAGACTAGAAGCTTCTAGAGAGAACTTCATTCTAGAAGGTGCCGGTTGCCTGTCTGTCGGGTTGTTGGAGCATCTTTCAGTTGCATTGTAACAACTTCAGTTTGAGGGGCTTTTATTCCATGTGATGCTGATGTACTGTCTTTATGATATGGGCAGGAGGTGTCTCTAATACTATCCATCAAATACAACTTGTGAAACCAAAAATAATGAAGTTAAATTAATCAAGCTCAAATTGATGATTTGGTGGGCTTATTTCAATAAAATGAAAAAGCTTAAACAAACCAGAATACACATTGTATGATCACTAAGAGATACAATTAAACTCAAACAAAGCTCAAGAGATCATGATGTGAAACCAATGAGGTAAGGCATTTTGTTTTCTTTTTATTATCTTTCTCATGTCGATAGTTTCCATAGAAAAGGGGAAAGTGAAACGTCTACGAGCTATTGGCCGACTTCACTCTCAACCTCCACAGCAGAGCTTAGGCTAGTGGCAAAAAATGGTAGTTACTAGCACATACTGAAAATCTGGCCAGGACATAATTAATCAGCGCCAAAGTCTGGTTCTTGATACCTAGATAATTGCAAAGGTATGAAATGCTGCTAATTTCTTGGTGCCTCCTGGTACAGCTGCTGATATGGTGAAGGCAACAGCTGCAAAGTTTTGTGGTTAGTTACTTCCATAAAAAGTAAGCAAATATACTAAAGGAAAATCATGATATGCCGCAGAAACCACTACTCAAAATAGCTGGCTATGCAAGGTCTACTCTACAAATTAGGTAAATAATGAAAAAATTTCTATAAAAATAAAAGGAATTTGATGTCTCATACATACTTAAATTAATTTGATTTCCTTACTTGCAGCTATAGGAGTGAGCAAGGATGATAACCCTCTAAACATTGCAGCAAGATGCAATGCACTATTCCCTTTATCATCCATTGCACCAAACACAGTGTGTCTTTCAGAATATTTCTCTTCAGTGAAAGCTCACACACATGGGAATGCTGATTCTCCACCTGTAATTGCACTATATTCTTGTTCCCTGACTCAACTCCATGAATGGTCATGGTAAAGGTCAGGGAAGTCTTTTATCCTCATAGATGGATTAAAAATGCTACATTTCAGCATATGCAGTAACATGTCTGCCCGGAACCCTTTCGTAGTTTCATCATATCTGGATCATTGCAAAAAGCCTGTGGCAGTCTAGCCAGCCATACAGCAATATTCTGTTTCCAATAAGAGAATCTTACATAGGCATGCACGGGAGACCCCTTGCTTGTTGACATAGTTAGCAAGTACTTTATAGAGATGGATTATTCGAAAAGACGAACCTGTCAAGCACCAAGAGATAATTGTTCATTAGAATAACCTAAATTAAGAAATGTATTGCAAGAGTGAAAAACATCTACACAAAATCAACTATTCCTTACATTTGTGTGTGCACTAAATTGGATAAGAATTAATGCTCACCAAAGGATTCTCCAGCCAAATGCAAGTGAAGATGATTAGTACTGCCACATCTTGTAGAGGTGTTTCATTTTCCTTCTCCTACAGATTCTTGTTTGTGGCACACTTGAAGATGCAGTGACACTAACATCCTACATCCTCAATATATATAGAAAGAATTACAGGAACCAGCTTTGTATATTAGCACATTAAAATCAATACCTTACCCCAGATTCAAGAAAAGAACATTATGGACCCCATGAAAAAGCATGTCTGGCCTTCACAAGAGGGAATTTTTCTCTTTTCTTTGTCCATTTTCTTTTTTCTAGAAAAAGAGAAACGTTTAGAAATACTGAATGTTAGATTAATTTATTAATTATGGACTCAGCATAATCATATTACAATTTTAATTGTATAATTGTGCACGTTAATTATGAGTCATTTATGAGATGGTTTAATATTAACTAGTTATGAGTCTATGGTTCTATCTTCTCCCTTGTTTTGGTAAGCCCATTGGACCAAAACTCAATTGTTCCCTTGTGCTTTATATATATAAGTAAATAGAGTTATAGAATTTGACAAGAATTTGGTAGAGCACACTTTGAGGGAGAAGGAAATATTCATCTTTAACCCTAGCCTTTCTTTGATTTTGCCCTTGCAGATTTGAAAGACTAATGGTAGCCAACATGCTAGGTATGTTTTTTACCCAGTACGAATTGATATGTCTCATTGTTTCAATAAAGTTATTATTTTGTAATGTATTTATTAAATTATTTGATTATTGATCAATTGTTTTTTAGATCGATAAATACTCTTGGTTTTTATAAAATAATTTAATAATTAATAATGTAACCGCTTTAATCGATATTGAAGTTATCAAATTGCTTTTGGATTTTCTCGGGGTTTGTTCATTTTTTTATCATCGGTTTTGAAACCATGAAATTCTTGTTTGTATTTGCTTCTTCATAAAATTCAAAGAAACGGATTTCACAAGAATTTCATATTGCTTTATTCCTGAGTAGCATATCGTTTTTTAAATCAAACTAAAACACGTTTGAATGATATATTAAAGATTTCAAGGAATCTTTAATATTATGTTATTATTAGATATGAGATATTCCTTAATATTACTCTTTTTTTTTATCTTTAGTATTCAAAACGTGAATAGTTTTGAATGCGACATACGTCCATTCAATATTAGTAGGGAATTAATATGATTATTCTTTAATATGCATTATTTTATCTTGATAGTAACGAATTAATATGTCAATGACCCAATGCTGGTCACGTGATTCCACAACCAAAAACACGTTTTTAATTATATGAATGTCAGAAATGATTTCTGGAGGAATATTTTTTTTTTTTTAATATTACTTATTCCTTGATTAGATATGACATATTGATTTTTTTTCAATTAATAATAATAATAACATAATTTGAGTGCTATACAGCCCTCGCACAACATAAAATTTTAGTCATTGAAATTCTCCTTTATTTTATTATTATTTGGTTTTTTTTAATTATGATATACGGAAAACGTATTTTCTTTGCGCGCTTTTCTATCACATTAAGTATTAAATTTGGTTATGGAACAAAAGGCCTATTTTTACCCAAATTTACAATCTTTTCATTAGTCTTTTACATTTTGCTTTAATAATTTATGTTTATGCTATTTATGATTATTTATAGCATCATATTGTGAATAAAATTATTTTATCAGATTAGTAAAATTGAGAAATATTGAATGCTTATGAACTTGCCTCTCGTGAGTTTAAGCATGTAAGATATTTTTTGGAATTGATGTTGTAACTATAATTTCTCCCGTATTGTGCATCAATTTTGTTAATATTCATATGAATAGTGAAGTTATCCTATCGATGACTTGATTATTTGGTAGGATGTTTAGTTTTGTGAAGAGATTTCATTTAAGTGTCATGAAGCGCATAATTTTACTACCCTATCCGTGGGAAATTGACGCATTTGGTTGTAATCACTAGTAAACGTTTCTACCTATGTATGAGTTTTTTTGTAGCCTTATAGACTCTAAGATTTGGTGACCACTCAGGTCATTTGGTGTTTCAAATTATGGAGCAATTTGATGTCTTTTGTTTTACATGTATTTTTTACATTACTATCTTCTTTGTTTATTCTTTCACTTTGAGTTTCGCCTCACAATAATGCACGAAACTTAATGGGACTACTATACAATGGGTTAAATATCTCATGACAGAATTTGACGACAGAAACTCGAACATGGGCTTTGAAAGTCAAGCTCCAAAACCCACTACCGAGTTCAGAGTGAGAAAAAGTCCTATGAGGATCGAGTATTCTAATCACAGCAGATTTGATAATCATGGAGAACCATATGAAGAACTCTATTTATGAAAGCATTCCTAAGATTGAGAATGCAAAGGAGTTCTTGGATGCCATTGTTAAGAAATACACAAAGTTCTTGAAGAACGAGCTTTTGAATACTCTTCACTCCACATTCTATGATGGGACAAGTGGGGTACGAGGATACATTGATAAAATATTAGCTTGTTACAACAAGATTAAGACCATTGGTATGGAGTTTGACTCAAATTATGTTGTTTGGATGATCATGGGGACTTTGCCTTCGTAGTTTGACAATATTAGGTCCAGTTATAATGCTCAGAATGAGCAATGGACCATTGAAGAGATGATTGCAATCCTGCTATTATGAGGAGGATATGAAGAAGGAAGGTCCAGAGTTTATATGGTGACTAATTCGAGGCGTTAGTTAGAAGAGAAAGTATCCTTATAATACAACTTTCAATGAGAAGAAGTATGTCAAAAAGCAAAATATTGGTGTCAAGGGTACTGACAAGAATGTGCCTTCTACTTCTAGTGCCCTCAAGAAAGAGGGCTTTAAGGGAAAATGCAACTATTGCCACAAGTTTGGGCATAAGAAGACAGATTGCAAGAAGTTGAAGGCCGTTCAGGAAAATAAAGGTGATGATAAGCAGGAGTCCAACTAGTTAGGAGCAATACGTGTTCATGGGAAACGACATAAGAGCTCTAGTTGTTTCTTTAGGAATTATTAGATTGCATCTTAATATAGAAAAAAAATTATTTTTTTTCAAAATGTAGCGTTCATACCCTCTATTAGAAGAAATTTAATATATGTACCTATTTTGGATAGACTTGGATATAATTTTCTTTTTGAATTGGAAAAGTTAATTTATATTGAGACTCTTTATTGATTGTCAATGGAACACTTTATGAGAATATTTACTGATTAGAGTTGTATAGTTTACTTTCTTTTTCTCCTACTGTTAATACTGTTAGTAGGACCAAGCGTTTGAGATTGAAAGAAAAGTCTTATATTCTTTGACATAAGCAATGATTCATATTTCTAGAAGAACAGAGAGATTAATTAAGGATGAGATTATTCTGGATCTTGATTTCTCAGTTTTTGGCACCTGTGCCTAGTAAATCTATTCCTAAGACTCCATATGAGCTATGGTCACCGGTACAGTCTACCATTACTTCCATGTTTGGGGCTGCAAGGAGGAAGTGGGATCATACAACCCACAATCTAAGAAACTTGATCCAAAGACCATCAATGGGTACATTATTGGTTATTGTGTGGGATCAAGAGGTTCCAAGTTTTATTGTTTGTTGCACACCACCAGAGTAATTGAGCTATCTATTTTGAGGATGATATTTGTACAAGCCAAGGGCCAAGAGAAATTGTGTCGAAGGAACATCAAGTTTTGATTCTGTTTATTACTCATCATCTCTAAATCTCGTTATTTACCAACATCTAATAGCCACTCTTGATAATGAAACAATTGAGGAAATAAACCTAGAAGCTCCAGAAATCCATTTACAGTGTAAAGCAGGCTTCCAAACAATGGTATCTCAAGTTTGATGAAGTTGTCACCGCCAATGGTTTTAAGGAGAACATATTCGATCAATGCATATATATGAAGGTCAGTGGGAGCAAATACATTTTCTTAGTTTTATATGTTGATGATATTTGCTCTCAGAGCCAATGATACTAACCTGTTAGTTGAGACAAAGCATATATTGTTTAGCTTTTTTTTATATGAAGGATCTTAGGGAAGTATCTTATGTCTTGGGCATACAGATACTTCACGATAGACCTAGTGGCTTTTTGAGATTGTCTCAACAGATGTATATTGAATGCATTTTGAAAAGGTTCAATATGTAATTATGTTCTTCTGGTAAGTCACCAATTGTAAAGGGTGACAAATTTTCCAAAGGTCAATGTCCTCAAAATGATATTGAGAGAGATCAAATGAAAGCAAAATTCCTTTATTCTTCAATCAGGCAGCTCCGATGTACGCTCAAGTATGCACACGCCCGACATTACTTTGCTTGTCGGGCGTGTTGGGTAGGTACTTGAGTGATCTAGGTCAAAGCCACTGGAAAGCGGCTAAGAAAGTTTTGAGGTATCTTCAGGGTACCAAGGATCTCATGTTAACATATCGGCATATCGACACTCTTGAGGTGGTTGGTTTTAGTGATTCCGATTATGTAGGCTACGTGGATGATAAAAAGTCCACTTCTGGCTATATCTTTATGATGCCTGAAGGATCTGTTTCGTGGAAAAGTGTCAAGCAGACACTTATAGCTTCTTCTATTTTGGAACTAGAGTATGTGGCATGTTATGAGGCTACTTGTTATGCAATATGGTTGCGAAACTTCATTTATGCTTTGGAGGTTGTTAACTCCATTTCTGGGATCGCTTAAAATTTATTTGATAATTCCATTACCAGATCTTTCTCTAGGAACAATTAAGAGCACTTCTCGCTTCCAACCATTGATGTAGTTCTTTGTGAAATAGAAAGTTGTAGAGTCCCTCATTTCAATTGAGCACACGCCTATGGCTAGCAAGTTGGCAGACCCACTAACCAAAGGCTTATCTATTTGTGTGTTTCAAGAACACGTCACTCACATGGGATTGTTAGGAGCCTAGAATATTTGTTTTAGTGAGAGTTTTTCTTTTCATGTATTTTTTAAGGAAAGCTCATGTTTTTTGTTATTACATGCACATTTTGACATTTGTCATTATCTAATGATTTTGTGTCATTTTGACAAAATGAATGACATAATGATGTTTTCTCTTTCTATTGAATCAATACTCTTGTCATTGAAATGCTTCTAGATCAGTAGTGCCTAATTATGTACGATTTATGCATCCTCTCGGTGTATTAATTGTATATGATTGTTGGGTGGCTATGTAAGTATCTTATTGAAGCATTTAAGTTATGATTTTGATTAGTAGCGCTTGATTATGTAATGATTTATGCATCCTCTCGATGCGTTAATTGTATATGATTGGTTACGGCTATGCAAATCTATTGAAAAACATTTGAGTTATGATTATGTTGTCAGTATGGAGAATGTTAGATTAATTTATTAATTATGGACTACATAATCATATTAGCAATTTTAATTGTATAATTGTGCATGTTAATTATGGGTCATTTATGGATGATTTAATATTAACTAGTTAGCGTTCGTGGTTATATTTTTTTCCCTTAGTAAATCCATTGACCAAAGCTCAATTGTTCCCTTGTGCTCTATAGATATATAAGTAAATAGAGTTTTATAATTTACAAGGGTTTGGTAAAAACACACTTGGGGAAGTTAGCGAAAAATCCATTTCAACCCTAACCTTTCTTTGTTTTCGTCCCTTGTAGATTTTGGAAACTAATGGCAGCCAACAATTCCAGATCCATGCCAAGTATGTTTTTTACCCAGTACGAATTGATATGCTTCATTGTTCTAATAAAGTTATTATTTTGTAATGTATTTATTGGGTTATTTGATTATCGATCAATTGTTTTGATCAATAAATACTCGTTTTTACAAAATAATTTAGCATGTAATAAATAATTCATTTAAGAACATTATGATCTTTAGCAACATGAAGCCGAGATGAACTCGCCTTGGGCAACTGAACCCCACAACCGCTTCAGAGAAATTTCCTTTTCCAAACGAAAAACCATGTTGGTACCTCAGGGTTCTAGCGAACAAATTCTTCATAGAAAGAATGAAATCGCTTCATATCAGTTAAGTTTGCTCGTAAGAAAATGTCAATATTGCGTATAATTAATTCGTGCAATCATTTCATTATCCGTAGCGATTCTTATTTTACTCTTCTAAAGGTATTAAAAATTGCAAGGGAAAATTAATCCCAATGGAAATGTGTGCTCTATACTATTTTACACTAAATTATGAATATTAAGAACTTGTCAACATAGTTCTATTTCCCTTTTTAAAAATCATAAAACTGTTAGATGGAAAACGGTAAATTAGTAATATATCCAGTTACCCTAGTTCTTTAGTAACATAATCATTTTCATTCTTTAATTCTTTATTTTTTAGAGGTTGTATGCAATTTTCCTATTTTGGATTTTTGATCATCTTTTGGAAAAGGACTACAAAAGCATAATTGTGTACTTCTCAAAAAGGAACCATTAGTGCTGATATATTTTCCTTTTTTTAATTTTTTTTAAAATGATAAAAAGAAGTCAAGGTAGTAATGGTAACGAGCCGAGCGAGCCGAGCTTTGAACATTTCGGAAATAGGCTTGTTAATTTATGAGCAAGCTTGGAGCCCGAGCCGAGCTTTTGAACGAGCTTAAAATCAGGCTCTGCTTGTCTTGGATTTAAAGAAAAAGCTTGGCTTGAGCTCATTAGGCTCGCCTATGAACGAGCCCGAAGCAACTCGAGCTCAAGCCCAACTCGAGCCTATACAAGCTCAGAGCTGTAATCAACCCTCAAGCCTACCCATATATTCTTTAACTTTTTGTAATCAATCTGATAACAAATACATCAATTAAGGAAATAATTTCTATGGGATTTGTTTTACCTTAGTTGATTTTAGCACTGATGCTAAAGTCATAAAGTCACCCCTTCAACATTTGTTTCGATTACGTTAGACTCCATCAAAACAGCTTGCAACTGAAAAATTATGAAATAGAATTAAAACAAGTAGAAATTGCAGAGTGAAGAAATAAGATACCTGAAATCATTGAATAAGAAATATGATTGGTTTTAATCAATTATCTAAATAAAGAAATAATATATCAACAAGATCTCGCTACAAACTCATTATACAACATAAACTATTTAGCAATATACTACGACATGGTTAAGTTGGCCACCGCCTCCCGACCTGCCGCTGCATGATTAATTTCTTAAGACCCATAGCTTCACCATCACGGATCGAGATCCGCATCCGCCCACCATATCGAAACCGGCTTCGGGCCAAAATTTTCATACCCGCAAATGACTCCAGTGGCACCGCCGGCTGCTACACCGCCTGCTCCGCATCCTGCATGCCGGCTCCTTGTTTCCCCTTCTATGAAACCCTGAATTTACTATCACCTTGATGCTCTTTTACCCATACCCACGCCTAGATGCGCTCGGGTTAAGTCCAAGCATCAATATCCAAAGGGGCCCCCAATACCCCGCATTTGAGATCGATCCATGTTCATCAGTCAATTGATCGTATCGCGGGTCCGTGCATTTGCCCTCTAATGCTACTAAAGATCGGCAAACCTTGCCCAAGCCTCATGGGCCACCAGCCTCTATAGTTTCCACAAAGAGCCCCAATACCCCATATTTGCAACTGGATTCTGTACACCAGATCGACCGATCGCACTGGCCGCCATACCCAACATCCATGTCCTTCCCTGACGTCCCCTTTGCCGGCACCTTCTTCACGCTATCCACACTGGAACATACTGTCGCCGACACTTTCGCTCTATCGTGGGTACCATTTCCACTACCGAGCAAATCTGGAGATCTAGGTACGCCCCCCCGCGTACCGACCGCGGATTTCCGCTCGAGCTCCGGCCGTCTTCGCCGTCGCCCCAATCCGCCGTGAGAATTCACACATTCGCCATCCATGTCGACTGGATCTAGATCTTGAGGATCCATTACATCATATCCGGACACATGACTTGGGTATTTACCCGCGCCCGGCTCCGATCGCACGGAAGACCGATCTCACGGGCCGAGATCAGAAGCAGTTTCGCCCCGACGGGATAGGTCCCGCGTCTGAGCAGCTTTTTTTCGAGCCGAGCCCGAAATGAGCCCAGATTTATCAAGCCTAAATTATATTCAATCTCTACTGCTAGCTCATGAGCCGAGCCCGAGCCGGTTTTTTCGAGTCGAGCCCGAGTAGCTTGCCTCGTTACCAGCCCTAAATAAGGAAGATAGATGATTGGCGCTTTTAGTATTCGAAATTAATTTCACCGTAACTAAAATCTACGCTCAAAAGTTTATCAGAAATAAGATATCAAGGATTAAAGCAAGAAGTTTGACACCACAGCCCTTCTACAAGGCTCTTTCTTTCATAAAACTAATAGCTCAATGAAGTGTGCACAATCAAGGGCAGTTTAGGGTTTTGATTTTTTTTCCCTTTTCATTTCTAAAATAATGAAGAGGGGATAGACTTTTACTCATCTAGTTTCTTTTCATTTATATAATTAAAGCACAAATACTTTTCAAAGTTCCATGATGCATTCAAGGATTGTGTATAGAAACATTTCCTCAACATTTAAACTTTTTAGGTCAGTTGAGAGTGTATCATCACCATGATTTGCATGATTTTTGGAATTAGTATGTTTCTTGAAATTACTTCCATCATTTGTGTTGTCATGTGTCAGCAAATCTAAGTTCACTTTTTTCTATAATCGGATTTAGGTCTCGTAATTTTGGGTGCATAAAGCCCACGGATCGGGATGATATCGCTTCAAGCTTATTCAAGTTGGTTTCTCAAGGCTAATACAATAGTGTTAAGAAAAATACTGATGGGAAAAGTAATTAATAAGTTGAAATTAAAGAGAAAAATACAAACATGACAAATTAAAAAGGCCATTGTTATATTATTTTTCTTCAAATATGTTGGAAATTTAAGTCAAGGCTCTAAGACGTGGTTTAATTCTAACTAAATTAACATATATATATATATATATATATATATATATATATATATATATATATATATATATAATATGTTGAATATATTATATAGTTTGAATATAACACATAGTTTATTGATATATCTCTTTGTAGAGTTGTGTCTTTTGGAAAATAACTTCTTTAAATATTAAAATAAGTGGAAAGTTATCAAAAAGAGGAAGAAGAAAAAGAGAACAAAAGAACAATTATCTCTGCAATAAAACAACAAGTATTGGAGTAAATCAGGCTGTGGAATTCAAGTGTATTTTCTTACAAGTATTGGAGTAAATCAGGCTGTGGAATTCAAGTGTATTTTCTTTGTAATTTACACTACATCTAGTTATTATCAAGAACACTTTGTGGATTCATCATATCAAGTAAGTATTCCGCATTTTATTTGAAAGAACTGAAATAAATCCTAGGTAACAAAGAAGGTTTTAGGGATAAAAAGAATAATCTAGCTCTTTTGCAAGATTCAAGCAAGCGAATTTGGTTAACTCGTTCTTTCACTTCCATGCTAACTTTTCCTTTTTTTTCCCCTTCACTCTCACTAAGGCGATTCTTCCCTCTATGGCCAGTTAAAGGAAAACAGAAAAGAGGCAAACTATTTCCTTTTTCCTTTTATTTCTATAAGTTCTGGAGAACATGAGCTTTCGCTTTTTGTTACCTTGGAGAAGATAATAGTTGCTTTGCCTAATACTTGGGAAATTTATAAAATGGAGAGAGAGAGAGAGAGCTTAAATAAATCTTTGTCTGGGCTCTGTGGATTGTTCCCATCCCAAAACTAGAGCAAGGTATCAATTTTCCATTCATGATGGTCTGTCACAAAGTAGGTTGTTGAGAGACTTTAAGTTTTAAAAACTTTGATTCGAATCAGTTGGCAGTATCCTAAAACTTAATATTTGTCTTTTGAAGGAAATAGGCTAGCTGTTGATTAAATCCATATATGGGGTCCATACTTGTTCCGTTCCCAAAGTCAAAGCAAGGTATCAATTCTCAATTGATTTAGTTAGAAAAAAAAAACTGTCATAAAGCTGGGACCTGGTTGCTCTCTCTATATATATATGCATAGGATATATACAAAGAATAATGAAATTAATTTGTATTAGTGCTTACTAGTGGTTAAATGCTTTTGTTCACTTGCTCTAGGGAGAATCAATGGCATCTCCAATGCTACAGCCAGCTGAGCAAGATCAGGCCAAGCATGATTAGACGAGGAGTGGATAAAGAAACATTTGTTCAACTTGGCCATGCAAGGCAAGTGGGACAATGTCATCAAGACATATCAGGAAAAATCAGTAGCTATCGAGGCAAAGATCACTAGATCAGGGGACACAACATTGCATATAGCTGTCTTGGATCGCAAAGAATCGGTGGTAGAAAAGATTGTCAAATTGATCAATGATGAAGTAAAAAGGGTGGAGGCAAAGAAGAAAGAGCAAAAAGCAAAAGAAGTGAAGGAAGCGAGTTCTAGCTCCAGAGAAGGGGAAGGAGGAAAGGAAGAAAGATATGAACACCCTCTTGAGGGGAATACCCCACTCCATCTAGCAGCATCAATTGGAAATGTCCGAATGTGTCTTTGCATTGCTAGAGAGCACAAGAAACTGGTGGATGCTCGCAACAATGAACGAGAGACGCCCCTCTTCTTGGCTGCTCTCCATGGTAAGAAAGCAGCATTCCTTGGCCTCCATGACTTATGTGACCATAACAATCGCTCTAATAACAGTCGAAGGGGTGATGGCGAAACTATTATTCATTGTGCCATCTTTGGAGAATACTTTATTAACATTTATTATTATATTTGATCACGATATATTAAAGATTATTTATATATATATATATATATATATATATATATATATTCTAATTAATGAAATATATTTATTACTCATTATATTTATAATACTTAATATACACATAAGAAGGCTTTCACCCTTACAACGAAAGTGGGTACACGCAGCTCCATCTCCTTGCCAGTAAGCCTGCTGCATTTGAGAGTGGTTGTCGCTTAGGGTGGTTCAACAAGATTGTTTACTATTGTAAGACTCACTCTATAACCATAACTCAATTATCATCACCATGAAAATGATCAGCTAGTACTGTTTAAGATTTTATAATGGCTTGAGCTTCTACATTTTGCAAGGTTTATATGAAGAGAAACTCGAGGAATCATTCCCTAACTATGATCATATCCACCAAAGTGTTGAAGACAAACCGGAGCTGCAGAAGTATCCAGAGAACTACACAACATGTGTAAACTTCTTTCGAGTGCTGAATGTGCTGTGGAACGTATTTACAAAGTCAGGTATATATGGGGAAGGAGGTCATTTTCTTTATAGCCAAACATAGTTTAGTGAACATCGTGAAGCAAATAGAACTATTGATTGTCTAACTAAAAAGAACTTACTATATTCAAGTTTTTGGTGGTCAAATTTCCCTAAACACGGTATAACAAATATTAGTTTTCATGATTATTATGATTCTCTTTCCAATCGAGTTTGTAAGTTCTCTGGTCGGTAATCTTCTTTCATAAAGAAAAAAAAAGTGTAGTGAACATTACATCAAATTAACCTTCACAAAAGTTACATCCCAGTATAATGAAAGTTAGGTAGGCACATTTGAAGTACTTTATTTCAAGAATTTTTTTGAGTAGGAGCATTCCATTTAGATAAGCATAATAAAATTAAAGTTGTAGGAGTATTCTATCAGCATACAACAATTTCATTCTTAGGTTTGTGAGATGTGATGCTAAATATCATAAAAGATTTAGTCAAATTTCAATAGACAACAATTAATTTTCAAATATGATGGTCAAAGTTCAATTCAAGAACTAATAATATCATAGATAAGGTTACCAGTTTGAGTGTAATAATGATCACAAAATGATGACTTTTTCTCTTAGGAGAAGCCCCATAAGGCTACGTTTATCAATCTTGCGGTGACCAAGTGTTTATTGTTCTCTAAGATTCCAAATTATTATTATTTTTTTTGTTCTCAATATATATTTATTACTATAAAGTATGAATGATTTATTCCCAAATAAAGTAGTGATCTAACTCAATCCATCTTCATAACATACAATAATCAGAATAGAGTTGATGAACAACCTCAACTATTTCCTCCAAATTATTACAAAAGTATCGAGTTCATCAAAATTGTATATAGAGCAATGCTCGCCATACTAGGATTTGGTAAATAATATTTATGCTATCAATCTACTATCCATTTGTTAATATCTAATACAATATAGCTAAAGTGTATGGTAATATGTAAATGTTTTGCATGTGGTTTTATAAGGATCAAAAGTAATAAAGAAGATACAAGCAAAGAAAGAGAAGCACATATGGTCTGTTAAGATAATGAACAAACTACTTGATTCTTCTTCAAGTGAATATGATAATTCAGTTGTAAGCCAACCAATACCAAAAGCTAAGGAAGAAGATGAAATAGATGCTTTTAGGGGGATCTAGTTCGATTATATAACTGAAAGTAAAACACCTCCAAAGATGGAAGATGAGAAAACGGAGCAAGGTATGAAAAGGTATGAAAACGTACTCTCTTTCTATCCTTAAAAGAATGTTTGGAATGTTGGTATGAAAAATAAAATCGGAAATCCAATTCATTATTATGCTTGGATACAATTTTGGAATGGAATATAGATTAAAAGTTTATTACCCTCAAAATTAAAACTCACTATTTACAATTTTGAAATAGGAACACAATTCACATCCATTTCCATCCTATTTACATCATAGATTTTATGAGTTATGCATTTTCTCTGAAAAAAATAATAATAGAATGATACGTATTCTCCGTGTTTTCTTTATTCTCCTAGTTTTTTAGAAAAAAAAAGTTTCAAAGACTTTATAAGATCTCTTTCTGAGAAAGAGTATGATTCACCTACGTAGGAATACAATAGGCATGATTATGTCCCTTACACAAGCCTTCTAGTGTTTTTCCCTTTTAACTAACAAAATTGAAAATTGAATCTTGTGGTCTCAACAGATAAGAAAATTGATGAAATGGCAAAGAAGGAGACACTAATACTTATTGCAGCAAAGAATGGAATAGTGGAAATGGTGGAGAGAATCCTAAACCTTTTTCCTGTGGCCATTCATGACATGAATTTGAATAAGAAAAATATAGTTCTATTGGCAATTGAAAATAGACAAAATCATGTTTATGAATTTCTGAAGAAGAGGGAAATCTTGAAGGAAAGTATATTTCATGTTGTGGATAATGAAGGTAATAGTGCTTTGCATCTGGCGGCTAAGTCAAACAATAGCCATCCTCGGCGCATCCTTGGTGCAGGCTTACAGATGCAATGGGAAATCAAATGGTACGAGGTATGCCATATTCGCTAATTAACTTTTCATTGTACTTATTTTTATTAGGAAAATATTATAGTATTGAATAGACCTGTCGGTACTTGGTTCGTCTGACCTCTGAGGCATCAGCGGCGTGATATAAACCTACAAAAAAGGGGGTCCGAAGGTGGTGTGCCGGCCACTTCTCCGATGCTTAAGTTAGCAAAAGATAGAGAAGGAGAAGAAGGGAGTTCGATAATTAGGGTTGCATACCTTTCCCACATGGGGAGCCTTCCCTTTATACTTGAATTTCTCCTTGATTATAGGAAATATAATCTCGTAATTTTGGTGATAAGATCTTTCTTTCCTTATTAAGAACTAGTTCTTCCTTATCAGGATTAACGTTTTTGAGGCGTATGAGATTTGGACATTGGGAGACCGTGGATAAATATCTTTCGGGGGATTACTTTCCTAATATAGTCATCCATAACACCCTTTCCATATTTGGTAAGATGGTCGTGGGTTAGAGAGACCTCGTGATCCTAGATGGGTTTTTAAGACCGCACTATCCGGCCTGCCTCCTCGTGGTGGTTTTAATAAAGGTCATTTTGACCGCTTCATAAGGTAGGCCAGGAAATGGGACTATGCGGGCACTGGGCCTATGCGGGCGCTAGGCCTATGCGGGTGCTTGGCTTACTGAGTAGTGGGTTTAGGCCTAAAGGCCTCAGTACTCACAATGCCCTCTTTTTTCTTCAACTAGAGGGTTATGCTCTTTTAGTCAAGGAAAAATACTTTGTTTTAGGACCCCAAGTATGGAGAATTGTAGATTATTAATGCGCATATGTTCCAATGCATCAGTGACATGTGATGTCTAGATGGTGCATTAAATACGTCTTTTGAGGTTCCACCTCTATATATATAGGGTTGAACCTCCGAAGTTTATGAAGTTGCCAATGGATTCCTCTTTTGTCACACAAAGCCTCTCTTCAATATTGTGATTTCTTCCCTCGCCCGTGTCCATAGGCCGACGAAGGTGGAGAAGTTATGGAATGAGGCTTTCATAAGTCTCTACAACTATTTGTTGTTAATGGATATTGTGTGTTTGAAGACGACGTTTATGTTGACCTATCAGGTGTCCTAGATGGGAGGCCTAACTATGCCAACATCACCTTTTTAGAGCTCTTTGTTAGGCCTTACGGAGATCGATCAGAGGTCATGGAGAAGGGGCCTGATTATGCTACTGCCCTTCTTCTAGAGTTATGTGCTGGGGCTAGGTGCCCCCCTATGCTGACGCTTTCTAGAGGTGCAACGATCAATGTGTATGGCTGGGAAAAGGAGAGTCTTCAAGCAAAGCATTTTAGATTCTTCTTTTTCTTCCACTTTTTCCTCTTCGTGTATGGCTGAGAGAAGGAGAGCCTTTAAGCAAAGTGTTTTAGACTCTTCTTTTTCTTCGATATTTTCCTTTCTTCTTTTTTGTTTTCTTTTATTTTAACGATTAGTCTGGTATGGTTGCTGGACGTATTTGTAATGGGTCTATCATGGTTGCTTGGACGTTTCTATTTTGTGTAACCACTGATGCCTATTGGCGCATTTTAATAAGATTTGGTTAAAGGAGTACTTATGCACCGAACTTCTTATCTTTCATTTTTTTTATGTATGCCGGCTGGGGTTGCAACCGTCCTTAGGATGGCTTATGAGAAGCCTTTATTGGTTATGAATGTGTTTTCGGATTTCCCAGCCTGTTGTATTCTGCATGGCTAGTGGGCCTAGGCCGTCTTGAAAGAAAAATTGTGGGGCCCATCATTTAAGCGGACCTAGGCTGATGAGTGCTTAAACACTGCATTATACTCACTACCTTGGGTATTTTCATGTTGATTTGGCATTATTTATATAATTTTAGTGTTAGATTCCTTAGTTTAGCTTTTTTGTTTTGGAATACAGGCATGATGAGGCTAAAAGAACAACTTCTGGAAGCCATTTTGGAGAAATGAGGAGCATGCAAGGAAGTCACTGCCACGTCGCGACGTCTCCACGTCGCGACGTCACCAAGTCACGACGCTGGGCCAACAAATGCGTAAGTCAACTGGCCACCACGCCGCGACGCCACCACGCCGCGACGCCACCAAAAATCAAGATCTCATCATTAAATGCGAGGGGCTCGGATTTGGGGCATTGAAGAACATGCACAGAGATACTAATTGGAGAACCTCGCAACACGCATTTCAAGGATCTCCTGACTTTGTATCGGGTTTTTTTATTATTATTGTTTGATTATTTTTGATCACATGAGGATGTTCTTCACATTACATATTTTATTTCTTTTCCCTTCATGATGTTCTAAACTTATTTCTAGGGTTACATCAAACCTCACATGCATAATGGATTAGAATTTAACCTTTCATGTTAATCAATTGTTGTTGACTTATCACACTCTATACTCGCATGTTAATTATATGATAATATCCGGCCAATATTAACATACTTACAATCAAGATCCGAGATCTCGAGAGATGAGGGTATTCAGGATCTCGGTAGAGTAGCCTTTAGCCATTCGGTAATAGAGATATTCCGAACTCCGAAGGTGGTTTTGGGGTTGAACATTAAGCATTTCATCAATGAGTCGAGATAGAGATATACTCGATTCTATTCACTAAATGTATGAATATACTCCTCGAGAGAGGATATCTCGTAGGCAAGATCACCTCGCCTATCGATATGTTATAAACAATCCGAATAACAACATCTTTAGAGAATAATCCATCGAATGCACAGGGGAGATTTAACCCAGTTCTTACATTATCAATTCACCAAAACCAAATAGCTTAGTTACGCTTAGTATTTAAATTCCATCTTAGAATCAATTATTCGCATATTGTCCGGGGTGCGCATCCGTAGTCAATTCATCTTTCCTGTGGATCGATACTGCACACCAGTACACTATATTACTTGGCGACGCGCACTCACGCATTTAGGCATACATTTTGTATACAATCGCGCTTTCGCCGCTGTTTTTGATGCCGTTGTCGGAAAGGCTTAATTGATATAGAGTAGAAAGCATATAGATAATATTCTGAATTTTTCTTTATTTTTGTTATTTCTATGGCACTGCACTGGGTTTTGTTAGTCGGGTGTGTTATCAAGATGTGTTTTAAGCGAGCATGCGACGCGAAACTCGAATTAATCAACACTCAGGATCCTGAGTCAGAAAGACTTCACGTATTACGCCGAGAACAGAGAACGTAATTGCAGTAGAACTCCAATAGTCATGGAAAACATCAAGAACAAGATTTTGGCGTGGAACAACCTGAACCACAGAGAAGCCGAACTAGAAATCAAGCGCCAAAGCATTCATATGTTCTCGACGATCCGCATACGCTTATTAGATGAGTTCGTTTCTACCTCCAAACAGCTTAACGACAATGTATCGACGGCCGTCAATTCAAGCAAAACAATTTTTGAATTGAAGTCACAAAGATAAATGCTTCAGAACATATTGTTCCATGGATCACCCCATGAGAACCCGAACATGCATTCGACTAACTTCCTCGAAGCTCACATACCATCAAATACAATCTGTGGTCATCAAGAAGCCTTTAAGATTGCGGTTATTCCCACTTTCACTGGGATAGAGCCAAGCATTGGCTAACTCAGCCACTGCACTTATTACTACATGGAACGAGTTAGTACAAAAAGCTTCGACCAAGTTCTTTCCACTCTTCGAAGATTGCACAACTCAGGCAAGAGATCAATACGTCAACAATTAGAGGCAACCCGGCAGAGGTATGGGACGTGTCTATGAATTATTATGAAGTGTCCTCACCATCGACCAACCGTGATGGATGCAAGTCCACACCTTTTACAATGGTCCGAGAAATACAACCCGAACAATGATGGGATGCCTCACCGGAGGATCATCGATGAAGAAAACCATGTACTGCAGCGTATGAGATATTGGAAGATGCCGCAACCAACACTAATCAAAGGCTCCAGAGAAGGCTACATCAAGAACACTGCAAGAATAGACAATGAAGTCCTCAACAACTGTAAATCATGTGGCTCAACCCGACCAAACAGATTTAAATAGTAAATGTGGAACAAAGACATATACCGTACCACTCCATGGAGTTGTGTGAATTTGTGGAGGACAAAGACAAGAGTGTAGAATGTCGGGCCAAGGAACTCACAAAGTGGAGCAAGCTCAAGATGACGAGGTCTAATCGGGGACCAATCACAAAGAAGAAGGACCGTATAGGGTAATAACACTTAATCGTAATCAGTGGACAAGGACTACAGAACAATCGTAACTTAACAATCAAAACAACCAAGGGTATGGATGGAGGAACAATCGTAACAATAATGCTTAATCGAACCAGCTAATGAAACCACCCTAAAAGAAGTCGGATTTATAAAGCTCTAGCACGTATGTTAACTTCGCATTCCGCGCTCATGAGAATGAGACTAAGGCTTAACATGCAACAGCAACCCAATCAACAACAATCAAGCGGCACATTGGAGAAATCGAGATTCGAATGGGGCAATGGCCACCGAGCTGCGAGCAGCCGATCATTGCCAAGCAATTCAGAGGTAAACCCTAGAGGAGAAGGGAAAGAGTACTGCAAGGCCATCACTCTAAGGAGTGGAAAAGAGTTGGAAATCTCGGAGCCGCAGCTAGTGGTAAGAGAATTGAAAATTAAGGAGCAAGACCAAAGTATCCCGACCGACCAGATGAAAAATGAGCAACCACGAGATGTGAGGGCAGCCAAGGATAATAAAAGCAGGGAAGAAACCGAGAAACAGACAAAAACAAAGAACTCCGGCTATACCAATCCTGCACTCGCAGGTTGAAGAGAGGTAACTGAGAAGAAGTCATAGTGTTTCAGACATCTTCTGCCAGAAACCGCATATTAATATACCATTTTTTGAAGATTAGAGAATATGCCAAGTTATGTGAAATTCATGAAAAAGATCTTGCAAGTAAGAAGAAATTGGAAGAGTATGGGACCATTGCCTTAATCGAGGAATGCAAAGGCCATACTGCAAAAAGTTAAGCTCCTCAAACTTCAAGATCGGTAAATTTGCTATACCGCTCTCTATGTGGGAATCTGCACGGAAAGCCTTATGTGATTTGGGAGCTAGCATCAACTTGATGCCACTCTCGATGTTTAAAGGCTAAAGTTGGGAGAACCGAATCAACTACACCGCCTTGCAACTTGCGTGACAGACCTACCAAATATCCTCGGGTATAATCGAATGTCCTAGTAAAGTTGGTAAATTCATTCCTCCCAAACAGACTTTGTCATTCGACATGGAGGAGACTCCACTTACCCCCATCATACGGCAGAGACCTTTCCTAGCCACAGGAAAAGCTCAGATCAATGTGCAAGAAGGTGAACTCAAACTTAGAGTCCAAGGAGACGAGATCACTTTCCATGTTTTCCAACCCACGAAGCATCCGGACGACGATCCAAATGAAGATATCTCAGAACTTCATTATACAGAGATTTTGCAAGACAAGGCGAATAACTTCCAGGAAAAGCCTATTATTGCACAGAAAGACACTGAGGAGGGCAAGCTACGAATGTAAGAGTATTTCATCCACCTTGAATGCGGTGCGCACAATTAAAAGGACGCAGAAAATTTCCCACTTTCTTCTAAGAATATCGCACACGAGATCTGTGGTCGTTTAGCTAACGACATTAAACATAGCGCTTCGGGAGGCAAACCCAAGTTTTCTTAAACTTTGTTTTTAAGTTACGCTTCTATTGTTGTTTTCAGAAATTTTTACCCTTAATGTGATCCATGATCGCAGTTTCGCTTGTCAGTTTAATTTCAGAGACGGAGGTGTAGGTCCAGGCTTGCGTGAGGGTTCAAAGTCCGAAGCGGAAGTTTGCAAGTGGAGAGTTCTCAAAAAATTGAGGTTTTGGTATATAAATTATCTGGGAGACGCCGCCACGTCGCGAATGCGGAGATTTCACGCCGCTGACGTCATTTTAAGTTTCGCCACGCCGCGACGCCATTTTTTGAGTCATTACCGCCGCGATGCTTGATTCCACGTCACACGCCGTAAATTTTACTTCTCACGCCGCGACGTAATTTTTCACGCCGCGACGCCAGTTTAACACTTCCGCCACGCGGGCGACGCGGATTTCACGCCGCTGACGCCAGGTCATTACCTCTGCCACGTCGCGACGTGATCCCGCACGTCGCGACGTCATTTGGTGTTATCCTCTGCCACGTCGCGACGTGGTCCCGCACGTCGCGACGTGAGACTGGTTTTAAACCAAGAATAGGCCATTTTTGGCCTTTCACCGCACCATCTCCTCCCCGAAACCCTAGCCTTCACAGACACGGAGTTCATCAACCGGGATAGGAGATCTCCTTGCTCGCCGACCACTCGTGAAGTCACCCACATTGCCGCTTTGACCATAGTGGCTTCCACCACCGTGCGCCAACATTCTAGCTTCGCATAGTAGTTAGGCTTCTTTTTTGTGTTTGCAGCCTGCAGGTCTTTAGAGGTCATTTCGGTTAACTAGATTCATTAGGTTCTCAGAGTCCTTTTAGGTCTTACTTGAGTCTTTAGGTAGTGCTTAGTTAATTTCTTTGTCGTGCATATTAGGTGTTTGTTATTTGGTTTAATCTTAGGATGTCCGCAAACGGCAAAAGTCGCTGCTAGTTTTGAGCTCGCCACAGGCCCCGACCCACATTCGATGCGCTCATGCCAGAACGCCATGCTTGGACGCATGAGCATAATTGCAAACCGATCCTTCATTAAGGAGAAGGGGTTTCACTCAATTCGACGATTTTTTTAGCAAAACTATCGAGGCCAAGGGTCAGCGTGCTTGCGCCAACCCCTCGCCCACCGCCGCGAGCCGAGTTCGAATTCTACGCCAACCTCGCCTCCCACGCCCTCAAAAAGGTCGCAGCGAGGCGTATTGGTCGACTTCGGCGGAGTCGATCAATAGCTACGTACCTCGGTTACGGTCCCACCGGCCCTTTGATCAACTCCGCGAGCACCCTGACTACCATGAGGTCATCCGGTGTCGGCTCAAAGGTCGCGCGAGCGGCGGATCAATAGCTCGTGCCAATGCGAAAATTTCGCTACATCACGGCATTCCGCTGTGTGGTGAACACTTTGTATCACTTCGCGTCTTATACCGACGACGAATGTGTGTGGAGGACGCCCGCCCCCTCGCTTCAACTACGCTATCTTACAGATATACCATTCGACGCCGGCAGGTTATCGAGATGCCATCCTCCATAAAACCGGATGCAAAGATGAACCGGGGCACCCTTTTTCTCGATCTTCACTTATGCAAGCGTCGTGCCCTTGACACCAATGAGGCCCGGCTTCACCCAATTACACCATAGTCATTGCCGGACACACCCGGTGTCCCTGAACTGGGGTCTATGACTGCGGACATGAGCCCTCGCACGCGACGAGCTTCCGCATTATCTGCTCGCTTATGGATTCTGGGTGATACCCGTGAGGACATTGGCCACCGTCTCGACTTCCACCACCTCCACCCCGCCAGAAGCGACCGTCCCTCCCAGCCAATCCTTCCCCCGATATTGAGGACCACGTTCAACGACTCAGCGCTTTGACGCATTCGGGATGAGACCCGTGGAGCACCGAGTCCTCGTTATCAGACATGGAGGCCGCGCGCCGACATGCGCACAGCTCGCCAATCAGCCATCATTCTACAGCCAGCCAGCTACAGTTGGCGCAGCTCAGCCAGCCCCTAGCTTTCCACCGCCCACCGCCACCGCCACCGCACGACCTACGTGAGTCCCTTACCCTCTGTTTTTATTTTACCAAAGGGGACACCGATCTTTTCGCTCGGAAAGGGTATTTTGTTCTGATACTGTTTTGTTTATCACGCTTTATTTGCGTTTTGTTTTAGTTTTAGTAGTTTATAGTATTGTTAGTTGTCTCGCATTGGGTCAGGTTTTGTTTTTAGTATTGCACGCAACAGAGGTAGTGTTAGTATTTGTTTGAGTTATTGTGCATCTATATTTGCTTATGTTGGTGAGTCAATGTTAATGTTGTTTGTTTTAGGATATTCATGCATAATGTAGTGTAATTGAGATCTTTACTGTGCCATGTTGAAAATTGAGGATCGATTTAGATCGGGAGTTCACTATAGATTTGTTCGTGATGCATACATTTGCTCGATGCTCTCAGAATTAGATTGAATAGTGAAAAAGGCCAGTGAACCAATCCCCGTAGTCAAGAAACCAATTCTCAAAAACTCTATCACACTCACACACTAGTGACGCATCGTGAAAGGCTGATAAGTACCGAACCAACTACTAAAGTCGACCAACCTAGGGAGATTCGAATCCATTTCCGAGCGACGTGGACACTCAACAAAAGAGGATTGCCATCGAGCCCCAACCAAAAAAGAGAAAAATACAAAAACATGAGAAAAAGAGAAAAAGAAAAAGAAATAAAATAGGCATATGCATAAGAATGTTGACTATCCAATCTAATCCCGCATACCGAGGGGCCTATCAAAGCCTAATGCCCCGAGAGCCAATCAGTCGAGTCATTGACTTCACCGCCTGCTACAGGGGACGTATGATGGATCATTCACGCAACCTAGGGCCATCGAGTTTAAGGAGTGTCTGGGTGAAGTTTGAAGGAACTCTAATGCCCGGTGCCCTTAATCACCTGGGTGGGGAGTCACCAATGGATCCCCTCACACAGAACACTCGCTAAAAACTTGGCACTAGTCTTTCCATTTTGTTTTGGCAGATAGGAAAATTCTAGATATGTAGACATGAATAATTGGGTAGCGTTCATCCCTGTCTAGTTCATCTTCTTACCAGGTAAGAACTTAAGTTTGGGGCATCTAACTCAGCATATTCTCGGGAGGTCACTACCATGTGCACATGTATTGAACGCTGACAATTGGGTGGGAGTGGATGCATCTAGTCGCCATATACCAATCAACAACAAAGTCAAGCATCCGTATGCCTTCACCGAACACGAGCAAACAAAGGTATGTGAATCACCCAAATTGATCTCTAGCTTTCAAAGACGGCATTACTGCCTTAGTGTAGCCAGATAGTGCTCAAAACTGCTTAGAGTCGGTTCTTGCTTGAGGACAAGAAATTAAGTTTAGTGTGATGAGTGCTAAACACTCGCATTATACTCGCTACCTTGCATTTTCATAAAGTTGATTTGGCATTATTTATATAATTTTAGTGTTGTATTCCTATTTAGTTTTGCTGGGAATACAAAAATGATGAGGCGTAAAGAACAACTTCGAAGCCATTTGGGAGAAATGAGGAGCATGCAAGGAAAATATTACCACGTCGCGACGCCTCCATCGCCGCGACGTTGGCCAAGCCATCGCACACGCGGGGTCAACAAATGCAGAAGTCAAACCACATCACGCCGCACGCGCCTCAAAAACGCATCTCATCATTAAACGCGTAGGGGCTCGGGATTTTGGGGGTATTGAACAGCGCGCCGTGAGATACGGAATCGAGAACCCGCAAATACGTAATTTCCTGCTGATCTCCTCGACTTTTGTATTGGTTTTTTCATTATTATTGTTTGATTATTTTTTGGATCACATGAGATGTTCTTCACATTGCATATTTTATTTCTTTCCTTCATGATGTTCTAAACTGTTTCTAGGGTTGGCATCAACCCTCGTCACAAGTATTTAAATGGATTAGAATTTAACTCTTTCATGTTAATCAATCGTTGTTAATTTATTACATCCAAGCGATACCGCATGTTACCTTATATAACATCTCGCCAATATTAACATACTTAATCAAGATCCGAGATTCGAGAGACGAGGGTATTCAGGATCCGGCAGAGTAGCTCTAGCCGATTCATAATAGAGATATTCAACCCTAAGGTGGTTGGGTTGAACATTAAGCATTTCTCGAATACCAGTCGAGATAGAGATATACTCGATTCTATTCAATAAATAAAGAATATACTCGAGAGAGGATATTCGTGAGGCAAGATCACCTCGCTTACTGGATATGTTATAAAACAACTGAATAACAACATCTTAGGAGAATAATCCATCGAATGTGACAGGGAGATTAACCTTAGGCTCCCTACATTATCAATTCACCAAAACCACAGCTAGTTACGCTAGTATTTAAATTCCATCTTAGAATCAATTATTCGATATCAATCGTGCAAGTAACATCCGTAGTCAATTCATCTTTCCCTCGTGGATCGATACTGCATACTCAGTACAATTATATTACTTGGAGGCGACGCTGCGCACTTGCGCATTTAGGCATACATTTTATACACCGCGTTTTCGGCCTGTCATAGGCCCATAAAGCTTTAGGCTTCGATGGTCGATAGATCCAAAGCGCTGGCACATGTCCTCGGAAGATGAAACGGTCAGAATATCGCACGTGAAGCACATCTCCTCGGGCGAGCTATGGCCGACTTGTCGCATTTAATATACTGTTACGCCTTACCCTATATAGGGATAGGGGTGGGTGCAGGCGTTATTTTCTTTTTATCATTATTCAGAAAATTTTCACCTAAGAATCCTTCGAGCATTTGCAAACCTTTTGAAGACTTTGGTGAAGCAACCGCTGAAGATTTTAGACCATTTTCAATCTCCTGGTGGGTTTTTACTTTCGATTTCATTTGTAATGATTGTTTTGAATGCACGCTTTTAGTCGCCAGAAGTTCCAACATGGAATCAGACGTATGCTTTTTAGACATACCCATTTCGTGCCCCCAATAGTTTTCGGGAAGCTCCTAAGTCTAGGGTGTTGTTATTGCTTATCGTTTTTCCAATAGATCGTCAAGTTGATCCTTGTTCTTTGTTTGCCTGTAGAATGATGAGAGGTCAAGAGAGGAGACTTCCACCAATCAGGTTGGGCTCAGGAAGGGGTCTAGCCGAAAGTCACCTATTGCTAGCAGCCTTGTGTCTTCTATGTCCATGGAGGAACTGAGGTCTTCCTGTCGAGTCCCTGACGACATTAGCCAATTGTCGAACTGCGCCAAGCCCCATCAGAGGACGCTGATAACGCCATCTCTTTCACCCAGAGCGCTCGTAGCTGCACTTCGCTTCCCGGTTTTGTCACTGGTGAAGCAGTTCTTACATGTTACCCTGGCTCCTCCCGTGCTTATTCATCCGAATGTTTTTCGGATTTTAATAGGCTACATGCTTAACTTTTCTACCAGTTGGATATTTCATTAGCAGAGATATGTTTTGTCTATACGTTGAAGCTGGGGACTAGGAGCCGACTGTCCATGTCTGCCCACAATGCCAAGCTACAATTTGTAACCGGGATCCCTGACTCCCCCAAGACAGGCGGCGTTGTCCATTTAGGTCAGGTACAAGACGCCTAAATTTCCTGTGGTTCTTTGATGCGAACCAATCTTCACGTGCCCTGTGCTAAGGTCTTAGTTTGGCTGTAAATCATGTTCTTCTGGGATGATTCATGTTTTTGACACACATGTTTCCCGATGCTATCTAGTAAGCGCGCAGGTCAAGCATTAACCCGGATAGAGAAGGCCGGCTTAGGAGAACATCGACCACTCAAGATAACAGTTAGAGGCAAACATGAGGCTTCATTGACGTATAGGGAACTGCGTAGAGCTAGCCACCGCGAATCTCTCATATCATTCCCATCGTTCCCCGTCATAATTCGCAGTGAGCTCATCGAGGAGAGCACTTTGTTCTCATCGACCTTTGTAAGTCCAGCCAGGGTTGCTCTTCTCGAGCAGTTGTTACTTAGGAAGATCAAGCGAAGGCTTCCATAGGGGCCTTAGTGAGATCTGTCTTGGTCACCTGCATTCCAAAGTCCGCGACCGCTCCCGACCCGAAAAATGAACTAGATAGGGAACGCCTTAACAAACTAAAGTAATTTCTGACCAGTCGGAAGGCCGTGAATTGGCCAAGTATACTTACAAAGCGAGTTTGTTTATGGGCGGAGATGCTCCATGCAAGCCAGAGTCAAGTTCGCAGACGATGCGAAATGGTTATGGACTCGTGAGGATGAGTCCACCCTATATATGATAGGAAGCTGGCCAAGGCGCTCTTTCTATGAAGCAGGCCTCGCATGACTAGGGCACAATTCCAAAGTGGACTCACCAAGCCACCAATGATTATTCATGAAGGTGTCTCAATGGGGTCGACACGCCTCTAGAGGAGGGGGATACCAACTAGGGGTCCTTCTAATGTTGACAAAAGTGGGGAGGGGTCCCCCTTAGGGGTAGTTGTTGCTCCGCTACGCCGCCCAGATCGGGAATAATAATGATCAGCAGAGAGGCTGCCCCAGATCAAAGGCTGAAACAGAATGCCTTCAAGAGATAGATCTGCCTCTAACATGGTTTGCCTCATATAGAGGGTGCTCGGGAGATCATTCGCCGATGGAGCCCCTTTAACTAGGCGGAGCCTCCGGTTGCACATATGCGCGACCTCTATCCTAATTACTTCTAAGTACCTGTGGCGGCCCGTGCAAAGCAGTATTCCATCCTGTTCCCCATCTATATGAAAAATGAGGCTTTCAAATGTGCTGGTCGAGACGGAAGTTCATATTCGCAACCACGATTTTCACCGGACAAATTAATCGTACGTGCTACTTCTTTACTGGCTAATATTATTTATGTTTAGTAATTTCGCTTTTTAACTTCCAGCAGTTATGACAAATCATCCTAATAAGGCCCGCCAACATAGGAAATTTCGATCCCGGCTAGATGACGCTGAGATATTATGGCTTTATGCCGAATCATCCGTGTCCAAGCATCAGGCCTTGGACGCTTCTTTGGCCAAAGCAGAATCTAAGTTGAAACGTTTGAAGTAAGAAGCTAAAGCCGGTGCAGAGAAGATTGAACGGGCGGAGAAAGAAAGGGACGAGGCTAAGCAGAGGCCAAGGCTCGCCGGCGCTTGTAGCAAGGCGAGGCCAAGGCAGGGTAGAGGATGATTTGACTAGGCCCAAGATGCCTTAGCGATCGCGGGAGGAAGTTATCGCGTGGGTCGGAGGCCGAGGTTGTCGCTTGATAGCCGAGCTTAACGCCGCTTTTATCGATCTCAAGGCATCCAAGGATAAGGTGTTTGCTCTTCATTCCCAGGCCGGCAAGGACAAGGAAGCCATGGTGGAACACTACCAGAAAGCCCTGGAGCAGATTTTTGCTTAAGGCTACGTCAGTTATGTTAAACATGTACTGCAGACCGGCCAAGGATTTCGAATGGCATGCATGACTCAGCTGACCCACTTCCTCCAAATTTTTTTTTTTCAGGACTGGTGCCCTCACTAACAACCACTGAAGCTTCGAGGTTGCGAGGTACACCGATCGAACAATGAAGGATCCCAGGAGGGCGCCAGAGAGGAGCAGGGCTAACTTTTCCTTTTAATTTTGGTTATTTTAGGAGATTTTTGTAAGGGGCGCTGTTTTGCCACCAAAATACATATTATTCCTTGTAATCTTTGACACTTTTTAGCGCATTTTAATGAGATACGGAGGTGCCAACAGAAAGTGAGTCATGTTTGATAAAAATCCATGTATGGCTACAACCATGTCTGGGCTCCCATTTTCTTTTATTTTGAAAATGCCTGTAGGCCAACAACCATGGTTGGGCTTTCTCTAGGTGCTAGCAGCGCAACAACTGTGTCTGGGTTCTTTTATGCTCCAATAGAACATCAACCATGTCTAGACTCTTTTTTTATGTGCCAGCAGGACATCAACCATGTTCGGACTTTTTTATTTTTTATTTTATTTTTATGTGCCAATAGGACATCAACCATGTCTAGACTTTAGGATGCCAGCAGGACAACAACCATATTTGGACTTTTAGAATGCCATCAGGACAATAACCATATCTGAACTTTTAGAATGCCAGCAGGATAACAACCATATCTAGACTTTTAGTAAGAAGCAACTGTACTATAGGTTTTAAGAGGAAATGTGTAAAGGATAATCTTTTATTGATGATAATTTCCTCAAAGAATACACTACTGATAATACTTCTTATGGTGCATGGCGTTCCACATCCTAGGAACAGCCGTCCTGTCTGGTTTGCTCAACGCATAAGACCCGACTGTCCCTACTCGAACCACCATGTATGGTCCTTCCCAGTTGGCCTGAAACTTCCTGTCTGTTGGGTTGGCCATGTTTTCAAAGACCCTTCTTCAGAATAACTCCCCGACTTTGAATGTACGTGACTTACATGCCTACAAGTTTGCTAGCCTTTGGTCGGTACGATGTTATGCGATAGCCGCGTCCGTAAGTCTGGCTCTATTGTGTCTAGGTCTTTGGTTATGGCTTTGGAATTTGCTTCCTCAGGAATTTCTGTCTGACTGGTGGGCATCCTAATTTCCGTAGGGATGATAGCCTCCATACTATATGTAAGGGTGAACGATGATTCCTTCGTCGATTTCCGACTGATTGTTCTATAAGCCCATAATACTCTTGGTAGTTCTTCTACCCACTTTCCTTTGACTGAATGTAGCTGCCGTAGCCGATAGGAGCGTTTTTATTAGACGCTCGTCTCGTCTGCTTTGTGAGTACCGCAAGGTCGAGTATAGGTTTTTATTTTTAGTTCGCTGCAAAAGTTCTCAGATAACCCTATCATCGACCACGCACCCATTGTCCGTTAATTGATCGGGGGTATTCCGAACATGCACACAGTGTTCTTCCATATAAACTGAACAACCTCTTTTCTTTGATGGATGAGAAGGCTTCGGCCTCTATCCATTTGTTAAAGTAGTCGATGGAAACCAATAACAGCTTCTTCTGAGCTAGGGTGGTAGGAAATGACTCGATTATGTCAATGCCCCTCTGAGCGAATGGTCAGGGGCTTGTTATGGTTGTTAAATTTTGGGCCAGGAACTTAAGACGGGGGCCTGTTGCTGGCAACGGTCACACCTTATAACATAGGCGGCGACATCTACACGCATGGTCAGCCAATAGTAACCTTGGGTATGAGCGCTATGCTCCAACGTCCTGCTCCTTGGATCATTTTCGCATATCCCATTATGGAGTTCTGCCAATATGTACTGTCCCTGTTTGTAAGTGAGGCACTTAAGATAGGGCTCGCCTAGGGACCGCTTAGCTGACCGTTAATGAGGGAGAACCGAGATGCTTGGACTTGGATCTTGTGGGCTTTAGTTATGTTATCGAGTAGTTCCCCTGAACTTAAATAAAGGGTTGTTGGAGTCATCCAATAAAGACCCGTTTCGTCTATTTCATTCACCCGGTTGATAGTGATTCGACGGCTCTGGCTGGTAGTACAGGGTAGAAGCATTGTTTCTTTTATTGGTAGGGACGAGGCTATGACCGCTAAAGCGTCTACCTTTTCACTAGAATTTCTCGGGACAGGCTCCAGTCGCCAAGCTACGAAGATTCCAAACCGTAGGTTTACTAGACACACATACTTGGTCATGCGCTGATCTCTTGTTTCATATTCGTTGCTTACCTACCCCTCCACCAATTGAGAGTCGCTTCTTATGATGATTTTTTCTGAGGATACGGAGATTGTGAGGTCGAGCCTGGTTATTATTGCTTCATACTCAGCCTCATTGTTGGAAGAGGGGAAATCTAAACATATGGCCTATTCTATTATTTCCCCGGTTAGGGCTTCAAGTTGCAGCCCCAGTCTGGCTCCCTTTTGTCGCGAAGCGCCATCCACATTCAAGATTCACCAGCTAGAGTTGTCTAACTAAGTTTCCTACTGAGGAACCTCCTCTAAAAAGTCAGCCATTACTTGCCCCTTCATCGCTGGACAAGGTTTATATTGAATACCGAACTCACTCAACTCAATCGCCCACGAAGCCATTCGCCCAGACATATCAGGCTTATGTATAATGCTCCTTAGAGGGAGGTTGGTGAGTACAAAGATAGAGTGCGCCTGGAAGTAGGGACGACGTTTTTTAGTAGCTACTCGGAGTGTCAGTGTCACTTGCTCGAGACGGGTATATCGAGTCGCCGTGATAGTGGATCGCTTACAGCTACATGGGTCTCGTCTGTTTCATCTTCTTTATCAATGTCGCACTCACCGAGATTTCTAGATCAAGTAAATATAGAGAGGGTCCCCTGCTTTAGGGCTAACGAGAAAGGGTGGTTCGATGATATATTATTTGATGGTTGTAAGAGCCTGGTCGCATTCTTGATTTAGCCGCTCCGTCGCTCCTCGGCAAAGAACTGGCTTAAACGATCTGTGAAGCAACATATGACCGGCCCCAAGGTCACGCCACACAAAGACGCTGGAGCCCTTTTCTGGAAGTGGGAGTCTGAGAATCCATTATGGCCTTGATCTAGATGGGATTAGCTTCTATCCCTCTCTAGGTTACCATAAAACCTAGGAATGCCAAGCTTATCCGATCAAGCAAGATTTCAAAGGGTTAAGTTTCATGTCGTATCTCCACAACAGCTCGAAGGTTTCTTGTAAATGCCTTATGTGGTCGGGGCGTTCTTGGGATTTTACGAGCATATCATCGATATAAACCTCCATGGATTTACCTATCAGGGGTCAAAATATCCTGATCACCATCCTTTGATAAATTGCCCCTGTGTTTTTCAGACCAAACGACATTACGTTGTAGCAGTACAATCCGTGGGGGGTAATGAAGGTTGTTTTCTCCACGTCACGAGGGTGCATAGGAATATGATGGTATTCGGAGAACGCGTTCAAAAATGACATAATGCCATGCCCAGCTGTTGCATCCACAATTTGATCTGTACGTGGTAAGAGGAAGCTATCCTTGGGACATGCTTCATTGAGATCGGTTTAGTCTACACATACGCGCCACTCAACACCCTTTTTTGGTACTACTACCACATTGGCCAGCCATTCGGGATACTTTACCTCCCTTATAAACCCTGCTGCTAGAAGATTTTTTACTTATGTCTGAATGATTTGACGTCGATCTAGGTGGAACCGCCTCACCCTTTACCTTATCGCTTCAAGGTACCGGAGATGCTCACCAGGAGAAGCCATCGTTGGACTTATCCCAAACATATCAAAGTGTCTCCAAGCGAATACATCAATGTTGCACAGCAGCACGAGTCGTAATTGTGCTCTTTCTTCATTGGACAGAAGGGAGCTGACGTAGTAAATTTCTCTGGCCCGTCCAACCTAATTCTTCTGAAGGGATCCATAGCCAGCTTGCCCTTTATTTCGCCCGATTCATGATACCAGATTTCATGTGGGTGAAAGATCGTCCGAGTACCGTCAATCAATTTCCTCTCGCTTGTGCAGGTCGCCTGATTAGCATTGTCTCGCGGCCAACCGTCGCTAAAAGGTCGACCTACGTTGCACTTGTCAAATAGCTCACCATTTGATGGTACGTTAATGACACTACCTTCATGGAGTGCAACCATGTCCGGCCCACTATGGCATTATAAGGCCCCAAATCTTCGATGACTGACAACAAAACCCTTTGTGTGACTGGCCCGACTTTCACAAGAAGTGTGACATCGCCCAACATCATTATAGTTGCTCCGTTGAAGCCAAAGAGGATTCGCCCAGCTGAATTTAACATGTAAGAAGAAAGCTTCATTTATGTGAAGGTTGGGAATTGGAGTTAGTCTGTCGCACTGCTTGGATCCACCAGTACCCTATGCACATCAAAACCATTAATACAAAGGGTGAGTACTAAGGCATCATAGTGAGGCATAATGACCCTGTTCGGATTAACTGGAGGAAAGGATATAGGATCATCTATTGGCTCAACTTCTCCTTGGCTGCTTTATGTGTGGACGACATTCACCCAAGCCTTAACCGTAGCTGCCCTGACGAGTCTCTTTTTCTGTCATTTTGATTAATACTAATCATCAACCGAGCCACCTAGTATATAATTTATGGTAGGTCTGGGCTCTGATGGAGTCGCTTGACTAGCTACAATTCTCCCTACGAGCCGCCTCGACTCCACTCCCTGATCAACTCCCCTGAGGTACCTCTTGAGGTGTCTTGCCTTGATTAGCTTTTTCTACCAGAACTTTACTTTGACACCGGCCTCATGGTGCCATGGTCCCTGGTGATAATTGCATCGCAGTTTTGTTCTCCGAGCGGACCACCTGATGGGTGCAAGCCATTGAAGTCCGTAGTCGTGGAATGAGGACAATAGCCGTACGAGATGTTCAAGGGAGGAATCGCGGCGGGCAATTTCTTTTTTATAGATCGTCCCGAGGTCACTTGCCTGCCTAAATCCCTTAGACATGGGCGCTTTTCCTGCTATTTATCCTTCAACCGTCTGGTTTGTGATCATGACTGCCTAGGTTGTTTGCCGTATTGTCCTCCAATGTTGAGTACTGGTTTACCGTCAGATAACTCTTCTCCGCTATGTTATGGTTTATGATGTAGAATGGAAAAGGGTCGACTTAACCAAAGCTTCTCTTAAAGTTTTAACGATCAAGGCCCATGCTGCAGTGCTCTATTTTTGACATCTTGCCCGAACCTCCTCATAAAGTCCCGTATGGACTCTTCTTCATGTTTCAAAATAGTTTGTAAGGAACTATTGTTCCTTTTTTGATGCACTGAGTACAGGTGTTGCGATATGAATGCTCCCCAAAGTTTGTTAAACGTGTGTATTGAGTTTTGAGGGAGCTTGTGAAACTAGGCTAGTGCGGGGTCGCGCAGGCTAGCTGGTAAAACTTTACATAGTAGGAGGTCATTGTTGGCATTCAAAGTCATTGCCTGGTTGTAATGGAGCATGTGATCATATGGGTCAGTAGAAATACCAAACATAGTGAAAGTTGGAATGACAAACCCGTAGAGCGGCTCATAGTCGAGGATATGTCGCCCTATGGGGGAGGAGAGCATGTCATCAGGACTTCGAATCATGGCTATAGGTGGCATGTAGGGCGTCAGTGCTATGCTAAAGGCGAGATATACCGACTGCATGATCGACACCACACTCATAGGTAATGCATACATGTTTTCGGGAGTTGCGTTTGGCTTGCTCTGCTCTTGGCTTGTTTCTCTCCTTGCCTGTAGGCTATTATCAGTGTTGCTAAATGCAGGGTGATGGGAGTGTCTCTAGTACGATCTGGCCCTGTTGCTTTTTGTCGGGGAGAGGTTTGGTGAGCTGCTGGAGGATAACTCATCATCCATTGGGGTATCTATGTTGTCACGGACGATGGGCTTCTTTCCTTTATCACGAACGGTCTTTTTGCCACTGTAGACGTTCGGCGCGATCCTACAATTCCGTCATTTGTTTTCTTGCTCTTCCTGTTTCTTCTCCATGTCTTAACGTCAATGAAGAAACTAATCCTCGGGCGACTGGATCACTAGGTTGTTGGTCATTGCACTTGTGTCAGACGAATTAGATGTGGGTATTGGAACCGTTAGAGCTACTGCATGGAACGGTCTGGATAGCTGCCCGAGCTGCTCCCAGTATTGTTGTGCCGATGAGACTTTTTGTTCGATTCCTACGTATTTAAGCTTAATCACGATGTCTAGTTCATGTCCACCTTAGTGGCATCAATGACGTGATATAAACCTGAAAAAAGGGGGTCCGATGGCGGAGCCTTCCCTTTATACTCGAATTTCTCCTTGATTATATGAAAGATAATCTCGTAATTTTGGTGATAAGATCTTTCTTCCTTATCAAGGACTCGGTTCTTTTCCTTATCGAGGATTAACGCTTTTGTGCGTACGGATTCGACATAGGGAGACCCATGGATAAAGATCCTATAGGTGATTTCTTCCCTAATATAGTCATCCATAACACCCTTTCCATATGTGGTAGGATGGCCGGCTGGGGGACTTGGGATCCCAGACAGGTTCTATGACTACATCGTCTGGTCATTTCTCGTGTGGTTTTAATACAATAGGCCGCCTTGGGCCGCTTCATGAGGCGATGAGCCTGTGAGGGTGCTGGGTCTACTAAGTAGTAGGTCTAGGCCCAAAGGCCTCGGTACTCACAAGACCCATATATACAAAATCTAATTTTTTATTTTGAATGAAATGTTGAATAAAGATATAGAGAAATGAAACCTCAATATTAAAAAAATAAAAAATGTTGGTAAATGAATGGAACGGAGGTCAAGGTATAAAGGAACAAAGCAGTTTTCCAACATGGTCATTTCCAGGGATTAAAAAATAGCGAAATATCGATGATATATCGTCGATATTTCGGGTGTTGGGCCATCTCGACACGATTTTTGCAAATTAAAATCGTTTATTCGAAAAATCGGAAAAAAATCGGTCAATATCGATGATATATCGATTTTTTACTGATATATCTGACAAAAAATGCAGGTTTGTAAAAAATTTTAAAAAAAAATCAAAAAAGCCGATACAGGCCGATATATCGGACTGTATCAGCCAGTTTGAATTTTTTTTTTATTATTATTTTTTTTTTGTTAATGTCAAAGCTCCGGTAATTTTTGTATCGGCTAGTTTTGAGTCAATGAGCATTGACACTAAATACAGTGATTCATCCAATAATGCCAACGTTTTTCCTCCTTACATAATGAGTTATGGTCAACCTTCTTCACATCCTTCAAATTTCATTGGTGAATATGGAATGATTAACTATCCTCATGATGCACAAATGTCATTCCAAACTCCATAGAAAATGCAACAAGGATTTTAAACAAGCTTGTGGGTGAACCCCGAATTTCCTATCCATTGAGAGGTTGTGGGTACAAGTCAAGACATTTATGCATGGCATGTTCGATCTTATAATCAATATTATCGGAACACTATGTCTTGATTTGAGTATTTGCCTTCACCAATATGGGATCCTCTCATTAAAGGTTAATGGAGCCACATCAATCTTCATTTTGGTGGTGAAAAACCATAGCAATGTAATATTTATGTTTATATTTCATTATTAATGTTATTCTTACACTTTTACAGTTATCATGAATTTCAAACCATTTTTGTTAATTTATGATATATCGATATTCATGTAAAAATATCCATCGATATATCTCCGATATATCTGATATATCTCCGATATATCTGTAAAATCCAAGTACCGATATATCTGTCGAAACCGATATTTTTAACACTGGTCATTTCTAATAATTATGTTTGTAAACCCATGCAAATGCAAATTTCATCCATTTACATTTCTAATTCGTGTTTCTCCGCTTAGCATCATAATCCCATGGGACACAACAAATCTTTGTATAAGGGGGTGAGTTTGTCACCCCCGATTAATGGAAAGTTCCTGACAACATATAAGTGTAGGAATAGGTGGCTCCCATTGAATTTTTTTTGGGGAAAAAATTCTCCTTTGAATTTAGGTCGGGCAAGTGATTTGAATTCAAGTCATGCACTTTGCTCCCATTGAAATACGTTAGGTGTTCAACCATTAAGTCTTAACTAATAATATTCCATTGAGTCTTATTTATTAATGTTTCTTATGTTTGCCCCCATTGAACTTGAATCCTAGCCATTGTCTTTTTTTTTTTTTTTTTTTTTTTTTTTTTTGACATTTATTCACTTTGCATTACATCATAGTATTCTCTGTTCCTCACAAATTTTCTTTGTCTAATTAGACTCGAACCCTAGATCCCTCCTCCCCTAGCCACTATGTATAAGTTTGTCTTAACCCAATAGAAGCTATAAATATTTCAATGGTTAGTTGGGTTCATTGCATGTCATTAAATGAAATTTGAAACCAATGATAATTACTTACATTTACACTAACCTGCAAAAAATATGATGAAATTAGCTCATATTCTTAAACATTCATTATCAAGGGAAGAGATACAGTAAGCTCGGGCTTATATAAGCTCAAATTTTTTACCATTAGATTTAGATTCTTATCACTTTTTGGTTGTGGGGTCCATAAAAATATGTCGACCCTTTTCCGATTCATCATCTGGTGCTCGAGCTTATATAAGCTCGATCTTTTTTCATCCAAACCCCATTATCAATTACAGGTAGACCCATTGAATAATGATCAATCTCATGCGCGCACGTGAAAATCCATGCCCATGCATTTCTTCTCGTCTCACAATAAAGATAACAAAATGCAAGAGAGATTTTCACAGAAACCCACAAAAACCTAGTAGAAAAGGGCGACGAATGGTTGAACAACACCTCCAACTCATGCTCCGTCGTGGCAGCTCATCGCCACCATCACCTTCACAACCTCCGCCACCATAACTAGCGACATCAAGGCGGAGAGCGGGAAACCTACTTTGGAAAAACAGCTACTTTCAACGTCTTCTCCATCTCATCTCTCATCACTCTATGCTTCTCCCAGCGCCGGCCATGCCTATAGGCAGGGTAGGCTGCTGCCTAAGGCACCACTTTATAGTGGGGCCCCACTTTATAGTGGGCTCCTTTTTGAAATAATAAAATATTTTATATATTTATAATTTATAATTAATTAAATATAATAAAAAATTTTGTTGTTAGCCTCAAAAACTCACGTTAAATCAATAAAGCTCTAAAAAAGACTCAATTTTAAATAATATAATAAAGGAAGTACCGAGAAAATTTATGAAGAAAATAATAAAATTTTGGGTATAATTGAAATGATTGTCGAGTTTGATCCAATAATGAAAGAACACCGGCCGGATCTCAGAAAAGGAAATCTTATTATCATGGTTTAGTCACAAAATTCAAAATGAATTTATGTACTTATGTCAGGCAGAAATAAAGACCGAGATTATTAAAAAAGTTAGAGAAGCAAAATATTTTTCTGCTATACTTGATTGTACACCAGACATAAGTCATGAAGAATAAATGTCTCTCAATACGATGTGTGGATGTCTCAAGTCCAGCTTAAGGTAGAAGAGTTCTTTTAGGATTTCCTAAAGTGGAGGATACCTCAGACAAGGATTATTTGATGAATTAATAAATGCTTTAAGAACACTTGAACTTGATCTTGGTGATTTAAGAGGTCAAGGTTATGATAACAAATAATATGAAAGGAAAGCATAAAGGTGTAAAAGCATGGCGTAAATCCAAGAGCTTTCTACACACCACGTGGTTGTCATAGTCTTAATCTTGCACTTTGTGATATATGGCAAATTCTTGTCTAAAGGCTAAATCTTTTGGAATTGTACAATGCATATATATATTGTTTTCATCTTCTACAAAGCGACATGAAAATTTTTAAAAGATAATGTAAAAGGCTCACCCTTGCCGCTATCACGCATACTCTGGGAAAGTCAAGTCAATGTGCTAAGGCAATAAGATTTCCAAGCCCGTAAATTAAAGTCGCTTTAACTCACTTGGTGGAAACAAGTGATGATCCTAAGACATTCAGGATGCTAAGTTTATTGCCGACATCATGGATTTTGAATTCTTATTTGGCATGGTTATTTGGTACAATATTTTATCTTCCATTAATAGAGAGTGAGCAAAATGTTGCAAAGTAAAGACATAGTTATCGATGTCGTTTATTAGTTATTTGAAAGCACTTATTTCTTTCTTTGAGACCTATAGAGAAACTGGATTTGAATCTGATAAGATTATTGCTAAAGAAATTAAGCCGTCGTATGAAATTGAACCTACATTTTGTAGTGCAGATATTTGGCTGCAGTTAAGGCCATGAAAATGCCGTTGAAGAGATTCACATTCAAATAAGAATCTTATAGAGCTGATTATTTTTATATATATTTGATCAAGATATTTCTTCACTCAATAGTAGATTTGAACAATTTCAAAAATATGAAGATATTTTTGGATTTTTATTTGATTTACACAAGTTACATATTGCAGATGATGATTGTTTGAAGTCTTGTTGTGATAAGTTTGAAATTTTTTTGAGACATAACATGGACTCTGATATTGATGAGGATGAGTTATTTTCTGAGCTAAAGATTGTGAGAGTGCTAACAAAGGAGACCAAAAAGCAATCGAAGTGGTTAGGGACTATTTGAAACGAGGATTCTCAAGCCCAAATGTATGGATTGCTTACAGAATACTATTGATTATACCAGTTACAGTTGCCTCTTTAAAAAGAAGTTTCTCAAAGTTGAAGTTAATCAAATCATACATTCGATCAACAATGTCACAAGAAAGATTGAATGGATTGGCTATACCGTCTATTGAAAAACATATGCTAGAACAAACTGATTTTAATAGTTTAATTATTGATTTTTTTATCTAAAAATGCTTGTAGAATAAACTTACAAGAATTTTTATGTAATGTTGAATATATTTGTCTAATAAAAATTTTATTTTTAATTCATATATATATATATATATATATATATATATATATATTTATAATAGGGCCTAAAATAAAATAAAGCCTGGTGGCCCCTATAAAGTAAGGGTCGCTGCTTCTCCATCACCTGGCCGCCGTCATGTGTTTCCGCCATCCTCTACATCAAGGCACCAAGAAAAGAACTCCGGTAGAGATTTTCCGAGAAGGTCGTGATTGCTGCCTCTTTATATCCATCGCGCATTTCGTCTCCTTCTTCCTCGCTGGATGCATTTCTTTTTCATATGAAGATGAATCAAGTATGTCAGCGCTTCCGATATACATCGTTACGCGTTCGCTGACGCTCTTTTGCTATAATGCAATTCCCGTTATACCTTGATCTGATATGGGCTACTTTCAAGAGGGTGCCACAAAGCCTTGATTTTTTATTTTCCACCATTGTTAGGGTTTGATGGTGATTTTTGAAATAAGACTGAAATGATGAGGTTTTGGGGTTTGATGTTGATAATGTAAGATTAATTTTTATTTTAGGTTTTTCTTTTCTCTTATTGTGTTTCAAATGTGATAATACCTAGGTACTAACTTAATAGACTATATGTACTACCTTAATATAGTCCTAGATCAATGTCAGAATAGTACCTATAGGTAGGGCTGCAACTTTGGTGGGTTGACCCAATCCAACCCCAACCAAAACCGATGTTTGGGTGGGTTTGGGCACTACTTTTTTTTTTTTTTTTTTTTTGTAATTTTGGTTGGGTTTGGGTTTAGTTTTATCAACCCGATTTAAATTTGGGTTAGGCTTGGGACAATGGTTCAGGTAATCCAACCCAACCTAGGTATATATATATGGAGAACATATCTTCGGTTCCTAGTTTTTTTCTATTATGAAAACATAAAGAACACATAAACAATAAATTAAAAACAAGAACATTTTTCAAAAACACCCAAAATTGTGTGTTATATTTTCAAAATAAATTTCAGAGCCCAATCTACGCCCCTGTTACACAATGCTCGCTTCAAATCAGCCAAAGGTTCATACTATATGATTAGCCCATTGTTCGAGTTTTTCAAAGGATGTGTACTTTGGTGACTTTATGTGGTTCCCTTTACGAAATTTTGTAGTTCATGAACCGAATTGGATTTTGTTTGTTGATTCGTGCCTTTGCATCACCTTAGAAGTCATGTTATCATTATCTTCACTGCCTTATTTGCCTTAGGTAATAGCCAAACTTGTGCCCCTGCTTTGATGATGAACAACATTGTGGGAAAAGGAAAACCGCTTATCGTGTTCGAATCTCGAGAACTTTTAAACTAAACAGTAAAAGATTAGTATTCATTGTCTATTTGTTGAGAAATGAGTGTATTGGATCAAGGAATTTAGTGTATGATCTTGGGGTTTATTTTATTAATGGAATTGTGCGGATTATTTAATTTATTTGGTTGATTAGAATTTTATATCTTATTAGTTGAGTTTTCTCGTGAATGAGGGCTGGAAATTGTTTGATCGAGAATGGATTTAGATTTAGAGGTTTCTGGTTGATAATGAATGATAATTCTGGCTTATTGGATTTCTTGTAAATGTGATCCTTTGAGTGGAGAATTTGGTTTTCATTAAATATTTTAGGATTCTTTGGGCAGATAATTTGATTCTCATCAAATATTTATATACATCCAAAAACTGTTCATCATGATGTTTTATCTTGGAAAAATATGGCAACATGAGAAGATTCTACTTGTATACAGTGAGGAAGTTGTCTTAACCTTTTCCAGCAGTGATCTCAATTAGAAAAATCCACTATTGCTAACAGCAGCCCTCATGGCTAAAGGAAAGGCATACGGGAAGACTGCTTGCAGGACATAATGCATCTTTCTCATTGATAGAGAATATAACTCGGGTGAAAATATTCCAACCGATATTTTTTTTCTATAAAAGAATATGTAATGCAGTAGAAAAGGTAATCTAAAGAGAGTGACCTATATCAATGCTATAAATGTTTAATTAAAGAAAGATATGCTAAGATCGGAAAATAATAAAAATTAGTGGAAGTGAAGTATAATGTTGATTTCTGAAAGGGAAGGAAAGAATATTTCTTTTTCATTCTTTCCCATGTGGGAAAGGATAAAGATAATTAGCTAAGTTAAATTAAAAGAATAATGAGAATGATAACTTTTCTTTCTATTTTTTCCTTTGCTTTGTTTTTCTCTGTTCACAAAGATATCTGAGCTGTCTTCTTCAACATAGTCAAAGCCTTCTGTGCAGTGATGGGAAAGAAACATTAAGCTAGTATGGTGACTAGTGCTAGCTAATGTGCCAATGTTTGAGGTATGAATATAAGAATTCAATGATCGCTAAGACTCATTTTTATGCAATAAAAGTAATCATATAAGTGAATTTGGCTGGCTTTTTACGTAAATTGCAGCTATAATACAACCAACTAGAGAAATAAGCCTTAATAAAGCTAAATCTCCATTAAATAGGGAATACTAATATTTAGAAAAACACGTTTATAATTGTTCTTTTCAGCAGATTTATGCAGTTTGATCCAAAATCTGTATAGATTACTTAGAAGCTACTCTAATAAAAAATAGTTAACTGGTATCCAAAAACAGACATTTATAGACCTGTAATCGGCTCTGACCAAACTGGTGCAAACAAAGTTCTCAATTATACTGTCCATATCATGGGTGTATTTAATTTAATATCAAGAAAGAGATAACAGTGACTGTAAGTGCCAGCCATGTTCAGAATCATTGTCAAAGATATGGTGGAATCATTATTTATATCTAGTAAACAGATGTTATTTTCAGAATTTGTCCGGCGTAGTTGGAGCAATTGTTTTTGTTGTTGTTGTTGTTATTGTGTCATTGTTCTGAAGAGAAGAATTAGCATGGCAATGAGAATGGAGGATTCAGAACCCAACAGGATTAAGACATGCTTGTTTGGAGATGACCTGGATTCTCGAATGACAAAAAACAATATGGGAAGACTTTATCCACTGATGCATCAGTAGGAAACATAGTATGTGTATGTATTGTTGATGGAATGAAAGATTGGTAGGTGCTTGCAACCGAAAAAATGAAACACCCCTCTTCTTGGCAGCTCAACAGGGCAAGAAAGAGGCTTTCCTTTGCTTGCTTTAAATATGCAGGGGCAAACCCTTTGAGTACTGTCGATGAGATGATGGTGAAACTATTCTTCATTATGCCATTACTGGAGAATACTTTGGTGAGCATTTTTAAGCCACGTGATTATTTGTTTACACAAACAAAAACGTGTCTTTCTAAATCTATGTGAGGAAAATCCGCATCAAGAGGACAGTCATCAGTCCCACAACACTCTTGCTATTGATCGGATTAACTCTTTCGTAAAATTAAGAAGAATGCGAACAGGGGATTCGAGAACAAATTTTGCTAATTCCCATTTTAACACATTTTTTTTTCACTGCTATGCATGACAGATTTGGCCTTTACAATAATCCATTTGTTTCCTAAGCATGTGAACTCTGTAAATGAGCGAGGGCTTTCCCCTCTCCACCTCCTTGCAAATAAGCCTACTGCGTTCAGAAGTGGCACTCACCTTAGCTGGATTGACCAAATCATTTATTATTGTAAGACTTGTCCAAACAAAATCCAACTCCTGATATTTAGTCACTAATGAAAAACTGTGAATGAACTGCTAGGAATGCCAGAAACAACAATCAGATTGGGGGACCTCACAGGTTTTGGTAACATATGTTGTGGACCCGTCTTGATGCTCAACAACAAAATGCCTTGCTCAAATTTCACCTATTGATGTAATTTTTTTTATTATGATATTCCTAATTATTTATTCCTGTTGTTATGTTTCAAGGTATTTTTGTCCCAAAACTCAAGCCCCACGAAGAGATGCATGGGGACAAGAACTCCAATTACTTAGAGAAAGCCCAGACATGTATTGACTTCATTCTATTACGAGGAACCCAATTGAAGGTCCAGGTTGGTGACGATTTCTTTCTTCCTTTTTTTTCCTTCCTTTCCCTGCATAGCTGCATGTTGTATAAACATATAAATCACTTGTGGTGTTCCATATACAAAATCTTGAACTTATCATTTGCATCAAACTGTTGCACATTTTAAGCACACGTATGTTTAAATAGACAAATAAATATATAGATATGGCATGGTTTTCAAACACCAAATAATAGTTTTTTTTAAAAGAAAAAATAATATTATTGATTCAAACTTGATCGATAGATCCGAGATACAAGAATGAAACAATATCCAGGTTAAGTCGTGAGTTTTGTATTAAGTTGGCCTTTGACCACTTCCTTGAAAATGTATTAAGTTGTATCCTTACTTTATATATATTCTGGTTTTTTTTATATCTGTTTTGATCCTTACAAACACATAAAAATGCATATTTTGAATCACTATTAATTTGGGTACTGTCAGAATCAATGATTTGGGATGAAATATACGCAGTGTGTTGTACCATGTTTGAAGATGGCTATGATGCCAAATCCAAGGATAAACAGGGCTTAGACATATAAAAATCAGTCTCCATTCCCAATGCCATGGTCACTCTTCTTTGGATTATTAATGATGACACAATGATAACAACAGTGGCTAGCTCCTATTACTTAGACCATTTCTATGGCAAATAAAGCATATAAAGCATGATTCCAGATCATTGGCAACATTCTGCACATATGTGGCCCACCACAAATCTCCATTTTCTCCAAAGAAAAGTTAAAGAATTGAAATTCTCTATCTACATTAGAAGGAACCGATTATGGACATCATCTTTTCACCTTTGTTAAAGACGTACAATATTGCATAACTTCAATAATCTAAAGCTTTTCAAAACATTGCCAATATTTAAATGATCTGTAGGGTCTGTAGTATATATCAAAACATTATCATAGTGGGTTCAAGTACTGGTTGTTGAGAAAGGGGTATTCAAATAGAGTAAAATAACTTGTCAAAGTTTCAGTTTTGAAACATGCAATGTATACAAAACAGTAACAGTTGTACAGAAGAAAATTTTACACGTAAAAGATAAAGTGTAACAGGTAATAGTTATTGATATATGCAAACTAGATACTAACCCGATTGCAAAACAGGAACTGTGATAGAACTTTAGGTAGATCAAGGCTAGTGTTTGACACTATGTCCTTACACAGATTTCGCCCCACTCTTGGTGCTTATGGAATACCGAGCGTCTGCCTCCCAGGATACAATGATCTTCACACAGATAGAAGTAGCACTCCGATCTATCTGTCTAGCGAACCAAACTATGTTCGTGTACTCTCCAAAGCATTGCCTTAAATGCCGAAAATTAATGCACAAAAGGTCGCTTGAATGAAAATGACCGAAATTAATTCGCTTGCTATATGAAGAATGATAATGAACCCAGTACTTATAGACTTCGTGACTTCTTCCGAGCCACCATCCTAAGAGAGACACAACTCAAACCGAAAAACACAACCAAACTAAAGACACTCAAAATGAAAGTCAGAACACTTTTGATAGTTGTTCTTCATGAACAGACACAATTAAATTCTTTTGATTGATAAATCGACCATGGATGTTCAATTAAATTAATTAATTTCGACGCAAGTTAAGGAATTCACGCCCATTAATTAATTCAATTTCCAAAAAGATAGGCTCATAAATCACACCCACACCTCGTATTCGATCTCACTGGGTCGTGGCGGTAGGCGCGGGCAGGGGGCGCCCACGCATGTGGCTGAACCGTAGGCATGTAGGTGCTCGCTCCGCTCATAAAACTATGGTACCCCTTGGGGCCCAATCCATAGAGAAAACCTTAGCCTATATATGTCCATGTTGAGTCTCTTCCTTAACCAATGTGGGATTGGTGTAACAATCCACATTACACTTCCTTTATTTCCACATTCACAAGAGGCTCACTTGGGAGCCTATTTTATCATTCATTTACCGATTCAGCAAATGAATATATTATATTATTCTCCTCATGGAGAATATGAATCACAAAATATCGTTCAAAATAACAATCGTCCCACTTCAATTTGGCTCAAAGTCAACCAATAACTCGCCACTAAAAACTAATTTGGTCCAACAATCCCCCACATGAAGAAAATCGGGTCATAAGATGCAAATGATAATGCCCACACTATAGAGAGTACATCTTTGAAAGATCGTAGACGAGACAGGTAGCTTTTAGCTCAACCTTCCTCAGTGCTCCATCAATCCTATCTACAACAAGAACGGATGTCTGAACCATTCAAATTGCTTGATAAAATTAGATCGAATAGGACTCACACATCTTTCCTAACACAATTGGTTCTCATGATTGTGTTCATTTTGGCCCTGAACAACTCCTGGTTTTCATGAGTGCTTTAGAGAATCCAGCCTTTATAAATTCTCATAGAAGCGGCCCCTTCACACCCATATAGGTGACTCCTAGCAGGAATATCCTGTAATATCCCACTCGATTCCTTCTCAAGATGTAAGAATCATTAAAAGCATAGCTTACCCTAATAATCTCTGCAGGAACACTAGTTTATCATAGAATAGGTAGGGAGAGATTATCTCCTTAGTGCTTCTTTGAATCACGATAATTCCTATTGTCCCTTTGAACCTAGGTCTCGGGATCTCCACTAACTAGGTCAAGTTGCCATTAAGGTGATTCTTTGTCATAGGCTTTAATCCCATTCCCTCGGGAGTGTGCAATTTTTATTTCGCTTCTCTCATCAAACCTTGGTGTTATAGGTCCAGATTATCCTTGACTTTATATAATAAATAGAAATAATCCTATTTGAGAGCAATTTCCTAACGGGTATTATGTCTACGACGTGAGTATGTCTAGATCCCACCGTTATACATGTCATTCTCGTGTCTCTACCACTGCAAGATTGCTATCACAATGTATACAAATTGTTGGCACAGGTTTAGGCCATATTGGAATATCCTCTAGAAATTGACGAAGCCACTCTGCTTCATCTCCCGCTTTATCTAAAGCAATAAATTCAGATTCCATTGTGGATATGGCAATACACGTTTGCTTTGAGGATTTCCAAGATATAGTTGCTCCACCAAGTGTAAAAGCATAACCACTTGTAGATTTTGTATCCTTCATATCAGATATCCAGTTTGCATCACTATACCCTTCTAGTACTGCTGGATATCTTGTATAATGCAATCCATAATTCTGGGTATATCTTAGGTACTGAGAACTCCCGATAATTTCTTCCAATGGTCTACCCTGACATTTCAGATATCTACTCGCTACTAATTGCAGTATGTTATATCTAGTCTAGTGCAGTTCATGACATACATTAGACTTCCAATGATATGAGAATATTCCAATTGTGATATGCTTTTGACCAATATTTTTAGAAAAATGAAGATTTATATCAACTAGTGTTCTAGCAATGTTGCTTTCATCTTTGTCGAACTTGTCAAGTAATTTCTCAATATAATGTGATTGAGATAATATAAGTCCACCAGATGTTCTAAAAATTTTAATTCCTAGGACAACATCTGCAACACCCAAATCCTTCATGTTAAATTTACAAGACAACATCTTCTTAGTAGTTGTAATAATATAATTATTACTACCCAAAATAAGCCTATCATCCACATATAGGCAAACAATGACGTGATTCATTATTCAGGTCTTTAACATAGACACATTTATCACATTCATTAATCAGGAAACCATTTGACATCATTACCTTGTCAAAATTTTCATGCCATTGTTTTGGTACTTGCTTTAAACTATAAAGCGATTTAACAAGTCTACATACTTTCTTCTCTTGTCCCAGAGAAATAAACCCTTCGGGTTGGTCCATATAAATTTCCTCATTTAAGTCACCATTTAGGAAGCTGTTTTCACATCCATTTGGTGTATCTCAAGATTATGCAATGCTACAATAGCTATGAGCATATGAATATATGTTATTCTCGTGATAGGAGAATATGTATCAAAGTAATCAAGACTTTCTTTTTGTTTATAGCCTTTTTCTACAAGTCTAGCCTTATACTTATCAATTTATCCATCGATTTTCATTTTCCTCTTGAAAATCCATTTACACCCCAATGGTTTACTCCCTAGAGGAAGATCAACTAACTCCCAAGTGTGATTTTATGATTCAATTTCCTTGTTGCAACTTCTTTCCACATGGGTGCTTCGAGGAGTGGACATTGCTTCATTGAAAGCTTTGAGGCTCATTTTCTAACAAATATGTTGAAATCTAGACAGGACTTGAAGTCACTTTCGGCACTACTTTGTGTCTAAGTGTCTCTTCACTTTCATCATTTATAGACTCATGGTCTATATTGCAGTATCATGAGTTCTTTTAAGAGAACTCCCATCACATGCATTTTTACTAGGAAATATATTTTCAAAGAATGATGCATTTGTTGACTCAATTATTGTATTGACATGTATATCAGGGATATCATATTTATGACCTAGAAAACGATATGCACTACTATTTATTGCATAACTAATAAATATACAATCAATAGTCTTAGGTCCTATTTTAATCCTTTTGGGAATAGGAACCATCACCTTAGCCAAACACCCCCACACTTTTAAATATTTGTGGGAAGATTTCAGGCCTTTCCATAATGAACAAGGGTTTTGTCACAACTACTTGATGAGGGTAATTTATTTAAAACCATAATTTACTGAGAAAGCAAAGCTTCCCCCCCACAAGTTTTAAGGTAATCCTGAACTAATCAACATGGCATTCATCATCTCTTTCAATGTTCTATTTTTACGTTCAACAATTCCATTTTGCTGAGGTGTATAAGGCATATAAGTTTGGTGAATAATTCCATGTTCTTGACATAACCGATCGAACGGTGCGTCATATTCACCACCTCGATCACTTCTTATTGCCTTAATCTTTCTACCAAGTTGATTCTCAACCTCATTTTTATAATGCATAAATTTTTCCAATGCTTCATCTTTACTCCTTAGCAAATATACATAGCAATAGCTTGTGCAATCATCAATAAAAGTCACAAAGTATTTCTTTCCTCCTCTAGTTGAACATATTTCAAATCACATGTATCACTATGAATTAACTTCTAGAGGGTTCAAGATTCTTTCAATATTTTGAAATTATGCTCTAGTTAATTTTGATTCAACACAAGTCTCACATTTATGATTTGCATCAATATTAAATTTAGGCAACAATTCTAAGTTCATTAATTTACGCAAAGTATCAAAATTAACATGTCCTAATCTACCATGCCATATGTTAGAGGACTCAAGCATATAAGCAGAAGATGTGTTCTTATTATTAAAATAAGATACAATAGTCATTACATTCATCTTAAAGAGCCGATTGCTCATATATCCCTTGCCTACGTAAATCCCACTCTTAGTGAGTACAAATTTGTATGACTCAAAAACCAACCTAAAACCCTTCGTACTCAACAACGATCCAAACACAAGATTCTTTCAAATTTTTGGAACATGCAAGAGATCATTGAGAGTAAGCTCTTTCCCATAAGTCATCTTCAATATAACATTTCCTTTGCCTTCAACTTTGGAAGTGGAGGAATTTTCCATAAAGAGTTGTTCTCCATCATTAATTGCTTCATATGAAGAGAACATCTTCTTATCTGAACATATGTAAGTTTGGGGTGGCCTTGGTGTCCACCCACCATTCCTTGGTATTTCCCACCAAGTTGACTTCGGATACTACAATAGAAAAACTTATGTTAGAAGCATTTTCAGAAAGTTTTTCCACCTCAGTTATATTGTCTTGGGCAGTCTTCCTCTTGTGGTTCACTTGTGCTTTACGGTTTCAACAATCCTTTGCACGATGTCCCAGTTTGTTGCACACAAAGAAATTGCCTTTGAATTTATTGATTCACTCACCCTTGCCCTCTTGGCTGCCAACATACTCTTTCTTTTGTCGGGCTTTATGTCCCTCTTCAATCACATGTGCCTTTGGACTCCAAGGAGTGATTGTCTACTTTCTTTCGAGACACTATTGTCCTCCTCTATCCCCTCAACTTCACGATCAAGTCTTTGCTTCATTTCTCATGTTTCAGGTTTCAAATAATTTTAAAGTCCTTCCACTCACAGAATTTCTCAATAATTGCAGCCACTTGAAAAAGATTCACTAAGCACCATCACTTCGGCATGAATTTCTATGTAGGATCACTTGAAGATCTTGAACTTGACTTTATGACAAGCCTTGAATCCACCATTTTATATAATCTAGAATTTGCCCACAACGACTTCTTCATTCCTATGATCCTCCGTCTCAGACATTTTTATCCATGATTCCCACAACTCTTTAGCCATCTTGATTGGACTATACACATTATATAATGTGTTATCCAATCCATTGAGGATATAGTTTTTGCATAGAAAATCATCCACCGCAGAAACAACTTAGCGGTCGGCCTCATTCTCACTACAAACGGGAGCATCCTCACGAAAAAACTTTGCGAGATTCAACGTAGTGAGATAGAACAACATTTTCAAGGCCATCTCTTGAAATCATTCCCGTTGAACTTTTCGGGTTTCTCCCCATGAGACACATGAGTAGGAATAGGCCCCACAAGCACAACATGATTTGTAGTAACAGGTACAGTAACATCATTTGCATCCATTTATGATAAACAAAGATTACAAACTATTTAAACAATAGAAAAATAGCAAGTTATAAAACCAGAAACAGTCTAAGTTACTACTTTAACGTTTTTTGTATGGTTTATCAAAAGTCACTGTTTAGTGTACAATTTGAATTAAAACAGAAACAAAGTCCTGTTTTAAATCAAAACTAGAACCACAACAAGTGATTAAACTAATTAAATATGTCTTAAGAATGTTGAGAAAAGGGTATTCAAATAGAGTAAAATAACTTGTTGAAGTTTCAGTTTTGAAACATGCAATGTATACAAAACAAAGAATAGTCAAGACGGTATGGCTGCACGTAAAAGATAAAGTGTACTGTACGCACTCATATACGCAAACTGTGATACTAACCCGATTGCAGAACAAGAACTATGATAGAACTTGTGTAGATCATAAATATTGTTTCGACACTACGTCTCCAAGATGTATTTTTGCCCCACTCTTGGTGCTTGCGGAATATCGACCGCTTGCCTCCCAGATATAATGATCTTCACACGTATAGAAGTAGACTCATCTATCTCGTCTCACGAACCAACTATGTTTGTGTACTCTCCGAAGCACTACCTTAAATGCCGAAAATTAATGCACAAAAGGCTGCTGAATGAAAATGACTGAAATTCGTTTGCTATATGAAGAATGATAATGAACCTAAGTATTTATAGACCTCTTGGTGACTTTCTGAACAGTCACCATCCTAAGAGACACAACTCAAACCAAAAGACACAACTCAAAAGGAAAAGACACACCTTAAAATGAAAGCTGTAGGCAACTTTGATAGTTGTTCTTCATGAACAGACACAATTAAATTTTCGGACTGGATAAATCCGACCCATTGATACTGGAATTAAATTAATTAATTTCGATCGGGTTAAGGAATTTACGCCCATTAATTAATTCAATTTTCTCCAAAAAGATAGGACTTGGCAAAATCACACCCACACCCATACTCGAGCCCGACCTGGGTCGTGGCGAGGCTGGCTGGCGACACACGCGCGCGCGTGTGGTTGAACCGTAGGCATGTAGGTACTCACTCCGCTCATAAAACTGTGGTACCCCTTGAGGCCCAACCCATAGAGAAAACCTTAGCCTATATATGTCCATGTTGAGTCTCTTCCTTAACCAATGTGGGATTGGTGTCACAACCCACATTGCACTTCCTTTATTTCCACATTCACAAGAGGGTCACTTGGGAGCCTATTTTCTCATTCATTTCTTACTCGATTTGAGAAAATGAATATATTACATTATTCTCCTCACGGAGTAGAATATGAATCCACGAAATATTGTTCAAAATAACAATCGAGTCCCACTTTAATTTAGGCTCAAAGTCAACCAATAACTCAGTTTTTACACTTAAAAAAACTGTTTTGGTCCAACACTGGTCACCCAGGTGGCTTCAAGCTTTTTCCTATCTTTTTATTTTATTTTGTTTTCTATCAATTGAAAAGGAAAGCATATATAGTCTTGTTTGTGAACAGAGAAAACAAAAATAGGTGGAGGAAAAAAAAAACAAAAACAAAAGTCAAGTATTCTCTTTATCAAGCCTTAAACAGAAAGAAACAAAATTACTAGCCTTTTCTCCCTTTGCTGAAATTTATATAAATACTTAACTTTAGTGATAATTTTTAATCAACATATGATATAACATGATACTCTTAGTTTCCTTTTTCCTCATAAGATATTCATTTATCAAAAATAAAAAAATAAAAAAAAATCAATTGTAATGTTTCTCTACCTATAAGTACATAAGTTTGTCAAATTTGCTTTAATATGTATGAGAATGAAATTTCAGCTTTGAACATAATAAAGAGAATTTTTGCTTTTTCTTTTTTCTTTTGTATTATTGATTAGGTTATCATGTTTGATGAGAACAAGACTATTGTTACCTGGATCGCCCGATCAGGCATCAACAAAGTGATACGAATTTGCAAAAAACTATCCACGACAAGCAGGTTGCCTCTCCGATGAGTAAGTCAACAAAAGGATGGAGAAGATGAAGAAGAAAGTCTATGCTTCCCTTGTGGGGAAGCATACATTTCCCTTGTGGGGAGTTTCTGTTTTATACTTCGATTTCTCCTTGATTCTTGGAAAGATAATCTTGTGATTTTGGCGATAGAATCTCTCTTTCCTTATTAAAGACCAATTCTCCTTGATTTTTGGAGATATAATATCACGAACTTAGTGATAAAATTTGTCTTTCCTTATCAAAGTCCAATTCTCCCATATTAAGGAATAATGTTTTGAGACATACTAGATTGAGATATTGAGAGATCCATGGATAAATATCCTGTATGAGGTAGGACGATCGATTAGGGGACTTGGGACTTCAAACGGGATGTAGGACTTTCCTGTCTGACTAGTTCCCATGTGGTTTTGATGTAACAGACTATTTTGGGCTGTATTGGGGTTTGAACTAGGCAATGGGCCTGTGTAGGTGATGGGCCTATTGAGTAGTAGGTCTTGGGCCTAAGAACCATGGTACTCATAATGCCCATCTTTTTTCTTGACTAGAATATCATGCTCTTCTAGGCGGGGAAAAATACTTGTGTTTTAGGGTCCATAGTATGGGAAATTAGAGGTGATTAATGTGCATATGTTCCGATGTGAGCATTACTAGAAAATACCGTGTTTTCGATGATGTATTTAATGCGCCTTTTGGAATCTCACCCCTATATATATGGTGGTGAATCAGTGAAATCTATGAAATTTCCAACGGATTCCTCTTCCGTTAGCTTATCCTTCTATCGTGAATTCTTCTTTGGGATAGTGAAGGTGGAACAATGGTGGGTGGAGACTTTCAAAAGTCTTTGCAGCTGTTTGTCACTTATGGATATTGTGTGTTTGAAGACAATGTTTGTGTTGACCCATCAAGTATCCTAGATGAGAGGCCTAACTATGAAAACATCACCTTTTTAGAGCTCTTTGCTGCGCCTTGCATAGATCGGACGGGGAGGTCAGCAGGATGAGGGGCCCGATTATTGCCCTTTAGATTTCCTCTCGTGTCGGGGGTCAGGCGCCCTCGTATAGCAACTTCAGGTCAGCGGGGCAAACGAGGTGGGGCAATGTAGAGAAGGAGATTTCAAGAGGGATAATGTAGATTCTTCTTTGTCTTTGATTTTCCCTTTTTCATCTTCCTCCTCTTTTCCTTTTTCATCTCTTCCTTTTCTGATTCTCATTTTTTTTTCTTTGTAATCAGCCTGGTACGTTTACCTTGATATTCTTGTAATGGATCCACCAAGGTTTCTTGGATATGTTTGTCTTGGTTTTAATGTAACTATTGACGCATTTTGGTATATTTTAATGAGATTGGGTTTTTGAGCATACTGATGCATTGAGTTTTCTATTTCCCATTCTTTCTTCGTATCCCGACTAGAGGAGCTAATTATCTAAAGTTGGCTCCTGGGAAGCCTCTATTGGTTTTCGGAGATGAGTTTTCATCTTTCCTGCATGTGGTCAGGGTCAAGCCGGGCTTTCCGTTAATGTGCTTGAGCCATTTTGATAGACAAGTCTAAGGCCCATACCAACCAAAGGATCTAGACCCATGGGGCTCATTTGTTTTTTCCATGCCCTAGGCTGCGGAAACGTTTTGCATACTAAGCGTTGGGGAGAAGGAGCATCATTCCCGATATCGTGGTCGATCCATCAAACCATTTAATGCACCTATACATGTCTTAATTCTATATAGTAACTGGAAGTCACCTTCTTGCTTCTAAGCCAAAATATTTTACTTGAAAGCCTTCAGATTTCACAAGATCACTCCTAAAGTTTTCGCGTAAGGAGCCGCTTTGGAAAATCCCCGATCGCTTTTTTATCTCGTGGGTTTTGCTTTGTATCTGATTTCGCTTGTGTGGGTCATTCGTCATTGTCATTTGCCTTGTTAACACGTGTTATTCAATCGCCGATAGGTTTCCAGGGACGGGACTGCACATGGGGTTTTGGGATGCACTCAAGCTTGGGGGCATCCTAATAGGCTTTGTAAAACTTTAGGGTTTTTAGTCCTGCTATCTCTTTGGTAGGATATTTAATAGGACAATCTCCCCCTCTTCTTTTGTCGTGCAGCCTTAGAATGGGGAGAGGTTAAGAGGAGACTTCCACCAGTCAAGTTGGGCATAGGAGGAGCCCAGGGAGTATATACATAAAGTAGCCTTGTCTGACAACATTAGTTTAGAATTGTCAAACGGTCCAGCTGCCTCAATAATAGGAGAAGGGGATAGTGCTTTCTACTTTACCCAAGAGCAGTTCACAGATAGACTTTGCTTCCCCGTTTCATCATTGTTAAACAGTTTTTACATGTCTCCTGAGCATCTCTTGCGCTTATTCATCCGAACGCTATTCTAATTTTGATGGGTTGCGGTGCTCCAGCCTTCTCTACCGGTTAGATAACTCGGTGATGGAGATTTCATTTTGTTTATCACGCTAAGCTTGGGGGCCAAGGCGGGTTTTCTATGTCATACAATTCAAGGCTTCAATTTGTAACTAGGCTCACTGACTCCCCCAAGACCGAGGCAAAGGGGGTTGTCTTGGTCAGGGGCCCTTGGTATGAGATGCTTGTCTTTCTCGAGCTTCCCTTTGTCGTGAATCAGTCCCTGGTGTTCCCATGTTTGTTTTAGATAAGTTGCAACTCATGCTCTGCTAGGTGGATTATGTATTGATGTACCTCTATTTTCTTGATGTTATTCAGACAAGCGTAGGCGAGGTCGACTAGTAAAGTGGATTGAGAAGGTTGGCCTGGAGAACACTAGTCGGTGCGAGTTACTTGAGTGGCCTTGTCGTGAAGCCTGCCGCGGTGAAGAATTTCACGAGAGTTGGGCGGTAGCCCTTTCCCGCCTCTATTATCCTATGAAACTCCGCTCGTTACCTGTTGAGGTCATTGAGGGGGAGCATTTCGTTCTTGCCAATCTCCTCAAGTTTGTCTCTAGTAGCTCCTCTCATGTGATTTTTGCTCAGGAGGGCCAAACGGAGGCTGCTACAAGGACCTTAGTGAGGTCCGCCCGTGTTACCTAGCCTGCCCCCCGGCTGGCAAAGAAGAGAGAGACGAGGGCGCGACAAACAAAGACAGTCGGTGCCGGGTTAGAAGGTTTCGTAGATTGGGCCGGGAGTATTCGACAAGCCGACCCGCGAGGAGGAAGAAATGTTTAACCTTGCCCAGGTTTCTTTGCACGGATGCGTAAATTGTGCGACCACAGGAATTGAGGCTACCATTAGTTACGGAAAAGTGACCCAAGTGATCTCCTTCAAATGAGGGGGCTCAGAAGGATTAGGCCATAGTCTCGGTGGAATCCCCAAATCTAGCTTCCAATGACCAGCTAGCCTTGGGAGTTTGCCTCAACGAGGATAATACACCCCTAGAGGAGGGGGTTCCAGTTGCGAGCCCTCTAAATGTTGAAGAGGCTGGAATGGGTGCCTCATCAGGGTAGTTACCATTCAGTACCCATGACTCTACCGTATTTGGACCGAAGCAAGCTTGGCTAGCGTATGTTTGCTTGGAGATCATCCCTTGACGAATGTGGTGGTTTCGGATCTCGGGCGATGCTAGAAATTAACCACCATTGCCTCTCATTGGGAGGAATCTAATTACGTTGCCACACTTTAATCTGTCTGTATATTATAGATGGATCATATTATCCATAGTTTAAGACATAATGGTTAAACCCTTAATTTGATCGACTACTAAATAAATAAAACTTCTTATTTACATTATATGACTTTAATTTAAATTATGTGTAATTTAATTCCAATCTGAGATACGAAGCAATATAATTGATCGGTTGGCTTAACATAGTGTCTTCTTTTCAGACTTTTCTCTTTTCCCAAAAAGGAAAACAAAATCTGTCTTGTGATGGCCAAGCATGCTTTTTATGGGTTAATAATGTTCTTTTCTCAAATCTGGGGTAAGGTATCAATTGATTTTGGGATCCATGTGCATATTTTCGTATCTGGTACGGATTCGTATTTCTCTCTCTCTCTCTCTCTCTGCCTATATACATATATATATATATATATATTTGAGATATTTATGTTTGAGATAGCATAGAGTCATAAAATTTGATTATTTATAAAATTATCTGAAATGCTAGGCTCGTGTTTGCTTTAGTCTTGATATCTCTGTCGAGCTTTTGAAGTTTTTATCTCCTTAATAAATTTGAAAGAAGGCTGAGCTCTAGTATGATCTTGTGTGGTGAAAAGAAGAAAGGAAGCAAGGAAAACAATGTGAATTTGGTGTCATTCAAGCAATGAAAATTAACTGACTTAAATATTATAGAATTTGGTGTCATCCTCCTGAGAGGATCGAAACGAAGACTTTGGTGAGTTTTCTGTGGGTTTGTTGGACTTGCCACTTTTTGTAATCGAGAACTCGAAATTAATCGCACATTACTAGTATATGCGATAACCCTTTCGATGGTGTAAAAACTCTATCATTTTAATCATTTTAAACTATTTTTAACAATTTAAGATCTATTTTTATGCGAAAATGTGGAATATGCACATCGACTTTGTTTCTGAGATAGTATTGAAAATATGAAGAATCCCGGGTGAAAAGCAAAGACTAGCAGCGATCGTGTGCGTCTGAATTACATATGTTCTGGCTAAAATTCAAAGCGAGGCCAAAGGAGTATGTTGCAGTCAACGGATCTATGTTAGACTAAGCTAGAACTCGAAGTGAAAGAGCTAGTCGTGTGAGTAAAGTTTTTATCAGCGAAATGAGAACTTGAAGAAGATTTTTGAAGAAAGTTATTCGTGATAACCTAACAAATTGTGCATTATAGAGGATGGTAAAATAGGTGAAGGAATTATGTCTTGACATTATTTTAATATCTTATGACATAAAGTGGAGAAGACTAATGGGTGAACTCTGTTGTGACAAGAGACAATTCATCGTGGTAAATATCAAGAAGGCAACATAAGTCGGGTGAATAGTAACATGCTGATAAAGTTTCCCGACATCAAGCCCGACTGAGGAAGAGCTGCTTTGTGTAACAAAGAAAAACATGATGCAACATAACCGGTTAGAATTCTGGCAGAAGAACGCCCTTGATCTCACGTCGACAAAGATTATTTATGTCCTGATAGACAAAGCATAAGAGGAGGTGAACTCCATAATCAGATCTTAGAGCTTAACCTGAAGAATGGTGACAAAGAAGTTCTTTGTGCGACATAATCAAGAGTTGAAGACAAAACTTATGTCGTGACCAAGAAGTTTCCTATTGTGACAATAAAAAGCTAAGAAATGATAAAATTTTGTCATGACGAGGAGAAAAATGGGTTGCGACAGCAATTGGAAGAGGACTTGAGAATGTCTAAGACAATTGTGTCACAACATGTAATTCTATGTCTCGCGACAATCATTTCGATAGCTGACAAGAACCGAGAGAAGAAAAATTTCATTTGCGACCCGAAAAGAGTTTCTTAACACTCTCTATAGTGCTAAGACTTAAAGAATCTTGTCGTGAAACGGAGTTGCTAGAAATTTGAAAAGCAGGTTGTTTGTCGCGATGAGGAAAATTATGTCGCGACAAGCTCCCAAAACAACAAGGACGCTTTGGTACGGGTGCAAATAGGTTTGGTGTCACGACACAAGGCATTTCTGTCGCGACAAGAACAAAATTTCTTGAAATAAATTTAATAATAGTGACATCATCAAAGTATCATCGTAACGCACAATCCGAAGCCGGCAGGAGAACCCGGTCCACGACAATTTACAGAAGCTACGAGAGGCGTGTAAAATGAAAGGCTATGTCACGACATAATTTTATATGTCTCGATAAAAGAACTGATTTGGGCGAGAATTTTGGGGATCCACGTCACGATTAATGAAGTGAGGCCCTAACATTGGAAAGCTTGTAAATACACGCTTAGGCTGAAATGTGCACGACTTTTGGTGGCTCGGGATTTCCTAGGCGGGTTGAAGACTCTTATGTTGTTTATTTTCTTTTCCATTTTAGTATATTTAGCTTAGTATAGCTTTATTTTGTTAGTTTTCCTTTAATTTTTTGGATTTGGGTATTGTATTGAAGTGCGGCAGTGAGTATTAATTTCTCATTCTTTTCATTAAGCATTTGATTTAAATGGATCTTTGGAAGGTTTAAGGTTCATTATTTCGTTGTTATGATTTTAGTAATTTTCATGATCGATTAGTCATTGATATGAATCATCAGTTTGAAGTTGAGCTCCTTGGAAATGGGTATTTGTTAGTATACGTCATTTCTTGTATAAGGAAGGCTTTAATTAGAATTCTTGAATTTATTGATTGGTATTATTTATAACTTTGCTTGTTCTCGGTACTAGTCTTAGTGCACCCAATCCAGGTGCTATGTCTCACTTTGATTTCCGGGGAGGACGCTGGTGACACGAGGAGATGGAGAATCTTGAGAGTATAGAAGCAGTTCCTTGTGGGTATGGTAGACCTATGGAAATAATGAACTTTGAAGGATTGCTCGAGATAGATCACCAGCTTGCTTATAAGTTGAATGGGTTGAATAAATGTTTTAATACTGGAGGTTTCTCCTCTTTCTAATGAATTAATTATGATCTGAGTGTTAGGCGAGATCTAATCGAAGGAGATGGATATTTACATTAGAAGTGTAGGATGAGGTGTCGATCAAATTGGAGAGGCTTGAGATCCTACTAATGCATGGGGACAAGAATTATTTTAGTCTAGATCAGTGTAATCTTTAAAAGGAAAAAAAAAAAATATATTCTTAGAAAAGGGTTATATATTACAAGTAGTGAGTTAGAATCATGTCTTAGAAATGAATATGAACTTTTAATCAGTGAAAAGTATTGTTAAGGGAGAAATCCAAACCATACTACTTGCATCTTTGAAAAACTCAGTTTTCCAATTGATGACTGAGCTATAAATTGAAATGATGTAAGTGATTATTTTAAGCTGATCCATATCTAGTTTTGTCTGCTTAGTGAATCCACAATCCCGATTTTTATTGACTTTACGGCTTTTTATATTTAGATTTGAGTGTAGGCTGTTTAGTCTTCTTATCATCATATTAGTCAAATTTAAATAGTAATAGTCTTGAGTAGTTGGGGTGATCAGTCTTTTGATTTATCATCGTCTTTGTGAGGTATCTCTGGACTTTAAATATCCTTTTATTACTTGTGCGACTTGTGCACTTATAAGTGATTGAGACTAAACACAAATTTTAAATGAGTCATCTTCTGAAAACAATTCCATATTTTCATACATATGAAAAATGGTCTTAACAAGTTTTGGCGCCATTGCCGGGGATTAGATAATAGTCTTTTGGTAATAGTGTCATAAATTTGTATGTATAGTTTGGTCCTAACAAGTTTTTCGCGCCATTGTCTGGGATTAGATGATAGTCCTTTGATAATAGTGTCATAAATTTGTATATATAGTTTGATCCTAACAAGTTTTTGGTGCCGTTGCCGGGATTAGATAAAAGTCATTTGGTAATAGTGTCATAAATTTGTATATATAGTTTTGGTCCTAACCTTCATAAACCTTTTTGCTACTCTTTATGTGTGGAGGTTAGAGATTGTTATTATTCAGGCTTTAGCAAGCGATACCTTGTGCTCCCTTCATTGTAAAAATCAAATAAATATAGAATTACTTTCCTAGTTTGAGATCTGTTTATTATTTGAAGAAGCGTGAAAAAAAACAAGAAAAAAAAAATTTTAATCACATGATCAGTAATTTTATTTCAAAGCATTTTTAAGTTTTTAGTTCATTCTTCATTGTTGTGTTCGAAGTATATTACATGGGAATGACTTCTCATCTTTCATAGCTATTTTAAGATATCATACAGTTATGAATACGAATTAGAATAAAGGGAGCAGTAGGATAAGGTATATATAGTTTCGCAATGTTGTGCTCATTTTAGTGGTTTTAAGGCCTGGATTTAGTTCACGAAAATTTTTTAACTCTATCGAAATTCGAATGTAGAAAATTTTCAATGTATTCTAATTTTTAGTTTTCATTTTCAAAATACGTTTCGTACTTGAATTTGGTTGAAAATAAAAAATAAGAAAAATCCGTTTAATAAAACCATTTTCTTGAAAATGATTAATAAAATAATGAAATGTGTTTTAAAATGTAGGTTACTATTCACAATCCTGTGTTTATTGTTTGATGAAGATAATGTGGAAGACGAAAGGAAAAAAAAGAAGAAAATAGCCACGATCCAGTGTTTCGTTTTATCTGATCGACTAAATCCAGAGTGTTTCGATTTAATTGAACAAGAAAAACACCTAACATAGAAACGATTTTAAGATTCATATATAAAATGTTGAAAATAGTGAATTCATTTTCTTTGTTTTCAAAATTTGTTTTTGTCTAATTCTCGTAACTAAACGTGTTTTCCTTGTTTTCGAAAACTTTGAATAGAAAAAACAGAAAATTTTCTACCTACTAAACAGGGCCTTAACGTTTCAAACTCGTTTCCTTTTATCATATTTGGAAGTAAAAGAAATGCTTTAGCTTACTGATTTATCATCATCCTTGAGGTCTGTTTAAGTAAATTTTTTTCTCTCTTCCTTTTGCTTTCTTTTATATATCGTGGAATATGTTCTAGGGACAAAATAACAGTTTCCTTTTTCTTTTTAATTTGGAAAGCTCATGTTATATATGAGAATAAAGTTCCAGTTATGACCGATGCTTTCTTTTCTTTTCTTTGAGGAAAAAGAACATAATAACCATGGTGTCTCTCATTATTCTAATCTCGGATATGGAGCAAGGTATCTAGCTACCTACCTCCTATTAATTTATAGGAATTGTAGATGATCAACTTTGTGATAAAAGTTCCAATATGACAAAATAAATTATGTATACACACTATTTTAGAACTTCAAATTAGATAAATGAAAACATTTTTTTATATTATAATTAAGATTGATAGGGTTTGAAATAATGGGCGCGCGAGGCCCGAGACCATGGCAGTATCGAAGATTAAAAAATGGAGGGCCCAATACTAGCAATAGGCCCTTAATGGTATCCCTCGGCGGGCCTGAACGAGGGGACTAACTCGCCACTTTAAATTTGTGACTAGGAATCCGTATTGAAACACCCTATCTCACGATCGGAAAGTAAGATATTTCCAGTTATCACCCACTTGAGTATCCACTATTAATCGGTTTACGATATGGAAAGAAAATCTCCTACCCAGTGAGAAAAATATTGTATCATCCTTCAACTAGGAAACATACTATTCAATGTCATCATCCAACTAGGAAACATACTGTGATATCATAATCTAATTAGGAAAGTTATCAGTGATCATCATTATAAATACCGGCCTCCTCATAAGTGAAGATGCGCGGACATATGCACGATACTTCATTCCACTACAGCGGTTGATCTTCTCTTCCTTAGGAAAGAATGAGCTTAGGCAGAGCATCGGAGAAGACAACGGGCGAGCCGTGATCCTTTTTATTTCTTGTTTTTCGCAGGGGAGTCGCGCCCGAGCAGCCGGACTAGCCCGGCAAATCGGCCTTTCAACCCGATTGAGACCGGTTCGAAGAAAAGCATCATCAGGTTGGCGTAGTCACGTAGAGCAGCGGTTCCTTTACAAATAAAGTTGACCACTCGGTGGCGATGCGTTATCAACTTCCGAACACAAGCAAGCGATACCAATCACTCAGATCGCGAAGACCGGTAGACGGCATGGACAGCCCGACCTCGGCGTGTTAGAGACAATGCGAGCGTGAGCCCAGGTGGAGAAAAAACAAATCTGACCAACACCTAAGAAGTTGGAACAACACACTGGAAAATACAACACGGGAAGTCTGACAGACCGAAAAAGCCCAAAACCACATTTTGAGAAGAACAACACCTCGACCCTTGTCAAGAAGCGGATAGAGAAACTAACCACACCGGGGAGCATAGTCCTTACGACTAGGAGAGGAATTTGCTGACGAGATTCCGTGGGAGCAAGGTTCGAGGGCGTCAATCATCACGTAAGTATGATAAAAGTAGGAGCTCAGGTCTCCATGGGCATACAGTGCAATGGCCAGAATCTCCCATTCTGCCATTCTTCGAACTCCTTCGGATAAAGTTCGAATGCGTAGTCAGTTTGATGGGAATAAGGCCAGGCCGCCTCAATACGTGCAAGTAGATGGAACTACATGGGTATCGAGACCCAGTCGTCGAGCCTTCGCTATCACCACTAAGAGACTGGCATTGGCACGGTTTAACAGGACTCCGCGTCTTCTATCTTCTCGATTCACGGAACCTCCATCGCATTCGTCTCCCTTTTATCGAGACAGGACATACAGGAAGCCGAGTTATCATCTTCTGACCATAAAACATAGCTCTCAAGAAAGCATGAGGTCATATGTTCAAAGGTTTAACATGGAGTCGCTGAAGGTGGATATCCTCGACAAGAAGTTCACCGTTACTGCTTTCATTACAGGGCTGGGGGTGCAGTCGAAAGATCTAATGTTCTCCATCTCAAAGAACCCTCATACCAGCATGGTAGGGTCCTGCAGAAAACAGCCCTCCTCAGCCTTGGCTGCCTCTGCTCGAGCAAGAAGCTCTGCTCGAAAGGGAAAAGACGGGGGTGCCAAGAAACGAAGCCCCCCCGAGGCCAGGCGGGCAGGGACGGATCCCAGGAAGCGGAGCGCGAGGCCGGTCCCAGGCCAGACGAGGAACATCAGGGATCGCAGGGGACCACCTTAGCCTGAGTTGCAGCAGCAGTATTCACCTCAGCGATACACCCATCGGCGGCCTCGATGTCGGCGGGTCTTACCTGAAGTCTGACATGAAAGGTTCTGAGGTGGCCATCCCGGATGAAGTCGGACCGTGAGAAGGGGCGACACGAAATCTTTGTCGGTTCAGGGACCGTAGACATGAATAGATGGCGCATCCCGGCTAAAAGGAGATTGAATACTTGATTCGTGGACCTCCAGCGTCTCGTGGCCCCAGGAAGGGTGGGAGCGGAGTCGACCACCACTTGTCGTCGGCCCGGCCCGGTTGGCATCCAGCCTTTAGGATAAATCCATCTGCAATCTCGGAGGTTTGCGAGAGACGGAGGAGTCGGCTCGGCCCGGGGAAAGGCCCCTTTGGCTTATCATGTCGAAGCCTTAGAAGTATAAGCATTTATCCAGAAACACCATTTGGATACTACGTGTTTCTTTTCGGACTTAGACATGGAAGAATTGTCAACATCATGACCAACAACCTTGTCATCTATTGGCTAATAAAAAACTGATCCACGAGGTCCTCGTCGATGATGAAGCTGCGATATATCTTGCATCAACTTCAATAAATAGGCGTGGAAGGGATAAGCCCAGAAGCGATGTGCCGCCCTCACGTCGGATTTTCTAGGAAGTACTACCCTTGGGATCGTGATTAGTCACTCCCACCAGGAGACCCCTCATGCGTACAACCAGCGGTGAGACTCCTCATATGAAAGCGCCCTGCGTCGGCACACAACATGTTACTAGGTAGGCGCCGATGCCGTAGGGTAGTTCCTTAACTATCACATGGTTATCAAATTCCCGACTGCCGAATGGGTAGAAATGAATTAGAAGCAGTGCATAACGGGGAATGTACCACTCGTGAAGCAAAATACGGTCGACGAAGCATTTACGAGGTGAGCTCGACACGTGCGAGATGGGAGTAACCCTCGACCTGCGCCCTCGAAGAATTAGAGCTTTAATGCGCTCAGCGATCGATGTTTACTCAAATCTGCGGATCCAGTTGCTTGAAGGCATCGAAGCTCTCTCGTGGATTTCCTAAAGCGAACATGGAGGTATTCGCTGGGAAAGCGAGGAAGACATGGGTGGGATCGACCGTGGTGATCACCATGAGTTAACGTCAATCCCTCACGTAAACCCGACTAAGCAGAAGGTTTGACGAGAAAGATGAAGGCGATCAATGAAGGGTGGTGAAGCTCCTGCGACATGGCCGATCAGTAGAGTGCCGGAATGGTTGGCTAGCGTTGTTCTCGTCGAAAAAACAAGCGGCCAGTGGCGGCTTTGCATCGATTTCCGCGGAGACATCTGACAAGGCACGAATGATAAGCTTCCCTTTGCCAGTTGATCTCATAGTAGGCGCTACGGCGGAGTCCGCGAACTCCTGGCTTATGGAGCGCCTTCTCGGTACACAACGGTCGGTATGGACCCGGCGACGAAGACCTCATTTGTCGCAGAGTCGAGAACATCTTTGTTATCCCATTAATGCGCCGGGCTAAAGAATGCGAACCACTACCCGAAAGCAGATGAAACGATCGTTCGAGAAACAAATTGGGACATTCATGAGTATACCAGGCAATATATTGATAAAATCGATAAAAGATGGGCTCCACATAACTGGCTGTTTGAGGCGTTCCAGTCTTAGAAAGCTATAATATGAAATGAAACCCGACGGAAATGCGCTTTCGGAGTCTTGTAGAAGTTCTTGGTTCATAATAAATAATCGAGAATAGAACGACCGAGGATAAGATGGCGGATGCAGTATGACCTCGGTCGAACGTAAAGACATTCAACGCTGACGGAGAGAATAGATGCGAGCGACTTTGTATCTAGGCCAGCGCTTTGATCTGAGCCCCTACTTCGGGTTACTGAAAAGGCCTTCTAGTGGGGCGCCCATTGCCCGGGAGCGTTCCGATGCTGAAAACCTGCACAGCTCTCCCCATTATGGTAAGCCCTTAGAGAGAACCTATCTTCTACTTGATTATTCCGGACTTTGCGACTAGTCTTTGCCTGGTAAGAGAGCGAGAGAATAGATGCTGCGGGGAGCGAGGAAGTACAGATGGAAAAACACAGATCTTGCTGATACATCAGAAAACTTCGAGACTTGCCAGCTCATTGTCGAGGAAGTCTGTCAGATATCAGATGAAGCAAATCTTGCATAAACTAAAAACCTCAGTGATGATGGGCTATAGAGTGGCGAATTTGACATAGTCTGAGCAAGGTAAAATCTAAAGACAGATCTTGCGAGAAATCATCAAATTGGCTCGGCCACAGTTCTGAAGGCTACTGGCCCGGCACTGAAAGCCTCCCATTTGTTATCGTCGGCGGGGTTCTTCAATGCGAGCGGTGCGGGGGTGATCGACCTCGAGGCGGGATAGATATGGAGTACGCCCTCAGGTTCGGCTTTCGAGCCTCGATAATGAGCAGAATATGAGGCGGTCGCAGGCTGGACTCAACCTCACCACTTCATGGAAACGAGATAAGCTAGAGGTGGCGACTCCCGGCCCAGTGGTAAAACGGATAGAAGACTCTGAGGCCCGGAGGTGTGAAGGATGGTCCTATCTAATCGAAGCTGCTCAAAGTTAGCATAAGTTCGGTCGAACATGTACCAAGATCGGAGGAATTCTAGTGAGTGTGTTAACAAGAGCTGGCTACAGCCTCTGAAGACCTAGGTAGTGACGCCTATCGGGCACTGTCGAAGCCTCGAGTGGATTCGACAGCGGGAGGTCTCCCCTGTGATGTCAGGCAGAAATTTGGATGGATTGTCTGGGGATGCAGTAGATAAGTAAAGTGGCAGCCAGGCGTCTGAGATTAGAGCGAGATCGGCGGTTCCTGGATGGAACCCTTTATAGCGAAACCCCTCTGTGCTGTTCTTAATCTGTGGGAAGAAGGGCGTAACTTCATACTGGGGAAGTACGAGGGTATATGTAGCAGCCCCATCGAGCTCGGACAGCATGAAAAACCTTAAGAAAATGGGGGGTACTCTTGGCCTAGTGCCAGACCGCCGCGGCGGATTTAGAAAATGAGGCTTGTCAGAGCATGCGAGATATCTCATCTCCATCTGACCGCTAACACTTGATCCTGAAATACGACCTTTCCAACAATGGGGGCTAGACATGTCGGACCTCTGCCCGTAGGAGAGCGAATGCAAATTTATCATTGTGGTCGTGGACTATTTACACCAAATGGTAGAGCCAGATCTAAGATAGACACATATGAAGGTCTGTGACTATTGCAGCGTTTTATAATATATGCGGGTTTGGGATCCAGGGTCCTAAAGTGTATGTCATGGAACAAGTCGATAATCCCTAGGATTTTAGGATTTATCTGTGTAGAGCTCAGGAATCAAGAACTACTACTAGTCATGCTCATCAGTCGATGGACAAGCGAGTCCTTGATGAGCTTAAAGTCATCTATTTTTAGTCCATTTTGCATTACATTTTCATCTAGAAATGAATAATTAATATCTGAAATATGAAGAAACTCACAAATTGTTATTAGCGGGGAAAGAAGTGAAAACCATTAATATTGGAAGAAAAGTGCGGTCGAATGTGGGCGAAATGAAAGAAGCGGCTGATTCATGATGTTGAGGTTATTACGGTCAGTGCAGTCGTGACACAAAAATTAAGAATTGATCGATATGTCGTAATCTGAATTATTTGAAGGGTGTCGGGAGCTAAGAAAGGCGGCGTCAGCGACAGCATTACGGTCGCGACAACAATTGATGTCGTGACGAGGATGAGAGGTCGTGACAGCGAGAAACACCTTTTGGCTATGAGAGGTTTGGGTGATGAAGCTCTGGGAACTGTCGATGTGACGTGATTGATGTCGCGACATTGATGATGTCAAAACCGAGAGCGAAAATCCGACATCAAAAAGCCCGATTGAAATCTGCGAAAGGCGTGACAAGATGTGCGACGAGGAGATTGATGTTGCGACATCGGGAACCATCGAGATGAAAGCGAAGGAAATGAGCTAGCGTATCACGACAAAATGAGTCGACATCAAAGCCATCAAGTGAGCGCAAGCGGAAGGCGATGTCGCGACATAAGATCGAAATCGCGACATAGGACACCTCGATTGAAGGTTGAAGTTTCATAAAGTGAGGTGGCGACAGATATCGATGTCGTGACATCGAACACCCGACTAGATCAAGGCTGCGAGAGTCGCCGCGTGTGGCGACATCAATCGATGTCTCAACAACGGGAGGCGACCGAGTTGAAGCTTACGGTTTCTTAAGAGCGATGTCGCGGCGAGAGATTGATCATCGCGACATCAGAAAAATCGATCAAAGGCTGCGAGCGGTGAGAGCCCGAGAATCCGCGGCAAAGATATAGGCGATACAGCGACATGAAAGTGAAATTGAGACCAGCCAGGCGAAGAAGATGCGGCAGTAGAGTCGGCGACATCATGGATGACGAATCAAGGTAACATGGGTAAGTTGATGTCGCGGCGATGAGATTGATCTTCAGCGACATCCCCGATGATGTCACGACAAAGTAGCTGATCGACGAAGCAGGTGACTTGGGCTGGTTACTTTAAAATCCTGGCGAGTCACATTGGGATTAGGGCCCGGTGGGGAACCATAAATACGCATTTATCGACTCGTTGGCTATTTCGTGACCCTGTGGACGAGAAGTGCGGATATTTAAAGCTCATTCCTTTATTTTTCTTTTATTTTCTTTTATTTTCTTTATTTTTCATTTCGTCATTTTAGAGCGAATTGTTTCTCGTATTTTCTTTTTCTTTTCTTTTTCGTTTGTTTTGTTTGGATCGAGATATTAGTTCAGTGAGAGAAAATTTGAATCTGAAATCGATTTCTTTCAAGTTACTGCACGGAGCATTATGGAATTTTCGAACGGAATTCTGAAGTCGGTGTTCTGATTTCCATTCTGCCGGTCATTCTTATGATCAGAGGAATGCTGTATCGTGTGATTCGGTAATTGAGGAATCCAGCTTCCATTTAGAGAACGTTTTAGTTAGAATTGATCTTTCCTGTAGTATTTTCAGTATCTTGTTCATTTCAATTTGTAAGATTCGCCCGGATTATGGTTTGATTTTGAATCTGAATATCGATTTCCTGCGGTTAAAATTCGTCATTACCTGATTTCAAGAAGTCCTCACGAGGTGACCACAGGAAAACAATCTGAGGTGTCAGTTCTTTGAAGGTATACTAACTTTCACTGTGAGGATCCTTCGCTTAAGTCACTTAGATAAATCACTCTTCACTTGAAGTCAAACGAGTTGAACGACTTATCTATTTAACAAGCGGAGATTTCACCTGGTCGGATAGTGAGGCCCGATCAGTATTGTGGAATCCTAATCGAGAGAAGGTTGATCTATTGTGTTTGAGAAAGTATTTGGAAGTTGTATATCCTTGCTTGGCGAATAGCGAGCTGAGTTTACGGTCCATGCATATGAGTATGAAGTATTGCAAAAGAAAAATACCCAGTTCGGGGAAGTTCATGTTAAAAGTAGTTATCACAAATCCTGTAATTCGAGAGAATCGGGAAAAATGAGATAACGAATGTGGAGTGTGGAGAAATCGGTACACCTTTACATTTGCCCTTGGACGAATTTTGAAATTGAGACTGTCGAAATTCAATCAAATACTCCTAAATTGATGGTTCCCTCACGATTATTTACTCTTTATGTGTCTCCTTTATGATAATTATTCAGTATTCATTTCTCGTTATAGAACTTAGTTTTACTTTCATTCGTTTATTTCAGTTATTTCTAATTTTCATTTTCTTGCGATTAGTTTTAATTCCCGGCTTTTATTTGAACAGATTATCAAGCGATGGTCGGAAATATTATGAATCTCGAAGTAATGCGGGTAGTTGATGAAAAATTCTTGAGATCTCACATAGGATCGATACTCGGACTTAAATCCATTTTATTACTTGCTCGACATGCACTTGCGGTGTATCTTGCCCTAAACCAAAATTGGAAATGTGGTCTTAGGAAGTCCCTTTGGTCTCAGCCGAGTTTTTATAGCGAGAAGTTTCCGGGGACAAATGATAGTCCTCTAGTAATAAGTATATAAATTTGTATGATGTTCGATTGAGTCAACAAGTTTTTATGAAAAAGATTGCGGATCGAAAATTTTGTAAATCGATATTCAGTTAAAAGGATATCTTAATTTGGACATTTAAAAAAAAAAGAAAAAAAAAAAAAGAACGAAAATAGATTTTCAAGCAGTGGTTCAATTTGGCCACTAACCTTTAACGAAACACATTGAATATTTATGATGATTTGACTAATCACATTAATGGAAGTGTGTTTTGCTGAGATGCATATGACGAGAACCGTCGATTGGTGACCTGAAATATAAAGGGCGGCTTTCGAAGCTTGAGAAAGACCAAGAAGAGGCGAGGAAAAACTTCGGCCATGGAAGAAGAAAGGCGAGGATCGGGTTGAAATACATACGAAGAGGAAGCTAGAAGGCCTCCGATCCAGCCGTCTGATGGAGGATTTACGGAGACGATTATACGGGAAGAATACTCGGCGATCGGGCGGCCTGCGGTTGATCTTAATAATTTTGAATTGAAGCGACGCGATTACAGCGGTCGGCATCAGTTCTTGGTCATCCCGAAGATCAAGCGAGCACGGGAAGATTCCTCGGGATGGTATCTTTGATGTGCCCAAAGCTGAATCAGGTGAGACCGAGGAAGTCATAAAAGCGCACTGTTCATTCTCCTTAAGAGATCTGTGTTTACATGGTATGAATCATTACCATATGGTTGTTGATACTTGGGAGGGTTAGTTGAGGAGCTACTTAGGTAGATTCTTTCCCCGGCCTAACCACGAAAGAAGGAGAGAAATCATTGTGTTCAGCGGGGAAGATGGCTTGTATGTAGCTTGGGAAAGATTCAAGCGGTTCTTGAAGATGTCAGATGCATGGGATAGATCTGCAGAAGACTCAAATGGACATTGTATATCATGCCATGAATGATATATCAAGAGATCATTGTATCTTTGTGGAGCATTCGAAAAAAGAATGCTTGAAGAAGCGAGAGCTGGTCGAATCACAGCGAATGTAACGCAGAAAACTCCTTCGAGGCTTTGAGAAACAACGAGAAAGGGAATCATGGAATTTGGCTTGAAGATGGCGACCATGGAGGCGGCTGGATGTATTATACTGAGGTTAGACAAGCGAAAGAAAGACACACCTTGCTCATGAAATAGGAAGCGTCGAAAGGGAGTTAATGACGGGAAGTCTTGAGAGATGGCGAGAAGAATTCTATAAGAGGCTGCGAGGTTAATTCTATGGGTGACGAGCTTATCATTTTAAACCCAATCCCAACCTTCGGCTACATTATCACGACGCTGAGAACCGCCAAGAACTTCTCAGTATGGTGGAGGGGCTTCTGAGACGCGAGGAGACCAGGAGACCCTCGCCCGAGGGTATCGACCTGAGTTCCAGTGTGACGGCGAGACGGGGAAATGAGCAAGGAATGAATACCGGGGCGGGAGGAGATTTTTAGCTTCGAAGGAAAGATCTTCAGCAGTTTATGGGGGACAATAAAAGGCCCATTGTGACCTCATGTGAACAAAATTTGGAGAATTGGAAGCAGGCTCTTTATAGTTCAGTACAAGTCTCTGTGCATCAGAGACACGGAACCTGAGTAGAGGCGGTGGCTAACCACATAAAACCGGAGGAAAGATGCCTTCCCCAGTGATACAAGGAAGCAGAAAAATTACATGTTTGTGCGACTAGGAGTGGGAAAGGATTGAAGGAAGGAAAGATAGCGATGACAAAAGTAGCAATACCCGGAAGGGAAGAGACAATGGAGAATGACTAAAGAAGGGTAGAAAGAAAGAACATCGAGGATCGGCACAGGTCCATTCTGAAGCTACTTGAAATCAAAGATGGAGGAGCGGGTTTGCGGGTTCTTGAGAACTTTCAAACTGAATCGGTGCCTTTTCACTTTTCTTGCAGAGTGGTGACTCGGATCTTACCTTTATCTAAATTTCTGGGACATCTTGACGAAAGAAAAATAGTAGAAGAAGGAATAGTGAATCTCTTTGCCCTTGCGGTGCGATGTCGAGGAAAAAGAACTACCGATAAGATGAAGGACCCGAGAAGTTTCCACGATTCCTTGTATTGTTGGAGAAATTTGGAATTCGAGAGGCTACGTGACTCAGAGCTAGTATTAATCTAATGCCTCTCTGTTGCGAGAAATTAAGTTTGGGGAGCTTCCTTCCCACAAGCATTATCTAGATGTGGAACAGATCAAGTGGTGCAAAAACGAGAAGGGGTCTGTGAAGATGTGTTAGTCCTTTGTTGGGAAGTTTGTATTCCAGTGGAGCTTCATCGTACGGACATGGAAGAAGATTCACAAGTACCCCTGCTATTAGGAAGACCATTCTAGCTCTTATTTGCCACTGATTGACATGCAGAAAGGAGTTCTTATCTTGAGGGTTGAAAAAGGTATTTTAATTTAACTTGATCAAAATCATGACAAATATAGATAGGGACAGGAAAGGTTGCAATGTAGCTGATTTTGTCTCTCTATAACTCTGATGTTATAAATGGTGTAACACTCCGGTTTTATCGATGAAAAAGATAATTCCAGATATCTGAAGATGTCTATTACAATTCCATACGGCCGATTTTCATTCTATAAGCGTGTTGAACAACACAACGAAAAGATAATGGGGAAAATAGTAGAAAAAAGGAAAATAATAGAGACCGGTCTGAAGGGCTAGTTTTGAAAGAATTGCCATGTCATTTTAAGTATGCACTTAGAATTACCCGAGAAAAACCGGTGATCATTTCGGCCCGGTTCGGTGATCTTGAGGAACAAAGATTGCTGAAATATTAAGGAAGCATAAGGAATCTTTAGCTTGGTCCATTGAAGAACTGAAGGGTATCGGAGTCCGACCCGGTTTGCATGCATAAAGTGCAGCGGAAGAGACTTGAAAACCATACGTAGAACATCGGAGAAGGCCCGAATCCGGTGATGAAGTAGTCGGAAAGGTACTCAATTGTTGAATCTTGGTTTATCTGTGGCTGAATGATCAGCCAGGTGAGCCAGTCATGTGGTTCCAAAGAGGAGGGTTCTTTGTGATCGAAATAAGAAAAAATGAATTGATTCCAGCAAAACGATGACGAGGATGGAGGGTATGTATTGTTGAAGTTAGAATCAGCCAACTATCATTTGCTTGCCTTTCATTGATCAAATGTTGGATGAGTTAGCGGACACCCTCACCTTGTTTTGGATGAGTGCTCAGAATGCAATCGGTCCTTGTAGAGAGGATCGAGAGAGAAGACCAGTTCGCATGCCCTTATGGTACCTTGCCTTAGGAAGGATGCCATTTGGGTTATGTAATGCTCGACTACATTCAGGAGATGCATGATGTCTATTTTCTGGGATTGGTTGAAGAAGTGATGGAGATTTTCATGGATAGTTTTCTTGTGTATGGATCCGGCTTTGATCGATGTCTAAACAATCGACAGTACTTGAATGCAGAATAACGGCCTACGCCTTCGTGGGAAAAATGCCATTTATGGTAACCGGAAAGGTATTGTTCTTGGGCATAAAATTTCACTCTTGGACTGAGTTGGCCAGTCCAAAGTATCCATTATCAAGACTCTTGCCTTACCTATCACGGTAAAAAGGAGTAAAAGTTTCTTAGATACTGGATTTCTAGGGATTATCAAGACTTTTCCAAAAATGGCAGGACCGCTATCACGGTCTTGAAAAGGATCTGAGGTTCAATTTTGATGATTCACCTTGGGATGCTTTCGATGAAATCAAGGTCAGTTAGTGAGCTATAATGGTACGCACGAGAATGGAATCGGGGATTTGAAATAATGTGTGATACCGGTGATTTTGCTATGGGAGGCTGTGTTAAGGGCAAAGAAACGAGAAAATGTTGAGGTCTATATCATACTAATAAGACCTTGATAAATACAAGACTACTCAACTGTGAAAGGAATCTTAGCTATAGTATTTGCTTGTGAAAAATTTAAACGATACATTTTGGGATCTATGTGATCACGAGGATCATCACGACGTCAATCATAATTATAGAAAAAGGAAGCCAAGCAAGGTGATAAGATGGAAGTCTACTTTGTTGCAGAGTTTTGATTTGAAATAAAGGATAAAGGGATCTTGACAATGTGATAGCCGACCACATCAGTAGAAAGAAAGCATTGATGAAGAAGAAGGCGATATCAGATTCAACAGAACTTTCAGGATGAGCAATTGTTTAAGGTTTCCTTCCAACTTCATGGTATCTTGATATTGTGAATTATACGGCTTTATAAGTCATCACATAGAACTATTCTATGAGAAAACTTCGAAGCCCGATAGCGGATATTATATTTGGGATGACCCACTATTGTTCAAGAGAGATCTTGACATGATAATAAGAAGATGTGTGCGGAAGGTGAACAAAGCGACATTTAAATGAATGCATATAACTATATGGGGACACTTTCGAAGAAGAAGAAACCTCATGAGATACTCGATCAGGTTTGATGGCCCACTATCTTGAAGATTATCTAAAATCTGGGTGAAATCATGTGATGTTGCAAAGTTGGAAATATCGGCGAGATGAAAAGCCCCTAAGGTATTATGGTGATACAAATTTTTGATGTTTTGGGGAATAGATTTTATGGGACCCTTCCACCATCATTTGGAAACATTTATATACTGCTAACGTAAATTATCATCTCAAATGGGTGAAACTTTTGATTTCTTGTCAGGAATGATGCTAACACAGTTGTGAGTTTCTTGCGAAGACATTTGACGGAGTTTGGAACCCAGAACCATTATTAGTGATGGGGAACCCATTCAAAACAAAATATTTGCAAAACTCTCAAAATGAATATGGGATCAAGCATATAATGAGTCTAGCTTATCAATCCCGGACCAGTAGACAGCGAAATTTCAACGAAGGAGATGTCTTGAAAAGGCGCAAGCTCAGCGGGGAAGGATTGGTCTTCCAAACTTGATGATGCACTTTGGGCCTCTGAGGACTGCACATAAAACTCCCATTGGAGTGTCCCCATACAGTTGTTTTGGCAAACCATGTCATCTACCTCTTGAATTAGAATACTGACAATGTGGGCCATCAAAGTTAAACTTGATTTAAGGGCGCAAAGGAAGAAAAGCGCTCCAAGCATGCGAATTGGAAGAAGCCCAGAAATGAAGCTTATAATGATGCTGAATATACGAAGATAAGACAAGAAATGGCATGATCGGAGAATCTTGAAAGAGTTGACGGGGGAGCCGAGGTTACGTTGTTTAACTCTAGTGAAATTATTTCGGAAATTAAATCCAATTGGGCGGGCCATACCGCAGTAGTATCAGTACTACGTTTGGAGCGTGACGAAGGCTACGCAGTGAAGAATTCAAGGTCGATGGACAAAGGTTAAGCATTATCTCAGCGGGAGGAGGAAGTTGAAGAACTCCAAGCGGTTCTTAAGGAAAAAGAAGTACCCGCAGCGACAAGTCCGATAAGGACTCAAAGCGGCAGCTGGGAGGGCGACCAGGCGGGGAAGTTTCAATCATGATTTAAATTTTGAATCTTTATACTTTCTTTTAGTTCTTTTGATGAATTAAGTCGAATTGTTTTCTAGAAGGTCAGATTGTATTTTACTATTTAGAAATTGATTGTATTTTAACTAGAATCTTACGGATTGTGCGGTGATCTTACGCAAGGGTTGGGAACATGAATAGCGGTCTGACTATAGGAATGATTCAGCCCAGCTCATGGAGAGTCGCAACATGAGAAAAGGGAGTAACCTTCTCTTTAACAAATCCACGTAGTTATGATTGAGCTAATTGTTAAATCGTTGCTGAAATATACCTGGATGGAATCATCTATGTAATGTGTTAAACAATAACAAAATTCAAAGTTTGCAAATCATTGAATTAAAGGCTTAGATTACAACGAAGGTTATGTCATATAACATTAGCTAATCCCATATAACATTGATGTCATTGACCAGTTTGGAAAGAAGCAGTTGATGGGTAGTGAAGGAGATTCATGTCGCGTTCACCTTTGTGGTGTCGTGGCGATCAATTAAGTTTCAAATTCCCATATTTCGCGCGCGCGCGAAAGAATTTCGCCACATCGATAATTCACGGCAGACATGTCGCGACATCACGGGTATGTCGCGACATAAAAAATCGACACACATACCAACTTCTCATTTCAAAAAGCCCTAAATTTAATAGTCTCAAATGAAAGGAGGCGGAATTGAAGTCGCGACAAGTCATAAATGAAGCATTAATCAACCCAGACATTGATTGAATTCTGTTGTTGAAACTATCTCACATTCGCTCCGACCCACATAACCATTAAGCGCCGTCTTCCCTATGAATCTCAACCTCAGAAAACCTAGCAGTCTTTGACAACAGAGAAAAGCTTTCTCTTGCTTCCAATGGCTGAAATTCCCACCTTTGGTCCCTAACCTAGGCAGAGATGAGGGAAAGCGAGCAATCGGAAGAAGAAAAAGCGCCAAGGGAGAACAGTTAAGATGGGGTCGTGGAAGAGCAACGAGGAGAGGCAGTATGGGGCTTACCAGAAAGCTCAGGGACTTCTGAAGGAATGAGAAAGGGAAAGGGAAAAAGGAGAAGAAGAAGTAGAAGATTCGTCTACGATGAAGCTTATTCTCGATGGAAGAAGTATTACGCTAACAAGGGTTTTGTTGGAGAGGAGATTCAAAAACCTGTGACTCCTTTCAAGGAGATGATAGAGAGCAGAGAGGGATGGGAGAGTCTGCGTAAGCACCAAAGCGGGATATCGTGCTTGGTGAGAGAGTTTTATTCAACATGGTAGGAAGGATGGAGCTGTTTTTGTTAGAGGAGTCTTGAATTATATGAAGCCGAAGGCCATCAGCGAAGCCTATGGCATGACAATGCACAAGCATGGCTCCAAATTCAAGAAAATTTTGGAAAGAGCCCGATCTTAGAAAATTCAAAGCTCATGATGAAGAAACCTTGAGTTAGGCGAGAAGAAGGAAAGCGAAAACTCTGACAGGGAAGCCTGTTGAAAAGCGAGTATGGTTACACTACAGCGTACATTTTGGACCACCGACAAGACATTTATGCCACAGTGAAGAGAACAAAAAACTTTGCTGGCATATGCCATACTAAAAGGGATCTGGTGTATAGGAGTTATCATGAGAACTCTATCATGAATATCATGAAGGAAGCAAAAAGTGCCAGCTGCCGCGTGACGATCACGGTTCTTTGAGGAATTTGGAGTGAAGGTTGGGGTCGGAGAAGGAGTCCCGGAGACGCCTCGCCGTGGAGTTAGTAAGGGGACGAGAAATCGGAGGAAAAAGGGAGTCTTTGGTGAAACGGAGGTGAAACCCCGGTGAAGAACACAGGGACCCGGGGGCGGCGATCGGACGAGGCACCCCGGTGGCATCACGACCCGCAGTGTTGATTACATGTTTGCGGGATAATGAAGGGCGGGATGAAGCGTGATAACGATCTCATCCCTTGGCCGGTTCCCATCTGGCCCCAAAGCGAAATTTCAACACGGAGAAAGCTCAGAGAACCTGAGAGGGTGGTCGATTACGGAAGCTCGATTTGATCTTTGAGAAAGAATGAAGAAGAAGGAGTGGAACTTAAGCAGGAATTGGAAGGGATGTATGAAAAAGAATTGAAAGAAGAAAGAGACCAACGATTGGGAGAAGAATTAAACGAGAAGAAAGGGGCATGAGGTGGAGATCAGAAAGAGAACAAGCGTGGAAGGAAGGCCCAGGCAGAAGAGGCAGGATGGGAAAAATGTTGAAGCCGACAAGGAGAAGAGTTCGAAAGAAATGAAGGAAAGAGATCAAGATCTTTTCTTGAAACTGGCTGAGTCATGAAGCTTTCTATAGCAATGGTTTGATGAGATGCTCGACTCCTAACATTATGCCCAGAAAGAGATAAGGCGTGACACCAAATTTGGGGCTTGGATAAAGGGTTTCAAATTGCTATACAAATCTCTCGAAGGAGCTAGAATGGCGTTGAGAGAATAAAAAAGCGATAGGAGAGGAATTTGAATCATGGTCGGAAGGAATGCATTGGAAAATTTAGATTTGATTAACATGATCTACAGTTGGAAGTGCAATGAAATGGAGAACACAATGGATGGCTTGGGAAGAGCCGAGATGTCTTTTTGAGCAAAGAAAGTTGATCTCTAATAAGTTGTCATTGAAACGACTTGAGAGGAAACTAAGAAGAAAGGAAGAAGGAAGTAAGTTCCCTTGATTTCCATTCATTTAACACTTTAGACACAAATCCCCACAGTGTTTTGCCACCTCGTCCAAAAGAAGAAATAGACCTTCTCCTTACCTAACCTTCAGTACCATCCTCCTCCCATCTTGTGTATCAACGAGTTGAAAATCAATCGAAATAAAATAAGAAAAGTTAAATGGAGGTATTGTACTATTTTGCATTTGATTGTTGATGTTGTGTACATTATACAATGGTTGAATGATTAGGAAATCAAAGTAGGAAATAGTTCGAATAAGCTAGCCCGAAGGACATTTCTTAATTGAATGAAGCAGATGAAATAGGAGTAAGCTGAAATGAAGGAAAAATTGCGAGAATAAGGACAAAATGCATCTAGTTTAATTGAAAAACAAGGTAAAAAAATTATATTTAAGCGATAAGTCCCGGATTAGAGGAAGGTAATACAACGAGGATGGAACAAACATATTTTGAGTTTGTGGTATGAACGATCAGTCAAGGAACACATTTGAATATCAATTAACTTAACTACTCATAAAATAAAAATGGAATTGAAGATATATATAATTGGCGTCTGGCTGATAAATCCAGTTCTAGAATTTGTTAGATTATTGATTGAAGTGAAATCTAGAGTGATTCGGTTGTGAGAGATGATCTGAGCCATTCTTGGACAGTTTAGGTATGCTAGCATCCTATTCCATATCTTTGAGGCATATCATTAGTTCGAAGTGAGCGACAAACTTATTTTTTGAAAATAGACCTGATGACTGTCATCTTAAGACATCAATCCTTGATAAGAACCTCACGTTACCCGGGAATTCAAGGAAAGAAAGAAATGAAGTTTGGGGAGTTTATATTTTGAGAACTCCAAAGAATGAAAAGAAAATAAAGGGCAGAAAATGCGAGAAAAGAAGGCTTCTGAGATAAGTTTTATCTTGTGGCTAACTCTCTTGAACAATTAAGTTCTTAGGGGTGTTTCAACACACAGTACCCTAATGCCATACGGTATAGGGTTATAACCGAGTTCGCTAAGAGTGTTAGAAAACCTAAAAAGTTAAAACGACTATCCCTTAGTGGTAGCAAACTAAAGGAAATTCCTCGGTGAAATTATAAGAGTAAAATAGGGGAATCACAGTTGAAGCTTGAAGAAATCAAAGATATCTGAGCTGGGATTTAGGGGAGTTTACTAGAGAAACTATAAGAAAAGAAATTGGTAGAAGAGAGAAGAAAATCATTGCGGGAGTGATCTTAACCTAAAAATTCCTTCCATCCTACCCATTACCCAGCCCTCACAATATAAGCTCAAAGACTGAGGTGATTGATCACGGAAGAATTTGAATTCACCTACATTAGTGAAGTCAATATGGCTGTGTATATAGAATTTGGAAGAAAGGAAACAATCAAAATTGTAGAACTTTAGGGAGTTAATGGCTTCGACCATAAATTGAAAAGGAATTTAATTCATTATTCAACGGGATCCAATGGTATATTGTTTGTAAAAATAATTTCAACATGATAGTTTGCATAACATAAAGTAGAGACCAACCTTGGCCCGGACTTAAGCTAAATGTCGCAGAAAATTTTGCATCGCATTGCAATTGAATTGAATGAAGCTGAACAAATCACAGAAAAATGTCCTTAAAATCCTATTTTGTTTGAGGAGACAGGCATTAAGTCTTTCTTTTCTTTGCTTGAGGCAAGCAAAACTTAAGTTTAGGGGAGTTTGTGAGCTTAAAAGTCATCTATTTTTAGTCCATTTTTACGTTCTATTTTCATCTAGAAATGAATAATTAATATCTGAGAAATATGAAGAAACTCACCAAATTACATTTATTAAACCGAGGAAGAGAGAAGAAAGTAGAAAAATACGACCAATAAGTGGAAGAAAGTCTTTGGTGAATAGGCGGAAGCGAAATGAAAGAATGGGCTGATTCATTGATGCGGTTTGGGGGTCAAACAGTCAAGTGCGAGGTCAGTGACACCAAAAGAAATTAAAGGAATTGATCTGATAGCGGCCGGTCAAAGTGCGGTCGGCCCGGTGAAGAGTGTCGAATTTAAAGAGCGGCGTCGCGGCTTGACGATACGAGTCGCGTTAACAATTGATGCGTGAAGCGAGGATGAGAGGTCGAAACCAGCGAAACACCTTTTAAGCTATGAGAGGTTTGGGTGATGAAGTACAAAACTTAAAAGTGATGTCGCGACGTGAGATTGATGTGGCGACATTGATGATGTCGCAGCAAAGAAATTTGAAGTCCACGACGTAAAAAGACCGGTTGAAATCTGCGAGAAGCGTGACAAGATGTCGCTGACGGAGATTGATGTCGCGACATCGGGAACCATCGGATGAAGCGAAGGAAATGAAGCTATTTGTCACGACAAGAGTAGAAGTCCGCGACATCAAAAAGCCATCCGGTGAAGCTGGCGGAAAGCGATGTAGCGACATAAGTCCAGTCGCGACGTTGGACTGCTCGATTGAAGGTGGTTCATAAAGTGAGTCGCGACGAAGATATGATCTGCCCAGTGACATCGGGAATAAACTAGATCAAGGCTGCGAGAGTCATAAAAGATGTCGCGACATCAATCGTGTCGACAACGAGAGAAGCGACGATTGAAGCTTACGGTTTACGGGAGATGATGTCGCGACGGAAGTTGATGTCGCGACATCAGAAATCGATCGAAACGCGGCGATTTGGTGGTCCGCGACAAGATATAGGCGTCAGCGACATCGGGAGAGGTGAAGTGAGACCGGCCAAGGCGTTGAGAAAGATGTCGCGACCAAGATATAAGAAATTCGACATCGCCGGAATGACGAATCAAGGTAACATGGAGTAAGTTGATGTCGCGGCGTGAGATTGATGTCGCGACATCAATGATGTCTGACAAGCGAAGTCGCGACGAGCGATGACTTGGGCACGGTTACTTTAAAATCCTGACCGGTCTACATTGGGATTAAGATTGGTGGGAACCATCATCTGCTGACTATCCAGCTCATTCAAGCGTTTCGGCCCGCAGACGAGAGATGCGAGATGCTGAAACTCATTTCCTTTATTTTTTCTTTATTTTCTTTTATTTTTCTTTTTTTCATTTTGTGTTTAAACAGTTGTTTCTCGTATTTTCTTTTTCTTTTCTTTTCGTTTGTTTTGTTTGGATCTGAATGTTATCGTTAGTGAAGTGAATCTTTGAAATCAATTTCTTTTCGATTCTTGCACAGGCATTATGGAATTCAGGACGGAATTAAAAGTCGATTGTTCTCAGTTAATTGCCGAAGTCATTCTTATGATCGGAGGAATCTTTGTATCGTGTGGTCGGTAGTGAGGAATCGACTTCCATTTAGAAACGTTTTAGTTAGAATTGATCTTTCTGTAAAGTATTTTCGAGTATCTTTGTTCATTTCAATTTATGAATTTACTTGAGATTATGGGTTTATTGATTTGGATGAATATCGGGTTTATACTAGTTAAGGTAATCTGACCTGATTTCAAGGAAGTCCTCTGAGTGACACAGGGAAGACAATCCTGGGGGTAACGTCTAGTTCTTTGAAGGTATAATAACCTGCGATTAGGGATCCTTTGCGCTTTGCAAGTCACTTAGATAAATCCTCTTCTCACTTGAAGTCAAGAACGAGTTGAGCGACTTATCTATTTAACAAGCAGAGAGTTCACCTCAATTCGGATAGTGAGGCCAATCTCGTGTTAGCTGAGATCTAATCAAGGAAAGGTTGATCTATTCAAATTTCGAGGAAGAGTAATTTGGAAGTTGTATATCGCTTGTAGATAACTTGGAAGGCTAGGTGTACGATCCGTAAAATGGGTATGAAGTATTGCAAAGAAAAATACCTGATTAAGGAAGTTCATCGTTAAAAGTAGTTATCTAAATCCTGTGAGTTAGAGAGAATCGGGGAAAAATGAGATAACGAAATGTGGAGTGTGCAAATCAGTACCTTACTGTTCTGCTGGGCGATTTTGAAATTGAGATAATCAAATTAGTGATACTCACTACGAGAATTGATCGTTCACTCTGGATTGTTTCTCTTTATGTGTCTCCTTTATGATAATTATTCAGTATTCATTTCGTTATAGAACTTAGTTTACTTTCATTCGTTTTATTCGATTATTTCTAATTTTCATTTCTTGTTAGTTTAATTCCCGGCACTACATTGGTTTGCAGATTATCGATGGTCAAATAGTATGAATCTCAAGTAAATGCGGGTAGTTGATGAAAAATTCTTGAGATCTCACGTGGGATCGAATATGGACATAATCCATTTTATTACTTATTAGGCACATTGCACTTGCGTTATTATCTTGCCTAATAAATTGGAAATGATAAATTATAGGAGATCCTTTGGTCTCGACAAGTTTTATGGCGGATTTCGGGGATTAGACAATAGTCCTCACAGTAATAACGACATATAAATTTGTATAGGTGTTTCGATTGAGTCAGCAGGTCACTATAAGGACTCTAAAGCGGCATTGAAAACCAAAGTTTGGAAGACCTAAAAAAGGAAAATGGTAGAGGATATCAAAATGTTATGGGCATACGACTACGCGCCGTCGGCGACTCGAAACCCTAGTTCGCTGGCCTTTGGAATTGAAGCGATGGGCCAGTCGAAATAGGACTAAAATCCCCCGAGTTAGACTAAGCAGCGTCGAACACAACGAGGAGGCTCTTCGCCTGAAACCTAAGTCTCATAGAGAAGAAAAGCGAGCAAGTCTGAGAGCGTATGGAAGACTATCACGGGAAGACAGCAGTGTGACCGAGAAAGGGTTGAGTGCAGGGAGTTACAAGCTAGGTATTGGATTACGAAAAACTTTTTTATGACCAAGGAGGACCCCTCGCATGGGAAGAATTTGGGACTCAATTTGGAGAAGGGCCCTACATCATATCATATAATCAGGCGGTGAGTGAGTATGAGCCAAACGGAAGAAGGAAAAACCGCCCCGCTCATGGAACCTTTGAACATCTTAAGCTTGATTCTACCGGTAGGACCACGAGGCGTGGTACGTAATAAGGTTCATAGTCTTGCTCAAATAACCTCTATTTCTATTTTTTTAAGTTGTTTGATGTTTATATTGGGCAGACAATAAGTTACAATGATAAAGCAGCTACAGTGGGGAAAAACTACGTAATTCAGATTGTTCTTTATTCAAAAGGAACTACAGCTAAATACAAAATTTTATTACATAGAAGTTGCAGCCACCTCAGATAATTACAAAATCACCCTTTGCATCTCAAAAATCACAGTTAAGAGAGAAAATGGAACCCACGCGGCCCTACGAGTCAAGACAAAAGCCCGAAAAAAAAATCAAGAAAGGGAAGGGAAGAAAAAGAGAGAGAGCCCTAGACTCGACGTTGGGCCCCGGCTGCGGAAGTGGAGAAGTGGGTGGAGCCCAGCCGGCGAGACGAGGAAGAACTAGCCTCGGGAGGAACTTGAGAATCACCGGGACGAGGAGCCGATCAAGCCCCAGAAGACACCCTCGGCACTTGCATCGGCCTCAGCCTCGAAGTGGATCCTTGACCTTCTCGTCGAAGGCGGATGTTGACTCCCAGTGCAGAGCAGGGCTTGACGTTGAAAGGCGAGCCACTGGGGCCTTGCGATCTGTGCTGCCGTCTTTGAGCTTAGCTATCACTTCGCCCCTTTGGCTGGCCAAAGCCTCCTGCCTTACAAGGTCCATTCGAAGGCTGCCTAGCTCCTTTGTCATGCATTCCACAGAATTACCCTCCTCTAGAGCTTCTTGGAGGGCCGCTCGAGTTGCGATCTTCTTCCTGAGAAGTCACCGCCGATGGCACAGCTCCTCTGCGGATAGCACCAGCTCGTCTTGACAACCTTCGCATCATAGGGCCTCCTTTTCTTTGGCCTTGGCAGCTCCTCGCTGTGACGTGCTTTGGAAGTCGGACACATTAGCTACTGGTTCACGGTCGGCTCCCATATGAGCCTGAGGCCCATCTCTCTGGGGTCAGAGAGCTCAGCGCCTAAAGACCATGCACCCCCAGCGAGCCCTCGGTCGGGTTGGCCCTCCCCTTGCTAATCCCTTCGCATAAGTAGCAACCTAAAAAAAAAAGGGAGAAAGAGGTGAAATACCGGCTGGCAATCAAAGAAAAGTCAGCCTTGGATGTACGGGGCGGTTCCACACGAAGAAGAAGAGCCAGAGCCTCCTTCACGGGGAGGGCGCCCACCCTCTTGAGGTCGGAGTCACACAGGATGGAGGAAATAGCCTCGGCAGCGAGCTCCGCATGAGAAAGCAACGAGTCCTCATCCCTTGCAGCCTCAAAGCGATCGCGATTCCTATCCTCGTCAGGCCAACGCAGAAGGGGAGGCTTGATTGCCATGACGTGGGACTCAGACTCGTCAAGAGGAGCCTGAGGGCTCATTCGCCCCTCCCGAGAAAGTCACTGCCTTCCCAGCGGCGGGGTGAGGATGGGTCCCCGCTGGGGTCTTGCCCAAGCAGAGGGAAAGCCCTCTATGGCTTCCGGAGGTTTGGATTTCCACGCTCTACTCTTTTCTGCAGCCACCTCCGGAGATGGATCAGGACTCTCAGTGTAGACTTCAAGGTAAGGGGCCCCGAAACAGACAATGAGGAAGATTTAGGGGCCAGGCGGCTTCATGAGGAGAGGGGTAGAGGACCTCGAGAAAGGAAGTAGGCGGGCCTCGCCTTGGGATGACTGAATGTGGCCGCAGATGAGCTCGGACCTAAGCTCGCGGGGCGCTTCACAAACTTCGGCTTCACCTCCTTGTCCTTGGATAGATCGGTCGATCACTAAAGGCCACCACGACCCGAAGCAATGTGAAATATCCTATGCTTAGCGAAGATAACAAATCGAAGAAGGAGGGAAGCTCACGAGGTTCTCGGGGTAGTCAGGACGGCGGGAATGCGAGGGTGTCCTCGATCGAGAAGGGTTGTCTCCCGATGACGACCAATAACAAAGAAATACGCGTTCCTTCAAAACTTGTGAAGAGGAAGGTCGAAATGATCAACTTACTTAGAGCACTTGGAGATATAAAAGAAAGCCTTAAACCAGGTATCTTGTGAAGAAGTCTAAAAGTAGGGCAATACTAGGAACACCCAAGCCTTTGTCCCTAAAAACGATTAACAACCCCACCGAAACACCCCAGAAGTTGGGGGAAAGCTGAGAAGGGCAGACATTGAAATGCTGCAGGACCCTTTTTATAAAAGGATGTAAGGGAAAGCGGAGGCCGTTCTCGAATGCCACCTCAAAAAAGCACACCATTTCTTTAACAGTCTAGAATTGAGTTGATCTTTGGTGGGCATAAACTGGATTGACGGGGGCCCACATCACCCAGGCGTAAAGATCTTCTCTCCCAGAAGGTTTCAACTTGCATTTGGGACTACGGCCTCGGTGTTACGATAACAACCTCGGAATACTTAGAGCCACTAAGGGAGCCGAATTTGATGGTTGCTGCCTTACTTATCAGGGAAAGATGTTCAGACGACGGTAAACCACCTGACCAAATTATACGTACTTGGAGTCGGTCCAGAGCCTAAACTAGGCGCTGGGTGAGAGAAATTACTCCTATCATGAAACGGAAGGGCCAGGATATGGAGTCTGAGGTTCATGAGAAGAGAAATAAAAGGAAATCACGAGCCTAAAGCCGTGCTAAAATCCAATGAAGACTTGAAACAAAAGGACGGAGGAGAAGGAAGACGTGCGAGACCGAGAGAAACGGGACGGGGACAGGCCCTAGTGGGATATCGAGGTTCACCAAGCGAGTCCTTCAGTGAGACAATAAAACCGAAAAAGGAAGCACTAATTTGTAGAGCGAAAAGCTTAGAAAACGAGAGAACAGTCAGCTGATTAAGGGGCGTTTTAAGGGCGAAAAGGCCACGATCGAAAATAAGCGTGGAAATCGGCGATGTAATATCCTGAGGCGTGGAAGTTATTGGAAAAGCCCTAATCAGAGCCAGCTAAGATAACCAATGGGCATCAGCTAATCGAAGTGATATGGCCCTTGCGCGCGTAGTCTGAGAAGGTACAGACGGCTTGATAGGGTTTGAAATAATGGGCGTGCAGGCCCAAGACACAAGCCCAAACGTCGGCATTGAAAATGGGCCAAATACTAGCAATAGGCCCTTAATGGTATCCCTCAAAGGCAGGCCTAAAATGAGGAATGACTCGTCCTTCAAAGTGGCAACCAGAGAATCGTTGAAAGGGAAGCACTCAATCTCAGCTCGATCGGGAAAGTAGATATTTCCAGTTATCACCCCTCAATTATCCCTTATTAATCGGTTTACGATACAGGAAAATCTCTATCAAGTAAATCATTATGTCGGATTCCAATTAGAAACCTCTTGTCGGTGTCATCATCCAGTAGGAAACATGCGACCGATTATCATAATCTAATTAGGAAATTTATTGTGATCGTACATTATAAATCTACAGGCCGCCCATGTGAAAGTGAGACATATATACGATACTTGTTCCTAAGCGATTGATCTTCTCTTCGCTGAAAGAATTGGCAAGCAGAGGCAATGGGCGAGCCGCGATCCTTTTTATTTCTTGTTTTTTACGGAGAGTCCACGCCAGCCGGCGGACCGGCCAATGAGTGTACGCTCAATTGATTCAGGTTGAAAAGCATCATCAAAGATGATAAGTATTAAAATAATATGGTTAAAAGGATTCATACTTTTAATATTATAAAATATCTATTTGGATATTTAAATAATAAATTTTATTTTACTTTAACAAATAAACAAAAAGTGTTACCAAGTTTATATGTTATCTTTACCAAAATTTAAACAATTATCAATGATAAAACGATAAAGAATATTTAAAATTTTTAATTATTTATATATTTAATTTTAATAAAATATAAAACACATATTTAAATTATCATAATTCAATTTCTATTCGAGCTAATATAGCTAACTCAAAATAACATTTTCAGTCAATGATATTCAGTTTCTGAACATGGTGCCTGTTTATCTCAATTACTTAGGATGCAGTGGCGGCCCGCTCAGAGTAGTATACCATTTCGCTTCCTATTTATATGGATAAAGAGGCCTTCCAACCTGTGGTCGATGATGGGATGCTCATCCGCAACCATAACTTCCATCGATCGGTTGAACTAGTAAATGCTGATTTTTAGCACGTGACTACTAGTTTTGTGTAGTAATTTTCTTTTAACTCTTATTCTTTTTTAGGCTGTGACGACCGTCGAATATGAAGTCGGCGCAAGGAGTTTAGTCCTTAAGATGACGTCGAGAAGGCTGTATTATCTTGTCGATTAAGCTTCGCATCATCGGACTTTGAATGCTTCTCTAGCCACGGCGGAATCTTGGAAAAATCATTGGGAGAGAGAAGCCAAAGATGGCATGGCAAGCGTTATCCGGGCAGAGAAAGAAAGAGAGACAAGGCTAAGCGAAAGTAGAATTGGCGGTTAGGTAGCTACGTGAATGTAAAGCTAGGGTAAGTTGATTTGACTAAGGCCACTAAATTCTTTGGCTACGGAGGAAGGCGGGCATAGAGACAGCGAGATCACTCGCTTAGAGGCGAGCTTGCTTGCATAAGTATCTCTTTTCTTTGGAGCTCCAGAGGTGTTCAAGAGTGAGGTGTATTCTCTTCATGCGAGGAGTAAGCAAGGATAGGGAAGACATGGTGAAAGACTACCAAGGATCTCTGGAGCTCATCTTTGCTTAAGGCTATGGGTGTTGTGCGTTCAAGAACAACATCTACGGGGGGACAGACTAGAGATCTCGAGATGGCATGCGACTGCATGACCCACTTCCTCAAAATTTGACTCAGCCCAGGGTGCCCCTCATTGTGACCGTCGAGGCCAAAGACGTAGAAGTAGATCAAGGTAGGGCGGTTGAAGGAATCGGAGAAGTGTTGTTACATTGAGATAGGGCATATGTTAGTTTCATTTATTTTGGGAAAATATTTCAAAAGTGACGTTGTTTAATAATGTCATATATACTTTATTTGTAATCTCTGTGACACTGGCATATTATGTGAGATTTGAAAATGTCGACCAAGGCATGAGCCATGTTTGTAAAAAATTCTAGTAGGAATGACAACCATATATCTGAGAATGCCAACCCAGGACCTGTCATTATTTTGAACTTTAGATGATAGCTAGGCGACAAGCGTATCTAGACTTTTAAATGCCAATGGGATAACTTAGTACTGGTCTTTTAGAAAGAAAGTAATTATTTAGGTTTTAAGAGAAGATATAAGAAGATGATCATTTTGTGGATGATCATTTCTCAAATAATTTGCTCGATCAAATCTTCAGTTCTTGGATTATGACAGTATTACAATTGAGATGTGGACATGTGTTTTCTTTGGGATGAGTAGGATGGGTGTCATTCTTTGGAAGGCATATCTTATGGTTCCAGTTAGGTTGTAACTGCAGCATCCACTAGGTTAGCTAGTTTTCAAAAACCCTTCTTGGACTAATTACTAGCTTTGAATGCCTAACGCATCTTTATCTGCGGATTGTGTGAAGCTTGCTGAACCTCTGTTGGTATGATGCTATGCGCTGCTTCTGGCCTGAAGTTAAGTAAGTCGTGTCGAATCTTTGATTATGGCTTCGGTGTTTTCTTCTCGGGGAATTTCCTTTCAAATGGTGGGCATCAGGGTTTTTGTGGGGATGATAGCCTGTATCCGTATGTGAGGGGCAGAATCGTGATTCCCAGGTAAATAATTTGTGATTGTCATATGGGCAGCAACACTCTGGTAGCTCTTCTACCCACTTTCATTTGGCTAAATGTAAGCGTTTTATCCATTTGTGAGTGTTTGAACCACCTACACTTTGGCCCCAGATTTGCTGCGTCTTCAACGGGGTGGAGTATAGGCTTTTGATTTTCAATTAGCTACAGAAGTTCCTTTATACCTGGCTATCGAACTGCGGCCCATTGTCCGTTACAATTGATTGGGGTATTCTGAACCTACACACAATATTTTTCCATAAAAAACTGAATGACTTCTTTGTCTTTGATGGATGCAAAGGCTTCGGCCTTTATCCATTTGTTGAAGTAGTGGTTGTGACTAGCAACAACAACTACAAGTCGGAGTAATGAATAATAAGCCCGACTATGTCGATACCCTAATGAACAAGGCGCCAAGGGCTTGTTATGATTGTTAAATCTTGGGCCATGTGGGTTTAGAGCGAGGAACTGTCGTTTGGCAGCGAGTCACACTTCTGCGTAAGCGACGACATCCACCGCGTGGTCGACGATAGCGCCTTGGGTATGATCTCTATGTGCCAACGTCCTGACACTTTGATGATTTCCACATATCCCATCGTGGAGTTTTGCCAATATATATAGTCCTTGTTATTGAGTGAGGCATTTAAGATAGGGTCGCTAAGGCCGTTTATCTGATTGATCGTTAATGAGAAGCAAAAGTGTCCAGAGCTTAGATCTTGACTTATTTCAGTTGTCGGCGTTCCCAGAACTTAAATAGCCCGAACCTAGTCATCTAAGAAGGATCGTTTCATCTGCTGTTACCTTGTTGGTAAGTATCGGCGGTCTGCGATCGTGCCTGCAGAGATGAGTACTATTTCCTTTATTGGTAGGGACGCAGCTACGACAGCCAAAGCATCCGCCTTTTCATTAGAGCTTCTCAAGACATGCTCCAACCACCAAGCCATAAAACTTCCTAACCGTAGGTTGATTAGACTCACATACTTGGTCATACGTTGGTCTCTTATTTCATATTCTCCGTTTACCTGCCTTAACACTAATTGAGAGTCACTTCTTATGATGATCTTTTTCTGAGGACACGGAGATTACGAGATCGAGCCTGGCTATGATTGCTCATATTAACCGTTGTTAAAGCGGAAAAATTGCGACATATGGTGTTCTCTGTAACCTCTATTGGGCTTTAGTTCTGCGGCCAGCGCTCTGATAATGCAGCGCCATCCACATTCGAGAATCTGACCAGGGTTAATACGGTTCCATTTCTGTGAGAGTGCGGTAGAAGTCATCAGTGCACACAATCACTCCAATGCGAGACCGGAGTTTAAATTGAATCTGAACTCATAATGTTTCCCATAGGGCCATTCGCCCTGATAGGTCAGGCGTATGTATAGTGCTTCTTAAAGGAAGGTTGGTGAGTATAGTAATAGGGTGCGCCTGGAAGTAGGGGCGGAGTTTTTTAGCTGCTACCTTGAGGGCTAATGTCGCTTGCTCGAGACAGGTATATAGGCTTTACGCACCGGATAGGACACCTTGCCGAGAATATGGAGAAGCCTGTTGCTGTCTTTCGTCTTCTTTGAATAAATTGCACATATTGAAGCAGTAGAAACAAGTATGTAAAGATAGAGGCGTTTCACGTCTCGGGACTAGCGAATTATTGGTTCGGTGAGATCTTTAACCCGATTGCTATGGGGCTCAATTAAATTCTTTATCGAGCTAGTTTTCTTGGCCCCTTCGGAGTGGTAAAAAATGGCTAATCGATTACATAAAGCGAAAGATGAATCGCCTCGAGGCTACTGACCGACCCGATGTTGGTTGTTCTTGTTCAGCACTACGGTGGTAGATGCGATTCTATAATGGCCTTGAGTTGAATAGGATTGACCTCCAATCCCTGCGTAATCTTATGAAGCCTAGGAATTTACTGACTAACTCGACGCACACTTTAGGGGATTGAGTTTCATCTGCGTCCGTGTCGCGACAACTTCCAAAGTTTTAACGGAGTGCCCGTATGATCGGGGCATTCTTTGGTCTTAAACATATCAATTAATATAGACTTCCATTGTCCTGCCAAATCAATGCGTAGAAATATCTTAGTCACGATCTTTATTAAGGTGCCAGAAGCGTTCTTCAAACTAAGGGCATCACGTTATATGGTGCTTGTGCGGCGTAATGAAAGGCCATTTTCTACACATCGGGGCGGGTGCATTAGAATGCGGTAATCTGGAGGCATCAGTGACAACATCATGCTCGGAAGTGGCATCGGCGATTTATTCTGTTCGTGGCGGGGGGAATGTCTTTAGGCATCATGTTGAGGTCCGTGTAGTCTGCAGCATGGCAACCACCGTTCGCCCCTTCTTGAAGGCATTACTACATTTGCAAGCCATTAGACCTTTCACCTCTCGTCTGAAACCTTCCTTTCATTGTGATTATACCTTTGTTTGAATAATTAGATGGCGGATGCGGGTGGAAGCACCTTATCTTTATACTAGCAGGCTTTGTTCTGACATCAATGTTCCAGTTTATGAGGCGATGTGCAGGTTGATCTACGGCCGTATGCAGTGACTCGAGCCCGATACATTTGCATTCTGACAATATGCGTCATAGGCTGTTCTTTTCTGTGGATGGGGTGTTGACATATGTTAATTTCTCCGGCCCGTCTAGTGCTATTGCCTCTAGAGGATCCACAACTAACATATCATTTTCTTGACCTTACTGGCGTGAGCTATAGTTCTGCAGTGTAGTCCCGAGGAAGACCACATGAACCCTTTTTCTATCTCTACGTTCCCATATGGATGGTGGCTTAGCATTGCCGTGCGGCGATAAGTACAGCAGAAGATCATTTTGCCCGTCTTGGTTAAATAAATGACCATTTTGATGATATCATTGAAAGGATGTTACTAATCAGTGCAACCGGGCCTTACCCTCTTATCTCAGTGTATGGTCTCGAGGTCTTGGCCCGAGAATAAAACTGTTGGGTGATTAGCCTACTTGTATAGAAGTGTGATATCTCCCAGTGTTGTGGTTGTTGCACCATTGAAACCGGAGAGGATTCGTTCGTCCGAGTTCAACATTAGTGAGGAAAGCTTCATCTGGTTGAAAGCGGGCAGTTGCAACAAATATGCGATGCTACCAGGATCTACCAACACCTTGTGTACATCAAAATCGTTAAAACAAAGGGTGAGAACAAGTGCATCATAATGGGGTACAATAACTATTTGGGTTTACTGGGGGAAATGATATGGGCCGTCTATAGGCTTAGTCTCTTCTTGGCTACCACTTGTGTGGATAACGTTTACTCGGGTTTGACAGTGGCTGCTCTCAGAAGTTTCTTTTGTTGGCGTTTTGATTGGTATGGATCCTCAACCGGCCCTCATAGTATATAGTTTATGGAAGGCCTAGATTCGAGCGGGGCTACACTGGTTGTGATTCTTCTTGCTGTAGGTGCGGATTCTTCCTCGCGATCAACTTCATGATATATCCTGTAGGTGCATATAATGATCCTGCTAAAATTTAAAGCATGACTCCTATTGGTCTCACTTTGGCGATCTGTGAATAATCACATCATATGGATAGGTTTTTTTGAGAGGGTTTGTATGGATTAGCGCAAACCATTTGAAATCTAGCAAGTCGCGAATGAGAGGCAGCAGCCTCTCATAAGTGATATTTAGAGGAGTGAATTGTGGGGGCTCCTTTTCTTGTGGTTGGTCTCGAAAATCTGCCAGGTTTTTCCTTATCTTATTTGGGCACCGTGGCTTCTATCAAACACTATTTCCTAGCCAAACTGTTGTATCCATGACAATTGTGATCATTGGATATTATATTAAGGTTGAATATCTATCTACGTCTGATCGGAATTGAATCAATACATTAATTTCAAATTCTATGTGTTTTTTATAACAATTGCATGATTCACATTCATATTCTTTGATATTTTTTAATCCCTCCCATAATCTTCATGAACATCATAAGTGAGATAAAAAATGCTGTGAAGGAAGGAACCAAGCGAGAAAAGAGCGGTAAAAGAAGTGCATGGTCGTCTCTGCAGCGCACGTAGCGTGAGAGACCTTAGCTACGGTGAAGCCTTCATAGCGTGAGAAGGGAGTGTATAGCAGACACAGAGAGGCAAGATGATGGTCGCCTCGAAGTGCAGCTCGTGAAGCCCATACCGCCTGACGCTGCGGGATCTTCCATTCCAAAACGGGAGCTTGAAAAATATGATTTTCTGGGCCATTGATGGGCAGAGTTCGGAAATATAAAGGCGTGATTAGAGGCAAAAGGGAGACGGGCGAAGAAAATTAGGGACGGATGAGAGATTGGTGGCAGTCAGGGAGATCGCGAACCAACTTCTTTCGTATTTATTCTTCTAATTGGTGTGATCTTTGGAAATCTTTGATTTATGTGAAAATCACTATGAACTAACTTTTCTCTTTGGGTTTGTCAGCCTCGCTACACCATTATGAATTAATATTTAATTAGTTCATTAATATAGTATAGATTTCTATGGTTTTTACTCTTGAATTTAATCACATGCTATTATTTGTCCAATTATGGCATGCTAGTGCTAGGAGTCGATATCGAGAGAAAGATGATCTATAGGGACATGGGTAAAACAACACTTGGTGATCGGAAGAATAGAGATATCCCGCATTCGAGTGTAGCACTAGGGTTTGCACATTCATATCTGAGTGAGGTGAAGCGAGTGCAATACACCACTAGCGAATAGGCAATTATATCTCAAGAGAATGGTTCAACCAACACGATCTGACCTTCTAACATAAATCATGTGAATATTAATGCCCACTCTTGGTGAAATCCACGACCTTTAGTGTGGTGACGAAAATAAAAAACCCTGGTTTTTCTCATCATATATCATGAAACTTGAGACAAATCTGCTCATTCTGGTGATTATTCTGATAACTCATTGGGATCGATATTGTCTAGGTCACTAATCGATGCCAATACGCTTCTCTTCTATTAGGAGCGACACTTGACTGCTATACTGGCGTGAACTCGGCAGCTTATACTTGTGCGCACGAGCCCACATTTTTACCAACTTTTACACGCTCACCAATGGCAGTCACTAACATGATTATTCCATTCCATGTTAGTGGGTCTAAAGATAATAGTGAAAAACAGAGGTAAGCAGTGGCTCTTCTTGAAGTTTTGAAGATTGCTCATCTTTGTAAACTTTTACTTCTTTGGAATGACTTATAGAATCTCTTTAGTGAAGTCATGATTTCCTCTTCTTGCTTTATTATAGTCTACAAAGAACTAATATTCCTCTTCTACCATATTGAACAAAGGTACTGAGAGATGAATATGGTCCAGAGCTCGCTGAACGAATTTATCGAATACGCGGGAGCTTGTGGAACCAAGTTAGCGTCGGCTCTTGGAGACTAGCCGGAAAGACTTTGCATAGCAGGTGATCATTTCCGACATTCAGAGTCATTGCCTGGTTGTAATGGAACATGTGGTCATAAGGATCACTAGAGCCTTCGAACATTGCAAAGGTTAGCATGACGAACTCTCGTTGTGGCTTGTAATCAAGGATGTGTTGCCCTAGGAGGGAAAAGAGCATGTCATTAGGACTTGAATCGTATTTGTGGGCGGTATATAGAGCCTGAGCCACATTCAGAAGGTAGAATGTAGTTATGGGCGACATTTATCATATTAAATGAGTTCAGGCGCCGTTTGGTTGGTCGACCTCGACTTGTTAGATGGAGCATACCCTTTATTAATTGCTGAATGAGGCGATGTGAGTGTCTCACGGCGATCGTCTATGTATTACTTTGCTGGGGAGAGATTTAGCGAGCTTCTTGAGGATAACTAGTCATCTGTGGGATATCTATCGTTGGGATGATGGAGCTACTGCGCTATCACGAACTTATTTGGATGCTTCCTTTACCGCTATCTTGTGCATCTCTTTCGTCAAGATCGTACCTTTTTCTACCAGGGTGCCGCGACGATCGTTTTCACCCATTGCGAGTGCTCAAGCGGTCTGTCTGATTCCTTTATCTGTCTCGCTTGCTCTTCTGTTTTCTCATATCTTGATGCGATGAAGAAATTGATCTTGGCGGATCAGCGGGTTCTTTAGTCATTGCACCTATATCAGACGAATCAGATGTGGGAATGGGAATCGTCGGAGCTACTGGTGGTGGAGGGCTATTAGATAGCTATTGAAGACAAGCCCTTTGACCTCAGACCAAAACACTTTTACAAATTTGGTTGCACAATTACCAAAGGGTTATTATCTAATCGGAAGCGCACCATAAAACACAATTTAAGACCAAATCTCCGGTTAATCATTTTCAATTTTGGTTTTGGCCTAATATTACGCAGGGTGCGCAGTTCGACAAGTAATAAAATGGATATAAGTCGAGATATCGATCCACGAGATCTCGAAAATTTTAAATCAACTACCACATTACTCGAGTTTATGTCTTATTTGGACACTAAAGTGATATTGGAATCCGGCTTAGAAGATGGAATTATACTAACACGAGTAAGTAAATGAAGCGATCAAATATAGCTGGAATATAAATAATAAAGAATAAAAAAAAGAATAGTTAAGAAAACAATGGACCTTTGAATAATTATCTTTCGGAGAACACATGATATCTTTGCTATAGTGAAGTACCCCGATTCTGTAGTTATCGGATAAAACTTCTTGAATATTTCAAGGTTTTTAAAAATATGTCCCAGCGTTTGCGATGGCTGGATCTCTCCACACCTCCCACATTTCATTATCTAATTTTTCTGATTCTTTCGAAGGCGAGAATGAGATAACTACTTTTTAAAGGGATTTCCTTATCTGGGTATTTTTCTTTGTAATACTTCGCCACCATTTTGTGTTTGTAAACCTTAACAACTGAGTTATCAGTTAAGCAAGGATGTACAACTTCGAATGCTCTTCCTCAAAATTAGAATAGATCATCCTCTCCTTGATTAGATCTCATTGCCACAGGATGTCTCTCGCTATTCGAATTGAAATTGAACTCTGCTTGTTTAAATTGATAACTCATTTCAACTCTTTCTTGATTTCAGAGTGAAGAGGTACCCAGTAACACCAGCTCATTAGATCTCAAATAACGAGTTAATATACCTTGACAATTGTTCATAACTCTTAGAATTTGCCTTCTGTGTCACGCGAGAGGGCCTCCTTAGCTCGGAAGCGATGAGACAAATCTTATAGCCCGGGTATAAGAAGCGATATTCAGATCTAACTGATAAACCAAACAGGAAGTAAATTCATGCAAATGAAATTCAAGAGCTGCTTTGGAAATATTTACAAAGAAAGATAATTTCGACTATAGCATTCACTTAATGGAAGCGGATTCCTTAATTCTTTGAATTTGCCTCTGTGATATAAGATCAACAAAGACCTAGCGCAAATGGAATGGGAAATTCGAATTCAGTATCTGAACTTTCAGATTCAGTAGTAATTTGAAAAGAGCGGAATACGCATTGGTACGCTCAGAAACATAATACTATCAATTCAGAGAAAAGAACGAAAACTAACGATAAATCTAATCTAATCTCTGAAATGTGATATTGAAGAAAGAAAGAAAATGAAAAAAAGAAAAAAGAAAAGTAAAGAAAAATGGGCCTTGACTACCGGACCTCGTGCAGTATCGCCGCAATTTACTTTTATGGTTTGGGTAGGCTGCACATTTATAGGGTTTCTCGGTTGGGCCCTAATCCCGATGCGGTTTTTGTGGTTCAAGTGGGTTGGCCCGTGTTAATGTTCAAAATGTGACTTCAACTCCTTATCGCGACATCATCATCATCGACATCGATCTCCAAATCGCGACATCAGCTTAAGTCTTCTGAGCCTTCAATTTGTGTTCCTGACGTCGCGACATCAATCTCACGTCGCGACATCACTTCTTGCCCTTGCGAGTTCTTGATGATTTCGATGTACGTGACCTTAATCTCACGTGACCTATCTGGCTCTTTCTCTTTATGAGGTTTCAAATTGGTCTCTCGATGTCGGCGACATCATTATGGCCCAATAGCGACCTCGCTGAAGTCTTGACATTCAACTTATCTTGGTGTCGCGACATCAATCTCTTGTGTCGCGACATGCGGCTTAAGGATCTGCGGGTTTCAAGCGGTTTCTCATGATGTCGCGACATCAATGCGTAGTCGCGACAAATGATTCTAATTCTATAATTTCAGCGAGTTTCTTATTTCGCAACAACAACCTATTGTCGACATCAGGCGATCCTTTGCATGCTTGATCTTGTCGCCACTTGTATCTTTCAAGCGGACACTCTTGTTGTCGCGACATGTCCCAGAACTTACAAGCTTCCACTGTTGGTGCTCTTGATGTCATTGACATTAATCTCTTGTGCGACATCACTTCCCTTGACTCCACAGGTCTCAAGCTGTTTTGTTCACGATGTCGCGACATGATATCTTGTCGTGACATCACTTCATGGCTGCGCGACTTTAGGCGGTCCTTCTTAGTGTCGCGACATCGATCTCATGTCGGGACATCAGCTTTAGTCTCTGGAGGTTTCAACTGGGGTTCCTGATGTCGCGACATCAATCTCACGTCGCGACAACAGTTCATTTCTTTACAGCTTTCAACTGAGCAAGTCTCATGTGACCTCGATCTCACGTCGCGACCTCGATATCTTTTAGGCCTCTTGATTTACGGTGTCGCGACTTGGTCCTGTCACGACAACGGCTTAGGTGTTAGCCAGCTCATGCCTGACATGTCGCACTTCAGTCAGTTCTCTTGTCATGACCTCTATCCTTGTCAGCGACATCAACCTTTGTCGCGACGCATTACTATGTTAATGTGACATCACTTCTTATGTTCTGCTCAATCCCTCGACTACCTATCTGATCTGTCGCGACTGCATGAAATTTCCTTCAATTTTCACGATGTGCGACCTGTACTTCGTTGTGTAACCCCCGAAGTTGCAACATTAGTTCGCGGTTGCTTTCATTTACGCCTGCTATTTTTGCATTTTTACTCATGATCTTGCATTTTCTTGCATTTCTTCTTTCTTTGCCCCATACTTCACACCAAATAACAAATTTGGTGAGTTTCTTCATATTTCTGCATCTTAATTATTCCTTTTTACATTAAAATCAACAGAAAAATGGACTAAAAATAGATGACTTTTAAGCTCATCACCCTTGCATGTCATCGATAAGACTCTTTGCTCGGTTCCCATAGACGGCACCAATTGTTGTTACTTAGATCATCTGATCTTCGGGGCATTAGCAGAGTGAAGTGAACCGGCAAAAAAAAGAAATTAGATGGTGGTGTGTCGATCCACCTCAGATGATTAAAATGACAAAGAATGGAGAAGATGAAGAAGAAAATCTATAGTTCAGACCACCTTTCCCTCGTGGAAGTTCTGTTTTATACTTTGATTTCTCCTTACTTCTTGGAAAGATAATCTTGTGATTTTGAATATAGAATCTATAACCATATCAAAGATTAATTCTCTTGGGCTGGAGAGATAATATCACGAACTTAGTGATAAAATTGTCTTTCCTTATCGATGCCAATTCTCCTTATTGGGATTAATGTTTTGAGGCATTACTAAATTGGGATATTGAGATATCCATGGATAAATATCTTAACATCACGATGGGACGGATGATTAGGGGACTGAGTTTCATATAGGATGTAGATGCTCCCATGATTAGTTCAGTATGGTTTTTTGATCTGCCTTCTACCATTTTTTGCAGTGCATGTGGGGTTTGAATTAGAGCGATGGGCATGTGCAGGTGCTAGGCCTATTAAGTAGTAGGTCTTGGACCTAAAAGCCATAGTACTCACAAAGACAATGCTTTCTTTCTCTTGTTCTTTATGGAAAATAAGAAAAAGGATTCGATCCATTGTTTTTCAGCATAATCTTCTTAATTTATTTATTTTTGTATATTTTTTTACTTTAAGTATCAAAGAAAATAATGTTTGATGGAATATTCTTGTATGAGTTATAAAAATAACTATGATTTGATTATATACCTTCCCTTTTATATGGATTTTACAACATAGGGGTTGTTGTCTTTCATATTCTAATCCCGGATATGAAGCAGGTAGATATCAAGCTAGCTATAGCTACCTACAATTTACTTATAGAAAATGACGCAGAATCCACTTGAATCATGAGTTCGGCGCGAGAATCGTTGGATCCACAGAAAATGAGAATGCTCAAAGATTATTATTCGATTGTAGTATGCAAGGCACATGGAATGAAGCGATGGAAGTATACAAACAAAACCCTTGGCTACGCCTGGAAAAGATCACCATAGATGGGGACACAACACTCCATATAGCAGTCCGAGATCGCAACCAAAAGGTTGTTAAAGAAATGGTTGAGCTAGTTAGTAATCGTCAACAACATGAGTGTTAAATCCTGAAAATGTCGAGTCACGCTCCCCATTTAGTTGCATCGATAGGAAATGTTTAAATGTGTGAATGCTTAGCTAACAAGTGTAAAGATTTGGTAGGTATTCGTAATGGAGATGGTGAAACCCTATCTTCTTAGTTTGCTCACCATGGTAAGATAGAGTCTTTCTTTTGCTTAGTTCCTGAAACTTCGAAACCGGAGCTGGCCTTGTATATCTACAATAGGAACAAAAAGAGCGAAACGATTCTTCATCGTGCCATAGCTAGAGGACATTTCAGTAAGCATGTCCATCAGAGATAGTAGTACTCTTAATTATACTTTGTATATGTGATATTTTGGGTAACAATACTCGTTTTGTTTTTTACGCAATAAATTGGCATTTCAAATGTTCGAGGAGGCGAAGATCTCGGTATGATTGACGAAGGAATCGACCCCTCCATCTACTTGCGAGCAACTACTGTAGATGTAAGCTGGGCTTTTGGCCCACGTCTTACTGCAGCAGCCAATTGTCATTCAAGAACTATAATTAAGTTGACCAATGCAGCGGAACCTGTGAGCGATTTAAGAGCCAAGGCGGATATCCTCCCCTAAATGGAAGGGGTCGGCATTCCCAGGATGCCATCTCCTTTGGAGATTTTTATTTAACAAATCTTTGTTGGATAGGCTCCCTCCCTGAAGAATATGCGTCGCTTCCCGCGGCGCATTGGATACATAAAGTGCGACATTTGCTCTGTGGGTTTTAAGCGCCCCCCTTCCCCCGGCTCATGTTGCTCTCATTTTGTGTTGAATAGGTTCCTTTGACCGTTCTGATAACTATCGTATGCGGGTTTTGAGTCGTACGATTTTGGTAGTGGTTTTTGGTTCGGAAGAAAAATGTAGATCATCGTTGTCAATTACAGTCGCTGTCGAGAGGCCCCGGGTAGTGCTACAATGAAGAGGAAGCGATTCTTGAGGAGCCGTGGTACTTGTACCAAATATGAATGCTTGGTACCTGGTTGTAAATTACCCGATGTACGCAGCCACAGTACCGCGCCTAGCGATGCGTACGGCTTATCGGAGACACGAGACTTGAGCAATTTCAATCTTGAATTGCAAGGGCACGGCTACGTCTTCGACCACCACTTTGAGATCCTATTCTTCTAAGTAGACATATTTCATTCCGGCGAGGTTTAAGGTCGATTTGTGGTTCACTTTGGTTCCTTCCACGATCGGTAAAGCCCGAATTTCTTGTTTTTTCTCCAGTGCCCCTGCACAATGTCTCTTATCTTGACTTCTGCTACTCTTCGGGACAATCAACTAGTTCCTCGGTTAACATCTACATTTCTTTCTATTTGTGACTGTTCTTCTAGGATTGTATCGATTATGTGAACTTCTTCTTGGACATCTTCCACAGGTTGCATGTGCTTTTTACTTAAGTGGAAGATATTTTAGTTCTAGGTCATATTTAGAATGTTGTGACTGCATAACCATTTCGATTGATAATAGCATTAAATGTAAAATTATATTGTCTCTAGGATGAGTCGTACATAGTTAGCCTATTACTTGAATCGTTACGTATCAAGTACAACAAAATCTACTAGATAGTAATTTTCACTTGTATTAGAGCTATCTGCTAATCCCCTTGCCCTGTTATCTTTATGGATCTATCTTTGGGAACCAGTAATGATGGAAATTATTACCAATTCCCCAACCATGCCATGCATCGAATAGACGGGTTTACACTACTAGGTCGATGGTGATTTTCTGGGTGCCTCGATATTGCATAGAGATGGTGGATGTGGGATCTTTTTGTACTTCATTGGAGTTTTGCCTTTGGATGAAAGCAACGACTTGTTCGGTCGAGGCCCAGCCTTCTTGTCAGCATTCAGCCCTCTCTTCAATGTGCCACAGAATCGCTCAAGATGGCATATGTGGGGACTTGTTTAATCATATCAAGCGAGAGGATGTTGACTTTCACTTGCCTTAGCACTTCTAGTATTTCATCTGGTTGGCCTTTTCTTAGCTTTGGTGCTTGCGAGCTTGGTGGGGGGTGTGTCCGTTTTTCGTTTCGAGCTCTTTAGTCACCCTCGTCCCGGTTGACCTCTTTAACTCCGTTTCTTTTGTTGGTTGATCTATGTATTAGCTCTTTACCACTTCTCCATGTGATGTTAACTAACTTTATCATCTGGATCTGTATGGAAACTCATGTGCACTCCCCTAAGTTTGGTTGTGTACGAGAAACTCTTTCACCCTTTGTTGTGGTTGATCAACCTTGAATTGGATATTGGGGATTATATTTTAGGAGTCTCCCGGTCATAGGTTATCCATCTTTTTTATGAGTGTTCTTTCCACTGTGTCGATTCTCTGATAGCACAGGCATTCCATGCCTTTTGTTCCTCCCTGAAATTGCTTACCACTTTGCTCGAATTCGAGTAAGCATTCCAGCGGAGATGAGGATGGTGGTAGGCGTGGTTGGTGAATGAGGAGCCACCTTGTTCAACACGGCCCGAGGGGCACATATGGTGGAGCTACAGCTCGGGGAGAGGGATTAGGATGGTTCCTCCAATTAGGGTTATAAATGTTTCCATATGGAGCATTGGTTAGAGAGGCTATCTTGACCCGACATTGGCATGTTCGGCCGTCATATCGCCTGCGGAGCAGTTGGGTGAACTCTCCTTGGTCTTTCGATGGATTAATGAAGTGACACGAGGATGGTTAGGCGCGCGTTACACTGGATCACAGCTCATACCCTCGTGGTGATTTCACATTTCAAGGTCCTCAAGCCTTCTAGTCAAGGTGGATAACTTTGCACTTCATCTCCATATCTCTCAGTAATATAAATCATGATTTTGGATAAAAGGGTAAATGGTAATTTTGGCTAATCAGAGCACCTACAGATCTCGGATGTGAAATGGACTTCTTGATTGCTTGCAGCAGTCTCACGAAATTTTAGCTACCACGTCGGTGTTGGTCCTGAGTGATCGGGATTTCTCACGTTTTTCGAGGCGTGGGGTGTAGGATGACACATGGCAAGGTTAGGTGATGCCACATGGCACCCCAAAAGTGTGACACTTGGAAAAGCCATGTGGTCCACTTGAAAGAATGGCTCACAATGAGCCATGTGTGGGAAAAGGAATCCCATGGCTCACATTGAGCCATGTGGTGATGATGTCATAATGAGGGTTTAAGAAAAATAAGAGAAAAATATGGAAAAATGAGAGCCACACCTTTAATTTGAGGAAATGGGGAGGCAATTTCCTCCTTTGATCGGATGAGTGGTGGCTCCAAAAGGGAGAAAATGACAGAGAAGAATAGTAAGGAGAAATGAAAGGAAAAATAGAAATGAGAAAAGAGAAAAAGAATAGAAAAGCAAAAAAAAAGGAAGGAAAAGAAAGAAAGAAAGAGCTAAAGAAAGATAGTAGAGAAAAGGGAGGAAAAGGAGAGAAAGGAGGAAAGGGAAAAGGAGAAGATTTTCGGGGTTTCGAGGGCGGTCGCGTTATTCGACGGTTCAGTGCTAAGTGGTGCAGTGGGATCTGGACACCAAAAGTTAGAGTTTCGACAAACTCCAGTAGGATATTTTCCTACTTGGTTTTACTTTTAACTAAATGCTTTATAATGGTAGGGGTTGCTTGCGAGGCCATGAGAGGCCATGTAAATTAGTTAAGTCCAGGACTAAAGGGTATGAATTTCGTGACCGGGTTTCACGGGCTAATGGAAGTTAGGGTTTAATTAGCTAGCTTCTGGTGTTGTGGTTTTGTTGTTCGCGATAATATCTTGATAGGATTGGTTCGTATTGTGGTGGGACGGTGAAGTGCCTGTTGAATGGTCTAATTTGGTCTAGTTGTGTGTTATGGCTTGCTTGAATAACATGTAGTGTGTGGAAATGTGATGTTGATGCATGCTCTTTGATGTATTAACATGGGTTGCATGGAGGTAGATTATATGTATAAATTATAATTGTCCATGGTATGTAAATGTTTCATGTAGTGCTCATTCGGCCATGTAACATGAGGAAATGCATTGGCATCATGCATTTCATGTGCACGAGTCACATCGCGTCGGGGTCGGGTGTGGGTGCGGGGTAAGGTTTATTCAGGTGTTGGTGAATGGATAGTGAACTCGAGAAAAAATGGGACAAAGTCCAAGAGTAGGGTACGAGTGTGTAAATGATCAAAATGATAAATTACATGTTTTTAGGCGAATGAGTTGATGGAATCCCCCGAGGTGAAAGTCCCGAATGTTATTCACGGTTGGGCATGAATCCGGCGATGTAGTTAGTGAAAATGTTGAAAGGCGTCTTGGCGTCTACGGTGTAAACAGGAAATCCGTGGCCCACAAAATAAAGGAAAAAGAATTTGATAAATAAAATTGGAGGGTTGTCCAATGGTTAGTCATGGTATAATACCACCGGACGAAGCTTGTTTAGTCACCTTGGCGATCCGAGTGTGAGGAGTCAGTGGGACTCGGGTGGTGTGAGCATGAGGAGTCGCATCTCATGCATGATATAGACATTTCATATAATAGTGAATAATTGTATGGAATGTGGTGCTAATTTATATATGCCATTACATATACATTGTTTTAGGTGAGTAACCCTTGTGGAAAACTTTCTCACGGGCTTTGCTTACCCGTCGTGGGACCCCACTGGTCTGAGGGTATCGAGGAGATGTGTGCATGATAGAGGTAGCTTTTGAGAAGAAAGCCGAAATGTGGCTTTGAGTAAATATTTTGTAAATATGTTTAAATCTTTTTGTAGAACAATCATGGAAACTATGAGAATATTGTTGGGATATTTATTTTGAGTATTGGTTTGTGGGCCCAAGAGGCCATTTTACTGGAGTGTGTCTCGTGATACGAGAGATGTATAGATTTTCCTTGGTGTGGTGAGTCAGCAGACACCAGTTGATCACATCCTGGTGATTAGTACATACCTCCCCTTAAATTTCTTTGCGAGTGCAAATCCTGCATACCTGCAGGGTTGGGTTCATCTCATGCTTTGGATGTCTATTACATAGTTCAAGTCCATGGCTTTCCTCCCAGATGTTTGCTCATGAAGTCCCCTCGCACATAGTCTCCGACAAGCGCCGTAACGAGGGGACATTCCATTATAAAAGTAATTAACCCGACCTCCAGTATCAAAGCCATGGTGGCGAGGCAACGATGATCTCACAAGTACCTTTCCTAGCCTTTGGTAGAATTTCTCACTTTCTAAATTTGTGAAGGTGTAAATTTCCTCTTGATTTATTGGTTTTATGGATGAAGAATTTCTTCAAAAAGTGCACTTTGCATATCTCCCAAATTCCTTATAGTTCTTGGCCTCGGAGAGTTGGGCGAATCTTAGTATATCTTCCCGGGGTTAAGGGAAACTTGTTCTGTTAATTCCATATGGGTTCATGCCCTCCTTGAAAGTCATGCCCGAAAGGCCTCCTCGGAAAACTGGATGTGTGTGTATGGATTTTCATTTTCCATACCATGGAAAGTTGGGCTTGAGGGGCACCGGTGGGCGACGTTGCATCCTCGAGTGTTGATACATGAGGTTGCTCACCCTTGGTGAGTGTATGGTCCCTCGTGTGCAATGCATTTGGTTCACTGAACCCCTGTTGCTTCTCTTTGTTCTCGAAGTCAGAGGTCTATACGGTGATGTTCGAGGCTCCTTAGCAGCCACTATTCAAATGAGCGACCTTTCGATCTACTGTAGTCGGTTCTGTCCCAATGGTGCATAAGTTCTTAAATAAAGCTACAGACGAGACAACGAAGCGGGAGCTGCAAAGGTTAAGGTTAGCTATCAAAAAAAATAAAATGAAAATTCTATGTAAGGACAATATAAAATTAAATCTACCCGTGACAATGCTAGGGAGTGCAGTAGAACGAAAGGAATTAGAATTCAGCAACACTAGTGATGAGATCTGGTTTAACAACTTCTCACTTGCTTTAATTTTCCATCTGTAGCAGCAGCATACATTTGGATTGAGTGTTAGGGTATGTAGAATCAACAATATTATAACTAAATTCCTCCTTACGTCGTAGCATAGCTGCTGGGCAGTATAGTGGTTAAGGGTCGGTCTGAGGATGGGTTTCTTTGCAAAATCAGTTTGGAGTTGATGTAAAATGGTGATTTCAATTTGGACTAGGGTTTTATTAAATCAGTGCTGATTGGTGGTGTAGCTTCCGGCAAAATGAATGGAATGTAAAAAAACCTTGAGTCTCGAGCCTTTGGAGCGAGGTTAGAACTTGGCCCAGAAGTCCTCGGCTCCTTTTCCTCGCGTTGGGGAGGATGGCCTATAGTCATTTCCCAAATGGCGGATCTTCATTTAGCTATGAAAACTAAGTCTAAAGTTTTTCTTGAGATACAACATTTGTGATCGTTCATGTCTGCTTCAGTAAAAACTAATTCTTTGACCTAACTGCGAGGCGAATAAATGGCAAGCGAGCGAGCCTCGGTGGATCTATGATAGCATCCATTAAGCCCTTAAAACTTGCAGTACTAGCGATCGGGGTACATCAAAGTTTAAACTGAGGCAAGACTGAGAGACATAAATGACCAAAACTACACGTTTTAAGCAGAGGACAAAGTTTACCTCGAAACCTTGGCACAAGTGGCCTTCCTCTTCAAAATGAGGACTTAGCGACATCCCTTGATTTTCATCCTCGAGGTGTTTGGCTAGTGAAAGTGAAGGAAAGGAGAGAAAATCATAGAGAAAGAGAAAAAGCGGAAAGATGGAAACTTTGGCAATTTTAATGCATAAAATCGTCTCCACTGTCTGAGCTTGACTAAAACTTATACCTCTAGTGCTTTCGAATCGAAATTACTAAATGTATGAACTACTAACAATACAAAGTGGCTAGTTTAGGAAAAGTAAAGGTGGTGAAATGGAAGTCGAAAAATGGAGAGCGAGACGGGTTCTGGTGGCAACCTCTGATCTGCGAGTTGCAAAAATTAGCAACCTTTGTAAGATTTTAAATTGAAGCATTTCTTGGTTGTGGCTGGTCTAATTTCTTCCTACTACCGTGAGCTTCGAGTTCGGCTCGATTCTTCAGGTTTGATTGACTCGATAATTTTGGCCTTATTAACTTGCAAGAACTACAAAAATTGCCACAAAACACGATCAGTAGTATCGTCGGTACCTTAATGTGCCAATTGGTTTAATTACGCTGATTAGTACACAAAAAGTGCTCAAAACTTGCAATAAACAAGGCTTAAAATAACACTTTTGAAAGAACTCATAAGTGCTCATCTCTCGAGATAATCACATGAATTTTCAGGTGTTAATATGGATTGTGTCAGGCTTTGGTTGGTGGTTCTATGCTCCTGCTGACAGTGGCATCCGCCGCTGAACTTGATGGGAGAAAGGTTCTGACCGATCTGAAAAGGGTAAGTCCGATACTGTTGGAGATGGGTTGTTAGGAAACTTTTGTGTATGTATAGGCTATTCTCGCTATATTAGCTATTTTGGCCATATCTATGGCAAGATCGAAAAACACTGGGAAAGGAAAGGCCACTAGCTCTTCTATGGAGCGAGCCGTGTAAGCGATGTGCCGATATCAAGTAGACAGAAAAAGGAAAGGAAAGCTAAAGGGTCCTCATCATAGGAGCGAGGAAGAAAGTGAGAGCCTAAGATGAAGAAATTGAGGCTATGTTTGCCGACCATCGTAATCGAGCGAGAACAAGGTCCAAATAATTTGAAAGGTGGGTTTGGGCCGTGAGCTAGGAATGAGAATTGAAACGTTTCTATTTACTCACCCCATTTGTGTCGTTATTCAGATTGTAATCTATAATTGTTTGGGAGGTAAAAGGCTATTTACCGATCAAGGTTTCGTGAATTCTACTCCAACTTAAGAGAGAGAATCTAATGTAGACACCCTATCGGAGACTACAATTCTGGGAAGCAGCTTAATGGTCACTCTAACTCGACGCTGGGATTATCGAATTATGTTCAATTCCTTCGCACATGACCGACCTTACCCACTGTGGCAGCCTACGTTAGTCTGTTTTATAAATACCATGTGCACCAACCCGTACCCATGGGGCTTCTAGGTGTAAGGAGAGTTCATCTCGAAATTAAAGCCTGTATACATCAACATGAATAACGTCATTCACAATATGATTGGGCCGAAGGTAAAGGAGAAGTTTCCAAGCAAGGAAGAAATCCAGTTTCTGTATGAGGTAATGACTAGAAAACTTATTGACTATACTTTGTTAATATGGTGTATTATGAGGGACTTTCTGAGGTCCCCAATGAAAACAGGCACATCCCCTTCCCGACCCTTGTTACAAACCTGGTGGAAGCTGCTGGGATAAGGGGTTCTGGTAGAGAAAAAAGAGTTCTTCCTAAGCTGGGGCCCTTCACAAACAAGACAGAAGCCAAAAGCCGAGCTGCTTCCACAAGGCCTCAGTCAGCACATCCCCTTCTGGCTATTTCTGGGGCTTCATCGTCGTTAGCTCTTGGTCCGATGAGTACATCCCCCTTAAAGAGGATGGAGCGTAGAATCAAAGGATGGTTCAAATGCATCCTGGGGAAGCAGAAGCAATTGGATCACATGCTTTCCAGGCTTGAGAGTCACATCCTACGAGGAGAGCCCGCTGTTATAGATGATCCTCCTCTTGATTTAGAAGGATTTCATGTCGGATGACTGTGGTGATGAAGATGTATTCTCCTAATAAGAGGGAGGATGAAGAGTAGTGAGCATTTCGGGGTTAGAATAGTGGTGTCAGTAATCAGAGACCTCAACATGTCATACCAACACCCATTTTGTTTCTATAAGCCCTATTTGTAAAATTTAAGTCACATGCTCGGGAAGACCTTTTTTTTATTTTAGTTACGTAAGATGTTACTTTTGACTTATGCATGCTAGCTTGCTCGTTATGTAAAATGTTTGGTAAAGCAGAATGAAGTTCATTTCGCCAGGATTTCTATCGGCAAAATTTCTATTTCGCATCCGTGGTCCTTTATATAAGAATCTCTGTAACAAGCTTGTTATTTCTCATTCATTACTTGGGACTGTGGTAGTCATTTAAGTTCAGGTGGTTGCATACTCTATCCGGTTATAGCACTATGTTCATTTTTTGCCCTTTTAGGAAACTTGCAATGCCTAACTTCACCTTAGCGCATTTTGTTGAACTCAAATGATAGATGCTAAGCGCTCCAATCTTGATAGACTAGCATGTAGTCAGTGTGTCGATACATAAAAGTGACATTTATATGTGGTTTTAAGCCCCCCCAAATTTCATGTTTTAATCTCATTTCAGGTAGAATAAAGCTTTGATCGTTCTACATTTTTTATGCAGTGTGTCTTTTCGAGTCCCGTGCACATTTTCGTAGCGCTTGGTTCCGTAGAACAAATGTGATCATCATTGCCGACATAGCCGCGGCCGAGGCCCCTGCAGTGCTACAGTTGAAGAGGAGCAGCTTCCGGAGGCAGGTATTCCAGACCAACATAAAGGGTACCCTGCATCTCTGCCAGCCGTGGAGCACCAAAGGCACTTTCGTACCGATACCACACTTGCCGGCAATTAGTACCAAAGATGCGATCTCTCGCGGGACTTGGAGCACTTCAATCTTGGTGTAAGGGCATGCCTGCCTCTTCGACCGCCACTTTAAGATCACTAATGAGGATTGTATTTAAGCCCACTGATACAGTTGTGGGGACTTGATCTAGGGTTTGGGCTTGAACCTTTGGGGTGTTTTCATAATTTTCTAGGGTTCACATAGAGGTAGAAAGTAATTTAGTTTTCTTCTGATTATGAGTTTTAATCACTTTAATCTCTCGCCTGGTTTCAGAATCTGGTATTCTTTTAAGAGACTCGTGTTTTTGATATTCTTAACCTTGCAATTGAAGTGTTATTTCTCAAGTCACATTTACGATTAGTGTTCTAGTAATCATGAATGACTCTCGCTTTAATGGGAGTTCTAAACCTCTATGATGTGGTTCTAACTAAGTGGGAACCTCACCTCCTTTTTAAGATAACAGCCCTCAATCCTCTTTTGTGTTATCGTGGGATTGAACGATACCAACACTTGCAAAAACTCTTATAAAACCTTAGTTTGGCATCTTCTTGACAACGCAGAATGAGAGACTCTAAGACACGTTTGTGCTTGATCGCAAATGCAGACTAAGAGTCCAAGCAAATTGTTTGAACAAGTGTTTGTTATCGCTCAATCGTTCTTTGTATATTAAAAGATTTTAATGTTATATCTTCCGTCGAAGACCATTCATCAATGGCTCTTAGATGAGATTGCAAGTAAGAGGTGGGTGTTACCTAGTCGGTGGCGAGCGGAAACCTAAGGATCCTATCATTTGCCCTTCTTGTTTTAAAATAGCAAGCACTGGTTACTCAACTAATCAATCACAACCCCCAGATTTTAATCACACATTCATCGGATAACAACCCTGGCGACTCAAGGAAACCACTCCCCGTGGAAATGACCCGTGGGACTCCCATAATAGCATAATGCTCGACGACATTAGTTAATACGCTTTAAATACTCTCAACACACGAAATAGACGGCTAATACGCCTTCCATGAATCATGCTAATCCAATTCCCATTCAAAGGACAAGCGCTCCTGGCCCTTTATCTCGAAACACATCTATTTAAAAGGAAGAACTAGTTTCCGCGTGCGAGATATGCTCCACCTTCGAGATATGCTCCACCTTCTCCTTTCGATTTGGGAGGAAATCATCCACTTTCCACGGAAAGCGGATCCCCTTCCTCTCTGATAAAAGAAGGTTAACACACAAAATAAGGTATGAAACTTGAAACTAAAAAAGAATGGTTCTATTTTTTCTTGCGAGAGGAGAATCTAACTTAAGCATTGGAGAGGCGGCATAACCCCCACCAATCGGCTTTCTTATTTGTTCATAGATTGTCAAGAGAGTAGGTGTATGTTCCAACGATCCAAGACTCTGTAAGATTTGAGACTACAATTGGCGCCGTCTGTGGGAAACGCCTAGCAGGAAATCTCAGAGGTGATACGTGAGAGCCTGGGTTCATCCTCTCCTAAGTGATCTTCTGTTACCTGAAGCTTTGGTAGTTCCCATTCATCCCACCTGACCGTCAGAGTTTATCGCCATGTCTAGCAACCTAGCGAACCAACTCATCAAAGATTAGTTTCTCCGCCGGCGTCAAGAGATGGAGGCAAAGCAAGAGGAGCAAGCCGCATGATGAATAATTCACGTGAGCATGCAACCGCTACAAAGCAGAGGACAAATCGCCACGACCCGCTTGGAGACCAACAGGGCCGAAAACCCACAAGGAGCTGCCCAACATATACCCCTAACCCAGAAAAATATGGGCAAAGAGCATGTTCTACCTAACCATAGTGATCCACCGGCAGATGACAAGTTATCTTCAGATATCTCTCCACTCCCTCGTCGTTCACCACCCCAAAACAATGAGGAAGCTGAGTCTAGAAAGAGACCTCCTCGCGATTCCAGTCGGGCTATTAGTGGCACACGTCGCCGGATGGGAAGAGAGGCCAACAGGGACAAACCCCATTTGGAATTGGCCCTTGAGCACATGTCTACCCGGTTCAGGGGTATAGCCCCCTAGTTTCTACCTGCGCAGTACCCATTCTGGGCGGCCCTCGCCCTGCATGCAACACTTTATCCCCCTATCCGGGAATCGCACAACATGCTATCCTCCCCCTTGGGCTAACATATTTTGGATTATGAGCCTCCTTGCAGATTCATCATACCGCCGTTTGCCTTGTACGACGGCTCCTCTAATCCATATGATCATATGTTGCACTTTAACTAGGCAATTATTCTTAACGCTGGGAATGATCGACTTATATGTAAGGTATTCCCGCCTAGCCTGAAAGGTCCCGCTCTGGTCTGGTTCCACAAGCTTCCAAGAGGGTCTCTAAACTCATTCGGCGAATTGTGGGCTACATTTGTCTCTCAATATCTATGCTTCGTTCGATAGAAAGGAAACATCAGCTCCCTCCAATCCATCTTCAATAGGGACGACGAATCCATCCGAGATTTCAACTGGAGATTTGGACAAGCCGTCCAACAAATTGATGTTTACAATATGGATGCAGTCTCACAGAACTTTCGAAGAACCTTTGGGCTAACTACCCCTTTCTTCTAGTCCCTTTCCCTTGATCCACCTGCAACCATGGATGAACCGTACGCCGTGGGCGCATAAATACTCCACTCGATGACACACCTGTGCCGCCTCACGTATAGCGATGATAACTTCCTCAGAGCAAAGAAGCTACCACAAAAGAGCCACCCGAACAAAAAAGAAGCTGGGAGTAAGGGTCGTAAGCGCCCCAAGAATAGCCGAAAAATGAAAGGAACCTCCAAATTCACCCCTCAACATCTCCTATGACCTACCGCTTCCTCATATGCAAGACCACCCCGACTTTAAATGGCCCCTGCCCATGAGGGCAATCCGACTAACTGCATCAATTTCCAGGTGTGACTACCACAGGACCGCGCCATGAAACAAAACCCACACGCTAAGGCCTAAGTCTCGATAGAAAGATTAATCCGGTCAGCACTTAAGGTTCATTCGAGCCCACTCGCAGACCGAGACTACCCCGCAGCCGATGTGAGCTTATCAGAGCTACCGAAACATCCATCAACCCCAAACCTGATTATCAATTGGTATTGGGAGGCCCAATCGATGATCAATAAATTCGCTTAAGAGGCAGAGATCTAAATGCTCTATGAGCCTCACACGTGAGCCGAGTAAACACCATCACATTCCATGTGAGCAAAGACGCTGGTTCAACTGACACAACTCTACATTCTTTTCCTCCTATAAACCCGACCAGAGTCATCACTCCCACATGATGCGCTATACCACCTTATGGGCCATGGATGTGCACAGAGTCCTTGTTGATTCGGGTAGCGCAGCTAAATTGTTGCACCTCCCAACCTTTAGGCAGATGAAAGTCCCACTCAGTCATCTCAGTTCGGCCTACATAGTTTTATCTAGATTCAATGGGGCCACCACGCTGACGGTGGGTGATATTACTCTCTCTGTCAAGGCAAGACTAGTAACTCAGAAGTATTGTTTTTTGTGGTCACAGACAATGCTATCACCGTGAGCCTGACTGCCATACCATGAAAGTAAATCTCAACTTACCACCAATCTATCAACATCCACCAGATCCGGGCTGTGTTTAATTCTAGGTAGCTTGCAATTAGCCGCTTCGTCTGCTATCAATTGTCGCCCACAAGCGAAAAGGATAAAGGCCCCTGATAGCCCGCCCTCAAACCCAACCTCATCATAGCAGCCTAAGGCCTCATTGTCCGCCACTTTAGAAGATAGGGAACAATTGGCAGTAGATCCTCGGAATCCATGCTCATAGACGGCCCGAACAGATGCACCTACATTAGTTCCCTTTTTGATCGGGTTATTAAAGAAAGGCCCGCTGCAAGAAGCATAAAGGCTAACGCCGACGTGTTCGTCGACCTACTGAGAAAGATGACAAAGAGGCTCCTGTGAACGCTCCCACAAGTTGAATGTTCTCCCATCCACCGCACTGCTACAGAGAGTACGACGCCCAATTTAATCGCCACTAAAATCATCTAGGCCTCAAGTAGATAACCTTTGAAGGTCGGGTTTATCGAGAAGTCAAACACCTTAACGCTTGCTAACGTAGCCGTGGTTCCAAGTTAGGCAAAGTAGTGAGTATGCGCACTATACAGATCTTAACGACGCATGTCCTAAGGATAGCTCTCCGCCTCGATAGATCGCATTGCTCGGGCATGGCATGTTATCGCTTTCAGACATTCTCCTACCACCATCGATCCCCACACTAGCCGATGCAGAGAAAACATCTTTATCACCCTAGGCTTTCGCTATAACGTAATGCCATCCGAGTTAAAGAAATGTTTGTTTCACCTAATAGAAACTCGGGTAATCTGCGATGTTTTTACCATCGTCGGAAAACTATGGAAGTATATAGATGATATGTTTGATAAAGTCCAAAGAGCACTTTTATCACATCATTGCAAATAAGATTCACCTCCTCAGGACTTATGGTATGAAACTCAACCCCGCAAAATGTGCATTCGAGGTCAGTGCAGGTTGGTTCCTTAGATTCATGATGACTCAGAGGGGGATTAAGGCCAACCCCTCCCAACTTAAATCCATTCTAGAGTCTCCAGCCCCAACCTCTAGAAAAGAGGTACAACAAACTCATGTCGATGATTACCTGGGACTCATGACATTTCCCGATTCATACATCAATAGTACACTTTTCACCATCCCTCGTGAGCTTAATCGCACCGACGGAACAATAATGGATCGGCTTTATACGTGATCACAAAGATTTAGCTGAACCCCCGATTCAAGCAAGTCTAGACACCAGCGAGACTCTCTTCGTCTATTTGGTAATCTCAGATGTAGTAGTAAGTGTCTCATTGTTCAAAGAGAATGAAGACGGAAAACAGAGTCCTGTGTTCTTCGTCAGCAAATCCTTAGCCGATGTAGAGACCAGGTATAACCATCTTGAGCAGCCGCCCAGCCTCCCATATTGTACCTAAGAAACTCACTCCTACTTCTCTAGCACATCCCATCACAATTAACCGACCTCATTCTCTAAAGTACCATACATAAGCCCAATTTATCGAGAAGAATGGCTCACGGGAAATCGAACTATGAATACGACATCCGCACAAGCCAAGGGGCTTCAAAGGACAAAGGCTGTCGGGACTTCATAGCAAACTCCCTAGTCTAAACGTCCCTACAGCCTCGATCGTGGACGCTAATACTGGACGAGGCTAACTGCACGCACCGAGGAGGGCATCGGCTATAAATTAAAATCCCCATCGTGGATAAGATTGAACAAACAATCCAAATGCTTAATGCCTCTAACAATGAATCGTAGTATCGAGGGGCCATCCTACCGGGCTCACCATAAAACATTATCCGCCGCCAAAAAGAAGATCCTACGTCCAAAGTGATTCAATTGCACGGCAGCACTGAAGAATTTGAATCCCGAGACCCTGGATGGTGAAATACGCCTTGTGCTAATAACGCTTGAGTAGTTTTCGTCTGTGTTGAGCATATTCCTAGGGACTCTAATGAAAAGGCAAACGCCCTGGCTTCTGTGGCCGCTTCTTTACCAATCACTGAAACTATATTTCTACCTATCTACTATCAGCCGATTTCGTCAATTGCATCCCTGCAAGTAAATCGTGGATAAGGACACTTCCCCCCCCATTTCATGGATGGTAATCACACTATATCTAAGGCCAGGACAACTCCTCGTGAGAGAGATATGCCCATAAACTTCAAATCCAGTCAGCAAGATTTTCCTTAGTCGATGGCAACTATTCAAACGTATCCTTGACTAATTTCTATCTAAAATTCATGACGCCCGAGCAGAGTCATGTTAGCGGAGCTGCATAAAGGAATATGTGTGGAACCATTCGCGCATAAAACTTTGGCCCACCCGCCCACACTCATGTACACACAACCATGAGAGTTGATGTTGCCAATTATACTAGAAAGTGTGATCGCTGCCAGCGACTTGCTTCCGTACTGAAATCACCGATGCAAGACATGATCTCTATTTCGAGTCGTTGGCCCTTTACCCAATGAGGGATTGATATAGTCGGATTGTTGCCCATTGCCCCAGCCCAAAAGAAGTTATTGTTAGTGGCCACTTACTATTTCAGTAAATGGGTTGAGGCCGAAGCATTCTCCTCGATCAAAGATAGGGATGTTACTTAGTTTATCTGGAAAAATATTGTATGTCTGCTCTGCAGATCCCTGCATCAACTGGGTGGTCCCACATCCAGTCCCACCCACTACCCAAGTTCATCGAAACTTATGTCGAATTAAAGATAAAAATCCATACACTCACCCCATGGTATCCAGAAAGAATTGTCCCGCAGAGGCCTCAAATAAAACCCTATTGATAACCCTCAAGAAACTATTGATTCAGCTATGGAAAATGGTGACGAACTCCTGGTACTTGTCACAAAACTACTACCCGCAAACCTACCGGTATATCCCCATTTGCAATTACTTATGGGATGGAATCTATAATCCCTACAAAAATTGGTAGGCCTACCATCCGGATAGACGTCCCCGAACAGGGGAATGCAGATTTAATGATCAAGGATCTAGACACAGTCGATGAATTACTAGAGTTAGCAGCAATCTGCATAGCATCCTACCAGCACCGATAGGCAAGTTCTTACAAAAAATGGGTCAAGCCTCGAACCTTCTAACCAGGGGACATGGTCCTAAGAAGAGTATTTGAGAATACAGTTGACCCGAATGCATGAAAGTTCCAACCCAACTGGGAAGGACCATATCTTGTAACACGAGCTGAATCCGGTCTTTACGCTTTTAGGACAAACTTGATGGGACCTCCACTCATAATGTGGAACGCTACACATCTTAAGAGGTATTATCAATAAAGAATGATTCAATATCAACGTATATGTCGTCTATTTTCCTCTTGCAAGGTCAACTCAAGCCCGATAGCGCGTAAATGACATGTCCTACTAGCTAGATAACTAATTAACCTGTCAAATTAAAGCCCGGATGGCGCAGAAAATGACATGTCCGGGCTAGTTTAGATAACAAATAACTGGTCAAACTAAAGCCCAGATAGCGTAGAAAATGACATGTCCGACCTAGTTTAGATAACAACTAACTGGTCAAACTAAAGCCCGGATGAAGCAGAAAATGACCTGTCCGACCCAGTTTAGATAACATCTAACTGGTAAAGCTCAAGCTTAGATGGCGTTAAAATGCACCCGTCTCTACTAAAGTAGATACATCTAACTAGTCAAACTCAAGCCCGATGGCGAGAAATGACTGGTCCACCCAGCTTAGGATAACAACTAATCGTCAAATCAGCGTTATTCGATGGCACAGAAAATGATCGGGCCCTACGCTTTAGATAACATCTAATTGGTCAAATCCAAAGCCCTGGATGGCGCAGAAATGACATGTCCACCTACAGATAACATCTAACTCGGATAACTAAAGTTCGATGATGGTAAATGACCTATCCTTCCCAACATAGCTTAATATTCGGGCCTATATGAGAGTCCGATGACGCAGCATGCGAAGACCTATTCGGTCCATTACAGGTAACTCTTATCTAATTCGCAGTTGTACCCCGGATGATATCACTCAACTCTCAGCATAAAATCCTAGGCAGGCATGCAGAATGAGATATCTCGTCTAATCGGGATGATTATAACTCAACGCCACTCGGCTAAACCGGAAGGAAGTATTTTATCCAAAAAACAGAAAATAAAATGCCTTTCAAAATGACAAGGTACAAAAACAGAAAATAAAATGTCTTGCAAAGTGAGTACGCTCGACGAGCGAGTGACAATTTCAAGCCCCAAACAACAAAGAATATCGGGGCTCCTTTATCCGATCTAAATGAGGCCCCGATGTGAATATCTACTCCATCCTTAGCTCGAGACTTCTGTTAGCAAATCTTCCCCAATAGTCTTGACAGGCTCATCATCGGGAAAGACAGATGAAGAACTTGGGGGGTATCGAGGGTTCATAAAAATTTCGAGTCGAGGATTCACGTCCGCATCCCAATCTGATCAGTGGTCTCACTCCCACATATGTTAGATCAATGGCACAACAATTATACTTGAAAATCACATCATCAAGCCAGACGACTCGCTTCTCCATTGGTCGTTTCTCTCGAAGTCCTATCCTGAAAGCCACAAAATCGCCTTTTGGTAGCCTCTAGCTCCACAAGAAGACAACTGCTCATCTCGTTAGAGACCATTCTTTTCCTCCGCTTCCGACAGCTCCGCAACTAACTAAGGCTTGTCATGGCACACTCGAATCCGCCTTAGCTGAGCATCCTAAGAGGCCACCGAGACACTCCCCGAACGAGGGCTAGCTCCGCCTCTACTCGGTTCGGGTGCCGTCATCGCCTTCAATCTCTAACCGAGCCATACTGCCTACGCCGGCAGGTCCCTCTCCGCCTCGGGGCCCAAACCGCCTTTCCACACTCCTCTCATTTCTAACTCCCAACATCCGGAAGAATGCCAGCTCCTTCAGTGAGGCATCCAGGCCTCTCGATCAAAAAGCCTCGACCGACAAATGTACCGCTTCCTCCGTTCCTCAAATTTTTTGCAGTTCAGTCACATGTCAGAGCCATGTTTTCGATGGCACGATCGTCATGAGGAAGCATATTAAGAACTGTCACAAGACTGCGATTCGATGCTAAAGTTATAAATAAGTGGTTCACTATCTTACTAGTTCGATGATTGGATGTAGTTGTGCTGCGAATCAGATCCCATCATCAATTATCTCGTTGAGATCTTTCTTTGTTGGGGCTATAGCAGTGAACAAATACAGAGTAATCTTCGCCCACACCATTAGCCCAGGCGGCCACCGACATCCGGAAAATCACTGAATACAAACTGTTTAGACGATCAACCGTGGATTCGCCCCTCGCAAAGGGCCAGCTTCCCAATCCAAGTGGACAATGTGGCTTAACGCCTTCCAGCCCGAGGCACCGACACTCCCTCATTCGAGGAGCGTGGCCTCGAACGTGGAGATATGAATTGGCCGCGATCCCGCAGCCCGCGGACTCTTCAACCCGATGTGAACTCTGACCGCTCTACCGAATTCTAACTCGAACAGATGAGGGATCAGCTTGAAGCGCTAAGGTCTCGAGCTACTGATTCGTGCTACGCAGGCAGTTTCTAATCAACAAAATTCAGATCTCAAATCCTACCGCCGTAGTCAAGCTCTGCAAAGATAGCGGCCTAGGTCGAACACAGGATGGGTTTTCTCAGACAAATGATTTATGTTGATTCAAAAATGGTGAATTTCCAATTTGGATTTTTATGATCGATTAAAAACAGGAGTTGATGGTTTGCAGATCGAAATAAAAAGAAGAAAAATGAAATAGAACTCTCTGAAGTGTCGCCACCGGTTTAGGGTTTTAAGGTAACCAACATGTCCCCTGCATTTTTTCCTCGTTGGGAGTGATGACATAGTAATTTCCGAACCTGATCTTCATTTAGCTTTAAAACTAAACTCTATGATTTTCCTTTTGAAACATAGCATTTAAATGGGCATAAATGGGAACCCTAACAATGAAAAACACATCTAAAAAACACTACTCTACGATAACCAGTGTGAGACAACTAACTCGCCTTAGCGGACGAATGAAAGTATCCACTTAACCCAAAAAAGCTTCTGCCAACACACATTAAAGAGAGCATGCTTAAGAGATTTTAACCTAAGTGAGAAGGTAACATAAAAACAACCATAAATACGTATGCTAAAATGTGGGAACCGTGAGTTACCCTCCACACCCTAGCCAACGTCTCCTTTTCAAGGAGAGAGAGGTTCACTAACCATCCTGAAAGCTGTCATCCTCAGAGGAGTGTTTGGCAACCGAGAAAATGGAAAAGAAAAGGAAAGAAAATGAAAGAAAAGGAGAAAAGGAAGGGGCCAAGGAATCACGCCTGCCTCTCGTATTGCCGACGTGAGGTTATGATTGACAAAGTTTTTAAGGTATTTCGAGGCTTATATAGATGCTCATGTAAGGGAAGTTACAAAAACCAAAATCGGAAGGCTATTACGGTGGGTAAAATGGAAAACTAAAGCAAAAGCAAATAGGGTATAGCATGTAAAGTGTGAACTGGCAATAGAGGAATAAAGATAGGAACCAAATTTCGCAACGCCCATTTTTCTTCACTTCGCTTCTTCTTTCTTTCGAGTCTTTGATCCGCAATGCTGGAGTTTAACTTGGAATTCTTCGTGCTTGATCGACTAACAATTTCAAGATAATTTAGCTAGCAAAATCGCGCAAAATTTGCCAAATGCGATCAAGAAATAAGAGGGACCTTAATGTGAAAAACGGTTAATTAGAATGATTAAGACACAAAAAGCACTCAAAACCCGAAATAAACAAGGTTCAAAATAGCACTTTTGGGCACTAATCACACCCTCCCAACCTACACAAGGTTAGTCCCCAGCAATGCAAGAGAGAAAGAAAGAAAGATACACAAAATGATAAATAAAATTATGTTACGTAAAAGGCTGTAGTTCAAAAGGTTCAGAAGGCAATGCCTAACCTCAATGAAAATTAACAAACTTCGCCAATAACTATCTTGAGAGAATGAACGCCTATACAGAATTGAGTATCAAAAGAGCCTCTTCTTGGTGATCAATCCAGAACTTCCACCAAAATCTAAGTGTTTTAGTGATCGCTTGCACCAATAAGCCGCAAAGCCACTTTCCCCCAACCAAACTACCCGCCAACACCTTAGACTCCGTTGACCAACCTAAATAGATCTCAATTCCACACTTATTTCTCACTTCTATTGCATTGTAGGTGCAATGCCGAAACCCGACTTCACCAAAGTCCGGTAACTGTGGATCTACCATGACTCCCAACCAACTAAGGTTTGTGGCATCAAGTCAAAAAGGATCTTTCAACCACAAACTCTACTGTGTTTCAATTTCCTGATCGAATGATTTCAAAATTCAGCACCTACAACTCGGCTAACTCCACCTATCCACCCATGTAGTGAGCACAAGCTCCATGACCTCAAATCCGCTGGCTTAGGGCACTGTGCTTTAAAGGCTTACGCCATGCCCCTGATCGTCTCGTGTTTCAAGGCAAAGGTCATGGGCTTTTACTTATCTCTTTTCTTTTTCTTTGTCTTTTCTTTTTCTTTTGGAAGACACATTTGGCCTTCATTCGGGAACTATAACCCATTATGGGTCACAACAAAGCTAAGGTTGGTTTGCAAAGTAAGAGGAATATGCCTCACTAATGATGAAAAACCGATGTGCACTGTGTGTGTTAGCCAAAGGTAAAGAAAAAGGTTAAAACAACAGAATTCAACTAATCATCCACTTAATCCAGGCATGGCACCACTCTAACATCAATAGATTAGACAAAGTTTCAAATTTCCAGCTATGTGTTACAAAGTAAACCACAAAAAGTGTGTGCAATTTAGAAAATTTTAATAAAGGGACAACCAAAGAAGCCACCGAGCACATTAACGGTCTCAAAATAAAATAAATAATGTTGACTTCCTTCTCTACTTTCTCAACCAAACAATGTCACATTATCCACGGGTCTTGATTGGAAAGTTAGAGAAGGAAGTGTTACCTCCTTACGATATGCTCATTTTTGATAGAGACTTCATAAAAGTTTCCATCGACACCTTATTCACTCCATTTGGGCTTCATATAAAACAAGCAGGAGAAGAAAAGAGGAAAAGTGACCATTGGAGCATTTTGAAAATTACACATTCATAATAATTTTAAAAAGTGTTTGTTCTCACTTATATTTGGATTCTGCACTTCAAGCTTTCCAATCCGCATTCAAAACACTAAAACGGAGTTCGGATGAAAAGTTGGCGAAGGAAACAAAATAAGTACAAAACAGGGGGCAGGTTAAGTAAAATTCGCAACCTCGCGAAAATTCATCAACAAACATATATATATATCACTAAGATCCAAAGAGCTAACAATAGATTGATCAAAAGCACCAGAGCAAAGCAATAAATTTCGCAGGTCGTTATAAATTTGATTATGTCGTTGCAAAATTTGATTTTCAAGAGTCGGTTGCGAATTTGATTTCGCAACCTGCGGAAAATTGATTTCAGAATCAATAAATTGCAGTCATGGAATTTAATTACAAGCTGCGAAATTTTGTGCCCCGCCTCCCACGCATCAAAATTTTGATAAAAATCGCAAAATAAACATGAAAATTAAGAAAATTTTGTGTGAAAATGAAAAATTAATATAAAAACAGATTAACTAAAATTAACAAAATTAAGAAGAAAATTTAAAGAAATCAAAATAAAATCAAACAAAACAAGATAAAAAAGAAGATGAAACCAAAAAGTAGGGAGATCTTGTTCTCTAAACCTGTTCCTCGCTTTTGAGGTCAGCTGAACTGGAGCGAGCAATGCTCAGGTTCGGTGCTCCATATTGTCCAACCCGCACTCGAACCATCCACTATGCCATGCAAATGCAACGCCATTGTCTCGATGCAATGGCAAAGGCTCTTATAGTGGCCACTACCTTCTTGAGGTTTTGTAGGGCAGGCGGTGATGGGGTGGCCTTTATGGTGGGTGCTTCAGGTGTGGATTGTGTTGCAGGTTGGGTATACATTGAGTCACTAGGGGGCAAGGGTAAATTGTGCTCATAGTGGTCTTCCACCTTCCTTACTCAACAAATGAAGGATTTCTTCATTCTTCTCCCATGGATAAGCAGCATCACAAATATCTAAGGATTCAGATGACTCCATTGTTGACACTGCTCCTCCACCATGGTGTCAGTCAAGCACTCTTCTTTTGGGTTCACTTCCTCTTGTGAACATGCCGGCCGATCGTGAGCATTGAAATGAGTAATCGCAGTCACAATTTATGCCCATTTCACTTTGAAGTCCATCAATTCTCTTGTCCACAATGTTTTCCATAATGTCAATTTTCTGACTTAATTAAGCATTGATCGTCTTCTGCACTTCCACAAAGTTACCCACTAACTTGGTGAGGTTCAGTATGGCTTCTTCCATTGGAGAGGTTGACTGGATTGAGGGTGGGATCGTGGAGGTACCATGTAGAGGGTGCACTCACCCATGGAGGATTTCAGTCCCTCATGGATGGCGCATGTTCTAGGTTTCCACTGTGGTACTGATAGTGTTGTTTCCCTGTGGTACATTGACCACAATTCAAGCCAAAAATGTACCAGAGCAAGAACAGGCAACACAAAACAATTCAAAGAAATTTTTTTCTTTTCTTTTCTTTTACAGTGAAATGAAATAAAAAAAAAATGACTCTAATAACAAAGAAATTCACCAATACTTGTGATGAGGATCACATGTCCCACAGCTCAATAAATGCACTTAGCACCATCCCCTAATCGACGCCATTTGATTCGCGGCCACAAGAGGGTGCCTAATCAACAAAATTTGTATAGCAACTTACCGGCCGCAGCTGCCATCGCAGATAGCTACTGTGGTCAACACTACGTGGATGGGTTTCTTCTTCAGACAAATGATTTGGTAAAGTGGATTCAAAATGGTGACTTAATTTACTTTTAAGGATTGATTAAAAACAGGAGTTGATGGTTTGGTGTGACTGAAACAAAGAAGAAAAAATGTAAGATAGAACCCTCAGCTTGCCCGGGGCCACTTGTTTGTGGTTTTAAGGTAAGCAACATGTCCCCGGTATTTTCTCGCGTTGGGGAGGATGACATATAGTCATTTCCCCAACCGGATCTTCATTTAGCTTTTAAAAACTAAACCCTATGATTTTCCCTGAAACATAGCATTTAAATGGGCATAAATGTCCCTACCAAGTTGAAACACATCTCAAAACACTACTCTACGATAACTAGCAGAGACAACTAACTTGGCCTCGCGATCTAGTGAAAGTATCCACTTAACCCAAAAGTCACTAAATACACATTAAAGAGAGCATGCTTAAGAGATTTTAACCTAAGTAGAGAAGCAGAACATAAACAACCATAAATACGTGCGTTAAAAAACAGGAACCGTGAGTTACCTCCACACTACCAACAGCCCCTCCTTCTGCTGAGGAAGAGGTTCACAACCATCTCCCAGTTGTCATCCTCAGAGGAGTGTTTGGAAACCGAGAAAATGGAAAAGAAAAGGAAAGAAAATGAAAGAAAAGAAGAAAAGGAAGCAATGGGCGAACCGCGCCGTCTCCATCACGACGTGAGCGGCGGATTTGATACAAAGTTTTTATAGACTGAGGCTTATATAGATGCTCAGTATAAGGGAAGTTACAAAAACCAAAATCTAAGGTTGGTTAGGTAAAATGGAAAAACCAAAAGCAAAAGCAAATGTGGCATAGCGTAAAAAGCGTGAATGTGCACAGAGGAATGTTACATAGAACCAAATTTCGCAATGCTCCATTTTTCTTCACTTTTTGCTTTTCTTTCATTCTAGTCTTTGATCTGCAATGCTGAGTTTAACTTGAATTATTCGTGCTTGGATCGACTCAACAATTTCGGCATAATTTAGCTAGCAAAAACTGCAAAATTTGCCACAAAATGCGATCAGTAAAATAGTAGGGACCTTAATGTGCAAATCGGGTTAATTAGAATGATTAGTACACAAAAAGCACTCAAAACCTGAAATAAACAGGGTTCAAAATAGCACTTTTTGGGCACTAATCAGGCCTCCCCCGACTCCCCCAGGCAATCGTCCTCTATATCCAGGCGATCGTTGATCCCGTCCCGGCAAGCCCGAACACAATCGCCGCTCTTCCTCGAACCATCGCCGCAGCCACACCACGCCGGACCAGGAGTGGGCTACGTAATTTCACGCAACATCTTCCTACCGCTTCCTCTTCCTAGCGGCATAACGGCCGGCGCAACCCCGCGCCATCTCCTTCCTCTCTCTTCCTCGAACCGGGGTTAGCCGGACTCAGATCTTGACCTAAGGGATAAAATCTCTCACTTGGGTTCTAGGTGCGTTACCCCACCTGGTTACCCTCTTCTTTTTAACCTTTAGTACTCGGGGGGAATATTTGCCTCCCCTACTAGGTAAAGGAAGGCGTTCGGGACGATACCCTTCACCTGCCTAGACGCAGGATGAGTCAACCGTAACCCTCACTACAGGAGGCGCATGTCCCGACGAAGACCAAGCACGATCTTCGGGATCCATTCATTTCAAACTTCCGCACTTCAGATGTCGGCGTCATCGATATTACAAGAATAAAGCAGACGCGAAAAATGAAATGTTCTCCACAACGACTTTGAAGGTATGGATGATAGGGAGGCTTATAGTAAGCTCGTCAAGGCTCTCACGCCGTCTGGGTTCTTGAAGTAAGGAGAACCTTATAATTTAAGGCCTGTCATTTTTCTATATAGACTAAAACCCTCAAAATAACACAATACCAGAGTCTACAATTCTCTTATACCCATGTCACTGATAATTTGGCTTGCTAAAATAATTTTCTCTTAATGTTCAGATTAAAAATAAGGGTTCGGGCCATGACATCAGTATGCACAGTCATACTAAGCAAGAATTGAATAAGTCCGTATCATTCCCCACAGAGATTGATAGCTGTACAAGGTACATAAAGTGGGTAATACAAAAATAATCTAATCTCTAACTACTAAAATTTCATACTATTTGGACTCAAAACTCATAAGTGAAAATTTTATCAAAACAACAAAATTAAAACTATACTATTGAATACGCCTAAATTAAACTAAAAAAAAAAATGAATGACTAAAAATAAATTGTACATAAAAGAATGGTTTGAATCAGTTTACTGTGAGAAACGAAAACTATCAATGAAATACAATGGAACAGTCAATTCCAGCACTATATCCGTTACTTTGTTATATGTATGGATCTGATGTTTGTCCAAGATTTCCTAATTATTGGAATTGATTTCTCCCTTTCACGATTTAATATCCTTGTTCTCCGAAGACAAGATCAAACCAGCCACCCGTATTCCACATTCTTTCAAGATCTCGCATTTTCTTCTCAATACTTCACACTCCATTTCCGTTGGACAAATTAACTTTACCACCTTCTCAGATATTAGCCAAGTTCTACTACTTAAATGGTGGCTCAACCTCCGCATCTATGGTTTATCCCTTCTCGATTAGATCTAAGCTAACACGGATCGGACGCACTCAGAGATTAAGGTGAACTCTTTGATTGTTGATATTGTTAACACACCCTCCAACTTCAATTATGAGTTAATGAGGGATGACAAATGAACTCTCGCAGCGCAGCCAGCCTGGTCAATGGTAGTCGAACATACCAAGAAAGAACGCCCAACTCCAAATCTCCGTCTGTCACTGCAGGGTATCCTGATATCGAGTAAGATACACTTCAATCGGGTACTAGGTAATAATATTGAAACTTATCCATTAAAAACGACACCGATTAAGTAAAAACCGAACCTAAATTAATTCTTCAGAATTGTGAAGGAAAGATCAGAATCTAAATGTAAATCAATCCAACCAGCCGCGCCTGACATCGTGATTGCTAATCAAGAAAATGGGATAACGATCACGCACAACCATCGAATTGCACAAATCAAAAAGAAATGCATTCGTAAATTTGTCTAGAATTCATAAATTTCGTGCAAGCATCAAGAACAATAATGTAATCCAATAATCCAAATTTAATCGTTCTACACAAATACGTATTCAAATCCGTAAAATAAAACTAAAAAAATAAAACTAAAATAAAATCTACTCTATAATATACACCGAGTTCCTCGCTTCTTTCCCTCACGGGTAGTGAAGAAGGAGAAAACTACTACTATCTCGAAAGCTTCTCTATTTATACTCGTAAAAGAAAGAATCCATCGAATCCCCAAAATACCTAAGTGAGTCGCAACAAAAAGCCTAAACATCGCTTATGTTGCGACTCTGTTGATGTCGCGACATGGAATTCCCTTGATGGCCTGCGATCAGCCGCGAATCTCTTCCTTTCAAGGTAAACCAGCTTGTCTTGCAAAATCCTTAATTAGTGGCTCCGGACATCGGGCGATAAGCTAGCGGCTATCTTTTTGTTCAATGTTCCTTCAGTTGTTGATGTCGCTGATTCGTGCTGATGTCGACATCATTGTCTTCTATTCTTCCGGCCTCGTGTTGAGACATCAGCCAGTCGCGACCACTTTGCCGCTTGTAAGACGTACTTCATGTTGTGACCCTGATTCGGGTCGCAAATTTCCGTTTGGTGTTTTCTTTTTCTCGTCTTCATAACTTCATTTTATGTCGCGACCATCGCGGATGTCGACTCTTTGCTTTCCATTTCTTTTCTCTTCAGCCGCTATCTCGCCCAATGCTGCAACTGATTTCTTTCTTTCCAACTATTTTCTAGGTCGCGACATCAAAGTGATGTCGCGACATCCTTTCTTTCCGGCCACCTTCTTAGGTCGCGACTTGAATGAGTGGTTATACATCATTCTTCTTGGCATATTTCACTGTTATGTCGCGACCGCATAAAGATGTCGTTACTTCAATTTGACCTTTAATTAAAAACTAGTCGCGATTTCTTTACTTCTGCGAAGATCTCTCTTGTGGCTTCATAGACAGTATCCCTTTGCCGCGACCGCAGTTATGTCGACATCATTTTTCTTATTTTGGCATCGCGACATCGAAATGAAGTCGCGACATGAATTTCTTCATTTGGATGTTTCCTTTAATCTCGACCACGTCTTCTTTGTCGCAACCTCCTTCTTCAAGTCACGACTTCAATTTGTTCACGTTTCAGTTTCTTCTTCAAAGCCAAATTGTTGATGTCGTGACTTGGAATTGCTGGAAACTGAACTTCCTGTCACGACTGAAATTCCCAGTTGTGACCTCAATTCTCATTGTAGAGGGTCGATTTCTTCTTATTTTGCTAAAATTTGAGCTTCACAGATTATCCCATAAATTGAATTTGAGTCAATTATCACTTTTCTCGCATAATTCAACATTATTTTCATATTAACTCAGAAAATGGATTAAAAATCTAATGAGTTTTTTGACTCATCAAATTCCCCCAAACTTAAAATTTTGCTTGTCCCCAAGCAAAGAAGAGAAAGAATTGTTTGTCCTCAAACAAATAAGCTTAGAAAAAAAAATTTTAAGGACATTTTTCTGATTCGTACCACAGTCTTTCCCATTCCACCTTTTTGAACTGGAATTAAGAGATACCAACATTATTTTAAATTTCAGTTTTGATGCAAGAACAAGACATGGTATACTTAACACAAAATTTTGATAAAACTAATGTATTTAAACAGCTTTATTTTACAAGTCTGCTCGTGTGTGTGTGCAGTCATCAATCCTTTTCATCTTTCATGTTCGACTGAAGTTAATCTTCGGGAGTTTTCTTAGACTGCTTGTCAAAGTCCCATAGGCTTGTTTTTTCATTGATCTCCACTTCTAATGTAGGTAAATTCAACCTTAAAATCAATGAGGTCTTCGTGCTTGTAATGTCGGGCTTAAGTAATTTGGTAGATAATGGAAAAATTTAGGTTGAAAATTACCCGCTTCCATCTTTTCTCTACACTTGTCAGCCTCCAACTTTCTTCACCCTTTTTTTTCTTTGTTCTGCTTCGATTCCCTCTCCTCAATCTTAGCCTCGATTCATCTTTTTTGAATTCTTTGCGGAATTTCAATTTCATATATAATTGATTCAGTGATTCTCGCTCTTTCAATTCCTTTGCTTTTTTATTCTTCTAAGATTTGGAATAGGGTGCAAATGCTTTGTCTTCTTATTTTCTATTACTCTTAGAGTCCTGGGGCTAGCAACTCCCATGCCCGCTTGACATTAGGGTGCTAGGTGTTAAAACAACCCTACGAGCTTAATTATTCAAGGGAAATAGGCCACAAGACAAAACCCTATTCCTTATTCCATCAACTTCGTTTCTTTACTTCTTCAACTCTTCATTGTCAAAATTTGGAAATATTGTCTCTAAATTTGTTTCTTCCTTTATAATTAAACTTTTCTCGAACCGAAATCGATAATTTGGGCCTGGGCTGGTGTTTATTGCAAGGAAGGGAATTTCGCTTTCGCTGTCGTTTATCAAGAAATAGGGCTTATTCGCTCAAATCAAGGGAAGTGAGAATATGCTTACATATTTTGAAGGTGGTTAGAAAATCTCAAGTCGCCAAGGATGGCCTCTATCATTTCATTGGATGTTTTCTAACCTAGGATTTCGCCTCAATCAATAATCAAACAAGTTCTAGGACTATGGACTCTAATTCCTGAATCTCCCAGAAGATGTTCCTAATTCTTGTCAAAGTTTCATAAGTTTTGTTGACCTAAGTGTGTTATTTCTTCAAGACTTGTATTTATTTACTGTTTACTTACATTATTTTAACCCAAAAGATTTTTGTTCCATCAAGAATAAACCACTTCCAATTTTTGCAAACTAAACTCGAATTTAAACAGCAAAGAAATGCTCCTAATTTCCAGCTTTAATTATTCAGCCCGATTCTTCCAAATTTCTCGTTCTTGAGAAAGAACCGAATTATTTATTCGATTCCTAAACATAAAATAAAAAGGACAATGTAAATGTACCGTAGATCATGAACATTCAATTTGTAAGTCAATGTAAATTTTATTCAAATATCAAAAAATGTTCGACATTGTACAATCAGCTTTCTTTTACAAATAAAAACTGTAACTAAATTCAAGAAAACTCTTTCATTTGATCTAAAATCCTATATCTTCTTCCCCGAAGGTTGTGTGGCTCTCGCTTCAAAATTTGGTTCACTGCACTATTCTCCAAGAGTGATTCGGCTGTTAACAAGGTCGTTCAACAAATTGGAGCCTTTTCTCCCTTTTTCTTTGGAGCTTCTCTGGTTGATGGGTTCTAATTAACCCTTCTTCCAATTCCCTTCCCATCAACCACTCTCTTGATTACACAACATTTTATGGAACAAAGAATGGAATTGGTTTGTTTTCCGACTCATTCATTTCCATAAAATCCGTGTTCGTGAATCCTCGGGGCTCTTCTTTCTCTCGCCCCTTCCTTCTCCATTCTCTTCTGCTTTATTTTCCTTTGTTCTCTCATCCTTTTTTATAGTGAATTATGCTCTTTGGGAACTTACAAGGCCATTTATTCTTCTTTAAATTTACGATGAGTGATTAAATGAGGTTCCTCAATTTTTACTCTTCTGATATTTCCAACTGAGATTTTAGGCCTTTGATTGAGAATTTTGATCGTTTTTCTTGAATTTATTAACTTTCCTCTGATTATTCTCCTCGAAACTGAGCGTACTCAACAAATTGGTTAAATCAAGAAATGAATTTCTGTTTCTGCATTAATAACCATTTATTTCAACAAAATTTTGAATGAATGTTGCAAAACTGAAAGGTTTGGGTGAATTGTAGTTTAGTGGATTTTGAATGAGAATAGACGCTGGGTTTAATGTCATGACAGTGCCTTGGGAGTCAAGACATTAACTATTGGGCCACTAAATCAATGATTGTCAATGAATTTCTATTTCTTTTTTTTTTTTTTACTGCTGGACGCCCAAAACTAGAGGTTTTACTTTTCTCAGCCTTTTTGTGGTCACGATTGTATTCTTATGTCGTGACTGAAAATTTAGGTCACGATAGTGGAAAATTGTGTTGCAACATAAAATGTTCTTTCCTCCTTTATTTTTGGCCAGGACTCTCAATTTCATTCTTTTGACTTTACTTTTCACTTTTATTCTTCACACATCCAAAGACTCTTGGTTGCCACTTTTGAATTAATGTTGCGATCCAAAACATAAACACTCACTTCACAACAATTTCAATATATTCACTTTCATCAAAACAACTACAACTCAACCTATCCAGATTATGCAAAATTTAGCAACTTCTATCATGCTTCATATTCAACAGTTAAGCATCAAAACAAGATAAAAATTCCCCCAAACTTTCAATCATGCTATATCAAAGACAAATTTAAAAATTCAAATCAAGAAGAAGAAGAAAAATTGCCCTTGGGTCTCTTATGTCGACATAGATGTTAGAATGTAGATGCTCTCCTTTTGCACAATCTTCATTATCATGTAAAACAAAAATATTTAACTACTCTTTAATCACTAATGAATACAATTACAGGAATCTAAAAAAATTTTAAACACTAAACTCAAATGAAACAAGAAAATTTAAACAAATCGGGGTGTGGATTGCCTTCCCACAAAAGTCGCCCATTTTTAGTCTCTAAATGACTTTCTCTCACGCCATTGTTCCGCTTTCAATCTTCTTCATTCAACTGCTATTTATCTTTCCACCTCGTTTTTTTTTCCCAAGGTAATGCTTTCTTTTTTTAATCTTCGACCATTAACTTTGAACTCCTCGCGATTGTCAGGTTCTATGTCATCGCCCAAATCGTGTGCTTCTCACATACTTAATGTAATGGTCCATCATTCGATTTCAAATTTTCCCGGAAAGACTCTTAGTCCGGAGTTGAATAACAAGACCTGGATTCCTGCCTTGAATTCTCCCTCAAAAATTCGTTGATCATGCCATTTTTGTTTTATCCTTGTAGATTCTCGCACTATCATAGGCTTCATTCCTCAACTCTTCCAATTCATTTAATCGAGTAGTCATCTTCCTAGCACTTTAAAATCAAAATTAAGCCGATGGCCCACATAGCTTTATATTCTAGCCTCAAGAGGTAGGTGACAAAGGTTTTCTAAAGACAAGTCCGTATGGGACATTCCAATGAGAGTTTTAAAGCAGCCCCGTATGCCCATAAGGCATCATCACTTCAAAGACCAATCTCCTCGCTAGAACTTACGCTCTTTCTGCACTTTCTTTATTTCCCTGTTGGAAATTTCAGCTTGCCCATTTGTTTGAGGATGATAAGCCAAGCTCATAATGTGTTTGATACCATATCTGCTCATGAGTTTGTCAAACACCTTATTTGCAAAATGGCTTCCTCCATCACTAATTATAGTTCTGGGTGTCCCAAATCTACTGAGAATATTTCTTTGTAAAAACCCCACAACTGTATTGGCATCATTCTTTGGACATGCTGCTGCTTCTCCATTTTGATACATGAATCACAGCTAGGAGTATATATATTTCAAATGAAATCGAAAAGGTCCCATAAAATCCATTCCCAAGTACATCAAACAATTGCACCACTAGGGATACTCATAGGCATCTCATGCATTTTGTCGATATTTCCCATTCTTGGCATTGATCACACAATTTTACCCATTCAAATGGGCTTTAAAAATCGAGGCCAAGAGAACTCGACTAGAGAATTTTATGGGTCGTTTTATCTCCCGCAGTGTCCTCCAAGGTGATGCATGACATTCTTTAAAATCTTGCTTTGCTCACCTTTCCGTACACATCTCCTTATAATCAAATCCCGCCTTAAATAATAATGGGTCATCCTGATGTAGTACCCGCTATCACCCTAGCTTTTTTCTCTGCAGGAATAATCGTGGCATAATTCCACAAGCTAAGAAATTACAATATCAAGATACTGTAGTGTGTGATTGAGTGATACCAATAACCGCCATCTGGAAAATTTTCGCTATTTCTCTTCCTTCTTCGTGATAGTGGTTTTCTATTCTGACAAGTGATCAGCTATCACATTGTCACTTCCCTTTGTCTTTTTATTTCAAATCAAATTCTTGCAATAATAAGACTCCACCCGATCAATCTCGCTTTGCTTCTTTCTTCGCCATTAGATATTTAATTGTTGTACGATCGTTGTGTATAACAACATGGGACCCCAAAATGTATGGCCCGAACTTTTCACATGCAAATACTACGCCAAAGATCTCTTTTCCGTATATAGTAATTTTCTGCTTCATTAAAGGTTTTATAGCATAATAGACGCCTTTAACACTTTTTCATCTTTTTGTCCTAATACAACTCCCATTGCAAAATCACTACAGTATCACACATGATTTCAAATTCTCTGCTCCAATCCTCGGTTCATATGATGGTAGCTTCCTAACTAGTCCGGATTTTATTTCTTCAAATGTCATGGCAGGATTCATCAAAATAGAATTTAGTATCTTTTCCAAAGAATTTGCATAGTTGTCTAGTAATTCGAGAAATTCGATAAATCTTCTATAAAATCCATCATGTCCTAAGAAACTTCTGATTCTGATCAGAGGGTGGCATTAGGTTTCTTATAATTGAAACTTTTGTCTGGTCTACCTCAAGCCCCACTAAATCATGTGCCCCAAGACAATTCCTTCATAACTATAAATGACATTTTCCTAATTCGTGAGCCAGATTCTCGTTTCCTGCACCTTTGAAGTACTGCCCTAGGTTAAGTGTGCATTGCTCAAACTCGGATCCATATTAATCGTAAAATCATCCATGAAGATCTCCATAACTTCTTCTCGCTTATATCGTAAAATATGACATCATGCATCTTCGAAGGTACCGTGAGCATTACACAAACCAAATGGCATTCTCCTAAAAGCAAAGTACTAAATGGGCATGTAAAAGTGGTTTTCTCTCCGATCTTCGTGCAATAGCAATTTGGTTATATCGTATCCATCAAGAAAACAAAAGTGAGGGTGTCCCGCTAACCTATCCAAAGATCTCGATCAATGAAAGGTAGGGGAAATGATCCTTTCCGGTCATAGTATTCACCTTTCTCTGTAGTCAATACACACCTCCATCTCCGTCGCGCCTGTGAGGAACTCATTCATTCTTTCATTTCGATCACAAAGGAATCCACCTTCTTGGGAACCATCGTGCACCCGGGCTTACCCAAGAACTATCCGACATAGCATATTAAACTTGCATTTAACCATTTCGTAACTTCTTTCGACAACTTCTTTCATTAATGGTTCAACCTCCTTTGATGTTCAATAGAAGTTTTCAGATTATCTTCAAAGAATATTTTGTGCATACAAATAGAGGTCGATACCCTTCAGATCTTCACGGACCAAGCGGCTCTCAGATTTCCTTAGAATTAATTAACTGCTTTTTCAAATTTCTTCAATAATGCATTTGATATGACAACTGGTTTTTCTTTTCAAGTTCTAAAACTCATTTTAAATGACTAGGCAATTCTTTCAATGTTAGCCCTTTCCGCACTAGTTTCCGCTTCATGAGTTTGCCGTTTCCGTCACACCATCTCGATCAAGCTTTCATTTATAATCGAGACTGCTTTCCTCGTTAAACACATTTGAAGGCGATTCACAATCAAAGCTCAAGGTATCAAAATTCATCTCAATTTCATTGATAGAGTGTTGAATGATACAATCGGGACCAATTCATCATTGAGAAGGCTATTGTTTCTACCGTACCATACAACCTGTCTCGCCTTCATTAGGATGTTCCGCACTTATTAATATTAAACGTGACCGTCATCCCCAACTCCGAAAAAGGTCAATTCATCTTTCTGTACGTCTATCAAGGCAGCCTCCAAGTAAGAAAGGCCTTCCCAAAGAACAAAGGAACTCGTATCTTCCTCCATCCGTATGATAACAAAATCCACTAGTGAGCTGAATTTCCCAACCTTGACAAGTACATCTTCTGTAATGCCTTCGTTGTGCCATTGATCTATCACCCATTCAGACACTATTGCGCCCCGATCCGATTGGCGGATCCAACTGTCCGACGTGATGCTATCTATACTATATCTATATACTTTACCGACTTATCGACCGTTTCTTTCGCAGCCGTATTCGCACTGGTATAAATAATTTCTCGTAAAACAAAATCATTTTATATTATACAAAGAACTACCACCGAGTGTGTCCACAATCTATACACATATACAAGAGTCCCTCATTCTGTACTATTACAATTTTACTATTACAAACTCGTAGATCGCTGGCTAAATACATGAGCACCTATCTCAAGTCGGCCCGCTTATCGATGTGGAATGTCCCGTCTCTATCCTTGTCTTCCTCGCTCAGACCTACACCTGATTGAACACTGTGCTGTTTTACGCTTAGTGAACATAAGCATGGGATACCAATGGCGATCACACAAGCTTATACATATGCATTATATATATCTAAACATATTTCTATATAACGTAATTCCTTATCATCCGATATTCCTATTGCATGTCAATATTTTTCTATTACATGCTCCTATGTCTTTAGCATCTCCTTTATTTATACTTCTTTCGTATTCCTATTCAGTACTTTACATATTCCTATACTTATCCTCGTGGTCTATCTTCACGCTTGTTATATGTCTTCTTTTCAATGTTCCTATTCTTTGTCAAGTTACATAAGATGTCTCTAATATGTCTTTTTCATCTTTCTCGCTCTATGACATTGCATTTTCACTTCATACTATACTATTGTATACTCTTCATTATAGTGTTCATCTTGTACTTTTCATATCCTCGTTATCCTCGTACTATTCCTATACTTCATATACATTTGCATGCCTAGTCTATCTATCCTATACTTTGTGCTTTTGTATAATTTCTATTACTTTTCTTATGTTCATATACTTATTTTCATCAATTTATATTTACTACTTGTTCTTATAATTGTCTCCAGATTTCATCGTATAGCTATGCTTCCTCATATCATGTCATATTTTATACATATCATTTCCTTTTTTGGTTTCATGTCCGTAAATACCTAGAAGCGGATTCGTAGAAACTATGTGTACCCGAAGGTACTATCAACAGACATTTCCAGGCAAAGGATCTCTCGTCATTGTAAAATCTAAAGGTACTATCACCGTATTTGTAAAGGATTGGCTTCATGTACCTAAGGGTACTATCAACAGACCGCAGACAAAGGGATTTCGGCCTTATTGTGTGACCTTGCGCCACTCCGATCCAAACGATCTATATCATCGACCCAAACTGTGGCCTCAATATCTCGGGGTTTGGGTGAATATGCCGCAAAGATTCTGTGATCTTCCCTATGTGCATGCCTATCTATCCTCTACTGTGTCCCAAGGCATAACTGCCTTTATTATATTTTCGTACATATCTCATAAGCATGAATAACTATTGTTATCATATTTGTTACGATATATACTATCGTTAATTTTAATTGTATTAGTTCTCATAAATCGTAGCTCTCACATTTTTGCTTCATATATATATATATATATATATATATATATATAGAGTATATATATATATATATATATATATATATATATATATATATATATATAATACATATATTCATATCTTTTCTATCATTTAGTTTTGTCTATCATATTTCATGAATGCATCTATGCACTCTTGTAATCTTTATATTCATATATAGCTTTCATATTCATATCTCTTTATATCATTAATACATTTCTATCATGATTTAGCTATCCTCTCGTATCTTCTATAATCCGTATCAGTAAAGCTTTCACTCATTCACATTTTCATATATGTACCTTATCATTTATGCAATTGTTCTCATTCCTATGCTTTGTCATCTTTGCTTATCTCTATCGTTCTTATCATTTATGTCTTTCTATCATATGTTCCTTAGCGTGTTCCATCTTATTCCTTTCTTGCATGTCTATCTTATATTCCTATCATTACATATTCTCGTCATGTCTTTATCTACTCATATACTTTCTATATTTCTACTATGTTTCATCTATTCGTTTACGTATGACAATCATATGTTCATAACATAATCTTATATTCATATGTGCCTTCTATTAGTGTACTTTAGACTATCGTGATCTTATGACATGTCCTATCGTATCTTATCATATCTTATGACTTATACCTATCATATTTTGTGACATAACTTATATTAATACTTTCATTACATTCATGTTTTATGAACATATATCTATACATATTGCATTTTCTATATTTTTCTTGTTTCATGGCTATTACATATAGCACTTCATATACTTATGAAGTATGATGTCTATGAGATCACACCTCATTCATATATTCTCATTCCTTATGAATCTAGTTTTACTTAGAATTGGAATCAATCCAATCGGATCATCCAAAATAAAGTTATGGCATTTTTATGCCAACGAGTCATTTTACCGATTACCCTCGGGACTGTTTGTATCACTCATTTTTTTCCGGGGTCTTAACTTCATTTTTTTGACACTAGGTCCTTGTAATCATTTAAAGCTAAGGTGCTAAGGGTTCTATTCAACCGAATCACCCACCCTGAGCACCTAACCTTTGCCACGCCAAAATCAATCAATTCTTATAGTCAAATTGATGCAGGAAATGGCCTGCACATGGCCCCACTTTGAGTGTATTTTTGGGCAACTTAGGATCATAGTTTGGCAATTCCTTCTCTTTAAGTTTTGTTCTCCTTGAAGTCATTTTGAATGGCTACTTGAATCACCCAAATCGATAAGAATGAGCAAGTTATGGCCAAAATACGCAAAACTGGTCAGAACTGAAATTAGAACAAAGTCTCACTGGCAGAACTAACTTCACCGGTAGAACTTGGCCAAAATGACTGTGACCGAAGTTCTATCAGAACTTAACTTCTACCTAGAAGACATCCGAGAATGCCCAGAATGGGTGTTTCACCTTTTTCCATATTTTTATCCCCATTTCAACTCTTATACTTCATCTACACTTCAAGACCACTCATATGTCTCTTGTAAACTGTTTTCTACTCAATTTCCTTTCAATACTTATTTTCTTTCAACCATTTAATATCATGAATCACTCTCAAACTCACTTTAACATGGGTTATTATCCATACTAACCTTAATCATGTAGATTGGGCTAGGGTTATTCCTAAACCCCAACTTTAATACTTTCCTCAGCTATGAAATCCATCTTCAAAAAAGAAGATTTCATATGCTTCCTTGTCCTATTCAAGGTTTTACCAAGCTTACTTTTAAGAATCTAGGTTAGAAGAACTCTAACAAACCCTAGGTTCGGGATCCAACTAATAACCATGCAATTATGGAAAACAATCCCAAGCTTTAAAGCCCACAGTTCCATACCTCTTTTTGATCTTAGCTTCTCTTCTTCTCCTCTTCTTTCTTCTCTTCCTTCCTTCTTCTTCTTCTCTCCTTCTCTCTCTCTCTACGGTTTCTTCTACTCCCAATGAGACCAATTCTTGGTCTAAATCCCATGTTTCTAAGGCCTTGTTTCACAAGTAAAATCCATTTTTGCTTTTAAGTTTCTATAATTGCATTTTGGTCCCCATTTCTCTCCTATTTCTATTCCATCTTTTCTCCGTTTCCTTAACCCCATAACTCCCTCTATTTACATCATTTTCAAGCATTTTTAAACATTAACCCCTAATCTTTTTCACTTTATGACTAATAGGTTCTAAAATGGTAAATTACATATTTATTCCTTGGCTTTCTCGAATTAATTCCGTGTCTCTCCTTTTATTTTTAAATTTTCCATTTAGCTTATAATATACCCTAAACAAGTCCGAAACTTAGGTATATTTCGGGATGTTACATAATTGCCGTCAGTAAGTTTCCCCAAACTTAGTCTCTGCACTAACGATGAAGAGGCATCAAATTTTATACTGCCATTTTAATAACATAAAGCTTTATTGAATTTATACTTGCGGAGCAGGAATGGAACCGCCAGTATCTTCATCTTGCCGAGCTTCATTGATAATGGCACCGCAAGTAGCACCAAATTAACTATACCCTCCTCGCCTATCTTTCTTTCTTACTTAGTATCTCCAAGAATTTTGTATAAAGAGGCATTTGGCTGATCACTCTCGCAGGGACATTTATTTCTAGTTTTCTTGAAAAATATCCAAGAATTTAGAAAACCTGCTCTTCTCTTTCTCGATCAAGTCTCGTGGGAATGGCACCGCAGTGTATAAGGGTACTCCTTCCTTCTTTTTCTCGGTCATTACTTTTAGCCGTTCAATCCGTCAGTTTCTTCCTTCTTCCTTTTCATTCTCTTCTTTCGCTCAGCCTCTTCTTTCCTTTCTCGTCTTTTTATTACCAAATCCTTCCACTTAACCGAATCTGCTGCGCTGTCTTTCCGAGTGTCACTAGAATGTAAATTCCGTTTCTCGCATATTCGGGCCAGCTTGCCCTACTTGTGTCTCTAAATTTTTCGGAAGAGGCACTAGCATTCTTTTCAAACATGGAGCATCGACTTGAAAGCTTCCAGTCGACAGTTTCGTCTCATGGAATTGTAATAGCCTCTTGTTATCCCCATGAACTGCAGCATTTGTTCTTCAAATGGTTGGGTTCTCCTCTGACCCTGATATTCATTTCTACCTTCAACTCCTTGGTGTTGCTGCTGGAACCTTGGTGGCTACTGATATCCTTGTTGAGGATGTTGTCCTTGCCTTGGGTCGTGTAATGCCCCTCCACCATATGAGAAATTCTCATGGTTCCTCAAAGTACGGATCAGAGCAGGTAAAGTGTGTTAGGATTTGGCTTGAAATGATAACTTTGCTCGCTCACGCATTTCTAACCTTCACACCATGCTAATCTTCTTCTGTTGGCACGTCAGCACTTCTTTTCATTAGTTCTCTTTCCACTGCTCCTATTTCATGAGCAATGTGCATCTTTCTCTCTTGTTTGTCCATCCTATGCATTATGGCATCCAACTTTGCTTCCATGGCCACTATCTCTTGCCAACCATGACCCTTTCCTCTCGTCAGCTTCCTCTTGAAAACTCGATGAGCTTCATTGCATTTTTACTAAATCTTCTATCAGATCTCTCGCCTCTTCTGCACTTTTTCATTTGAATGCTCCACAGCATGAAGCATCTATAATGCCCTTGGATGTATCTTTCAAAGCATGATACACTATGTCCATCTAGGTCTTCAAATCTATTCCATGCATCGGGCACCTCTTCAATAACCTCTTGAATCTTTCCCTGGCGACATATAGACTCTCATCTTCTCCCTTGTTGGAATACTATTATCTCGTCATCTCTCCTCAGCGATGGGGAAAGAATCCGCTCAAGTGTTCTACTAACCTTCCCAAGTAATCAACATAACCATATGGTAAATGATTCATACCATGGCCGTATGTCTCAAAGAAAATGGGAAGAGATGCAACTCTGATCTCCGGTCTCACACCATCTCGCCTTCACTCAGACTGGGCCATTCCGAAACTCCTTCCTGTGTGCTCATTCGGGTCTTCGGTGGGATGACCAATAAACTGATGTTGCTGAACCATTGTAATTAAGGTTGGCTTTAGTTCAAATTATTTTCAGATCCACAAAGTAGTCAGTCTCTGATTGCAAAATATTCTTCCCGAATAATGTGCCTCTAGAAATCCTCCATTGTGTCGAGAATGTGGGTCTTCCGTCGTCCTCTGTTCCTCCTGGCTTATCAAGGTCTCTCATCTCGCTATAGCCGTTGCTTCTCTCGCTTCTTTTGCCTTTTCTTAAGCTCCCAGTGTTCTTCTCCACTAAGGTTCATTGAATCAGCTCAACTCGTTTCCTATGCATTTAAAGGTTTTCCAGAATCAAACACACTCGCATTAATAGGATTAGTCAAACTAAACAAATATTTCCAACATGGCTTGTTAAAAATTAGTGGTCGATGAAGTCAATGCTTGAAAAGCTATTTTTGTTCTTTTCTTTAAAAATGTCCAAATTAGTATTTCTTCTTGGTCGATATTGATCTAATTAATTTTTTCAATCCCTAAGAACGACGCGCCATAAAAACTTGTTCGCCTTTTTCTCGCATAGACTAAAACCCTCAAACACAACTACTAGAGCCTTGCTAATTCTCTTATACCCATGTCACTGATAATTTGGCTTGCTAAAATAATTTTCTCTTAATGTTCAGGATTAAAATATGGGTTCAAAGCCTATGACACCTGTATGCATAGGTCATGCTGTAGTAAATCGAATGTAAGTCCGTATCATTCCCACGTAGATTGATAGCGACCATGTGTCAACTAATTCCCAACTACTAAAATTTCATACTATTCGTTGACTCAAACTCATGGTGAAAATTTTATCAAAACAACAAAAATTAAAATCTATACTATTGAATACGCCAAATTAAACTAAACAAAAATGAATGACTAAAAATAAATTGTACATAAAAGAATGGTTTTGAACTGGGCCATCAGGAGAAACGAAAAACTATCAATGAAATATAATGGATCAGCCAATTCCAAAGACTATATCCATTACTTTGTTATATGTATGGATCTGATGTTTGTCCAAGATTTCTAATTATTGAATTGATTTCTCCTTTCACTCGATTTAATATCCTTGCTTCTCTTGGAAGACAAGATCAAACCAGCCTACCCGTATTCCACATTCTCTTTCAAGATCCGGTATTTTCTTCTCAATATCACACCCATTCATTTCTTGTTGACAATGAGAATTTTTACTTCACCTTCTCGTGATATTACCAAGTTCTACTACTTAAATGGTGGCTCAACCTCCAGATCTATGGGTTTATCCCTTTCCCTTGATTAGATCTAAGCTAACACGGGGATCGGGACGTACCTGTAGATTAAGGTGAACTCTTTGATTGTTGATATTGTTAAATACACCCCTCCAACTTCAATTATGAGCGAATGAGGGATTTATCAAATGAACTCGTGAGGCTCAGCTTCAATGGTAGCCGAACATACCTGCAAAGAACGTCAACTCTCGTGAACTCCGTCTCTCGTGTCACGCAGAGGGCATCCCGATATCAGAAAGATACATTCCTCAACTGGTACTAGGTAATTACTATCGTGGAACTTATCCATTAAAAACGATAATCGATTAAGTAAAAATTCAACCCAAATTAATTCTTCAGAATCGTGAAGGAAAGATCAGAACTAAATGTAAATCAATCCAAATTCGAGTCATACTGACATCGTGATTGCGAATCAAGAAATGAGAGTGTCGATCACGCACAACCACCGTAATTTAATAAATCAAAAGAAATGCATTCCGTGAATTGCCTTAGATTTCATAAATTTCAGCAAGAATATCAAGAAACAATAATAGAACTAATAATCCAAATTTCTAATCGTCTCTACACAGTCAAGTGATTCAAATCCATAAAATAAAACTAAAAAAATAAAACTAAAATAAAATCTACTCTTATAATATACACCGAGTCTTCTTTCCCTTGTCGGGTAGTGAAGAAGGAGAAAACTACTTTACTATTCGAAAGCTCTCTATCATAATCGTAAAAGAAAAGAACTGGCCTAATCCCCAAAAATACTCTAGGTGGAAATCCAAGGAAAAAGCCCAGCTCACTGTTTTATGTCGCGACCTCAAGTTGATGTCGTGACATGGAATTCCCTTGATGGCTCATGATCGGGCCAGGACTCCTTCCTTCGTTGCAACCAGCTTGTCTTGCAAAATCCTTTAATTAGTGGTCGCGACATTGAAGGATGTCACACATCTTTGCTCAATGTTCCTTCATATTTGGCGTCGCGACCTCGTGTTGATGTCAGCGAGATCATCGTCTTCCTATTCTTCCAAATAGCTTGTGTTGCGACACGCTTTAGGTTGCACCACTTTGCCGCTTGTAAGATGATTCTGCCAGAATTTGATTTCTCGTCACAATTGCAGTGTTTTTCTGTCTTCATAACTTATTTTATGTCGCGACCTCATCGTGATGTCGACTCCTTTTGCTTCACTTTTCTCAGCCGCTATCTCAGCCCACGTTGGTAACCGATTTCTTTCTTTCCAACTATTTTCTGTGTCATGACATCAAAGTGATGTCACATCCTTTCTTTCCCCTCGTCACTCTTCTTAGGTCATAATTCAAATGAGTGGTCACAAGCATCATTCTTCTTGTTAAGGCTTCACCTCGCTTATGTCGCGACTCGTACAAGATGTCGCGACTTCACTCACCCTTTAATTAAAAACTAGTTGCGAATTTCTTTACTTGCGAAGATCTCTCAGGGCTTCATAGACATCCTCGTCATACATCATTTTTCTTGCTTTCGCGCGCAGACATCAAATGAAGTCGACATGAATTTCTTCTATTTGACTGCTTCCTTTAATCTACCACGCCTTCTTTGTCGCAACTTCCCTTCAAGTCACGACTTCAATTTGTTCACGCTTTCAGCTTTCTTTCTTCAAATCCAAATTGCCGATGTCGCGGACTTGGAATTGCCGAAACTCAACTTCCTGTCACACCGAAATTTCGCGCCTAGACCACCTGGCCAGAGGGTCGATTTCTTCTTATTTTTGCTAAAATTTGAGTTTCGCATTTTCCCTCGCAAATTGGAATTCTGAGTCAATTATCACTTTATGCATAATTCAACATTATTTTCATATTAAACTTTAAAATGGATTAAAAATCTAATGAGCTTGGACCATCACGCTCCCGCCGAAAACCCAACACTCGCTAATTTTTCTGCTTGCTTTCTCCACCCACTCCACCAGCCTACCCTTCCAGCCTTTCTCTGCACCAATAACCCACAGTCAGTTACATACAAAAACTTACACACATATACACCTCCCCTCCGCAACCAAACCCATCTCGCAGTACACTGAAAAGACTGTGGACCTAAGCACCCTAAAAGGAAGTCAGGGGAACCCGAGGTCTCATCCCAAGGCCCCCTTACTAGAAGTGCACCCTTTACCTCCATATTAGGTGAATCGGGGAGTTCGTTGATAATTTGCAACCCCGCACTTCGGATCGACATGGACAACCGGCGACCTTGACCCACCTTTAAGGCATAGATAAAACAAATCTCGACCAACGAAAGGTCAAGTTGGTATAAGAGATTTAGCAGGCTACAACCGGTTAATATTTGGATAGTATTAGATGGATATGGCCTGAGGCGCCGGTAAATAATGTGTGCGAATCAAGCTGACGAAAGTGTACTGGAAGCAGTTCCTATTAGTAAGTTGCCTTCAAAAACACGCATTGTGTTCTCCACCTGCAGTGGACTTATCCCGCTTTACCATCAACTTTAGGTCATCAGTTATTAGGGATCTCGCAAGAGGTTCCTCAACTCCTATTGTCGTGGATTTAGACGATGCCATGCAAACGTGTCCTCAGTGTGCCATCAAGCCATGACCGCTTAATCGATGAAGTTTCTTCCTCACCTCTCGTCATTCTACAAGCAGATCAGAGGGAGGGGAGAGAACTAGTATCAGCCCCAAGCCACATACTAAAAGGGTAAAAACGCAAAACCACCAAACCTGGGCGAGAACCACCTAGGCTTAATAGGTTCTAGACCTACCCTCACCCCAAACCTTCCCACGACCAGAAAGGGGCCGTTAGCAAAGATTCAACAAACCTATAAGGGAAATAGTAATTACCTGTAAACTTAGAATTGAGTAAGCTGCCTAGAAGAAGCCAAGAAAAGAATTTAAAGCTCAAGAAGGTATCTCGTTAAGATTTTAATTAGTGAAGCGGAATGTAAACCCGAGAATGATAAGAATGAGAGACGAAACCCAATGATGGCTCCCCCTTACATACCAACCGCTAGACTCCATTTCAAGCATTAAATGCAACGCGACTTCACCCCCGCTGCTTCTACGCTTGGTGACGCCTCCAACTCCTGTGGCACGATAGTGAACATCAGACATGGCCCTCCCGCATTCTAAACTTGTCGGGCCCTGACCCAAAGCCTTTCCACCACGGATCATCGATCTCACCGATGGCCAATGAATTGGCCCTTGCCTCGAGATAGAAAATAAAGCGCAGGAATATTGAGATAGAACAAAGTACATAAATGTCAAAGAAGTACGATTTTATTAATTGTGCCAAATGGCATCCATCATTACATTCATGCCCTCACAACTAAGCGATCATATTAAAATAGTTACACTAACCTAATCAACATCGAGCAGAGGCCAAAATAAGGCGAAGGTAGCTGGAAGAAGAAGTAGTAGCAAAGGCCAAAGAAGAAGCAGTAGTAGAGGCCGAAAAAGAAGCAGTAGCAAAATCTCTACAAAAACTAAGAAAAAATAAAAGATGGAAAGGGGGCTCAAGAAGGGGAAGATGAAATCAAAAAGTCCCACTGATTTGGCAGGGGGTGTCCTTGGATGCAGAGGATTCTGATCAAGTTTTAGAACCACCTAAAGGCCAACCAGAACATGGATAATCCATTCCGACTCCACTCAAGCCTTGCAATTTTTGATCTGGTTCGTGCTCAAAAAGCATACTTTAGCCGTATATCGCAATCAACCTTCATTCGGTAATCCACCAAGTCTGATTCTCGACAACGTCTAACCACCCTTCTCCAGGCAAACATGGATAACTGGTACAACTGACTCACCCTCCCACTTTATAGCAACCTCCAAACTCCCAAGGTTATCTCAAGCGACTCACATCTAATGCACATCCAAAAAGTTAGAAAATTCACGTTGAACATACCGCATTAATTGCCTAATGCTCTCATGCTATGCCTACAAGCGCTTTCTTTTCCAATTGGGGACGATCGCCCTCCCTAGCATAAAAAAAGGGGGCATTATGGGTGCCATGGGTTTTGGCCCATGCCCTCTAGCCAACAAGCCCCATCTGACTAAAGACTATAATTAGATTGACCTAGCCGGCCCGGCCTGTGAGCCCAATTTAAGAGCCAAGGCCCATATATCCTCCCCTAGCCGAAAAGGGGTCCACATTCCCCGGATGCCATCTCTCCCGCCTGGAGATTTTATTTAACAAATGCTTCCGAATAAACTCCCCGAAGAGAATATGCGCCCTTCCACGCCCTTCCATGAATCATGCTAACTACCTCATCTGTAGGACAAGCGCCCTGGGGTCTCTTCATCTCTGGGAAACACATCTATTTAAAAGGAAGAACTAGTCTTCAGCATCGCGAGATACCACCTCTTTCGATTTGGGAGGAAGTCACACACTTTCCACTTTAAAGCTGATCCCTTCCTCTCGATGCTAAAGAAGGTCAAATACACAAAAATAAGGTATGAAATTCAAACTAAAAAAAAGAAGGGTTCTTCTATAGAGGAGAATCTAACTTTTAAGACAGAGAGGCTACGAGCCCCCACCGCCGTTCTTTCTTGTTTGTTTTGCGATTAGCTGGCAGATAGGTGTGGTTGGTCCAACTGACTCAGTTGACTCGTAAGACTCGAGACTGCAGGCTACACCTACTGCATTCAAAAGTGGAACTCGGCTTAGCCTAATTGACAAAATCATCCACCATTGTAAGTTCACATTCACATCTCTCCTAGCCAAAATCCAATGTAATTAACCAACTTAGAAATCATAATATTATTAAGACCAAACTCCTTTGCAATATTTTACAAGTTATATTGGTCTTTCCAATGTTCTAGAGATTCCGAGAAATCAAATGATTCAGCAGAGAGGCCAACACTTGTGAAATCGTTGATAGTGCTTTGGGACAACTTCAAAATATGCATCAATCCTTCAGGTGGAGAAAAAGTAGAAAAGGCTAGGACTGACTTGGGTGTTGAGAATAAGCCCACCTCTGATCAAGGTGATCAATCAGCATAAGATTACAGTTTTTCTCTACAAATTCATTCATGAAATATCTTTAATCAACTTCCTTGATGTGTTCCCATGTCCGTGATACGAGAATGGGAAGTGGGAGGGCCGAGGACGTAATTTTGAGGAGGTCAGTCTCTCCTTGAACACGCGAATGCCTATTGGTCGAACCACCTCGAGGAGGTCAAGTGTTCCACGCCAGAACTTAGGGCACCACCTCCTCAAGTGTCCTGTCGCACCACACTCATAACACATACGGGGCCCCATGTCCCCAACTGTGCCCCCTCGGGCTCACAGGCTCGCACGCATGGGCAACCGGGCCGTGACCGCTCATCCTCGGGCGCCAGGGCCCTTATCCCTTGACCAAGTCACCAAACCTCGGAATTCTTATTTCTCTTCCTTCACCTCAAGTCGCTCCTCTCAATAATCGCAGCTCGTGCCACCACCACCAGAGCGGCACGAAAGGAGCCACTCAAGCCCGAATGTTCAGCCTCAACCTCCCGGAACCGGTTCTAGCTCATTTGCTCGTCGCAATTACGCCGTACATACCCGACAACGCAGTAAACTCGGGAGGCATACTGCGCATGGGCCATAGCCCCCCGCAGTACACAAAACTCCGATTCTTCTGCCTCCCTCATGGCCTCAAAGTACTCGCCAAGAGTAACTCCTCGAATCGAGTCCACCCTACGCTGCGGGTACATCACGGGTGTTCTTAACCATCCCACCAACCATCACCCTCGCCCTCAACATAAAGGACGCCTAGAGAAACTCTTCGCCCCTGTGGACTCCAAGACATCCGTAATCTTCTTCTACTCCTTTAGCCAATGTCAAATTTCCTCAAGGAAATTGACACCACCTCGAAAACACTAGGGAATAAGTTCCTTGGAAATCCTCGATCAACCGCACGTCCATCTTCTCCGACGACTCCTCTGAGGTAACGCCACGCCCTCTCCAAATTTCCATCCTCTTGAACTCCGAGAAGAGGATCTCACAGCCAGTTCGACCCTTTGTCGCCCACTCTTCTTCCTCTATTCATCAGTTTCATATATAAGAGAATACAATCAAGCATCACGATGTCATGGTAAAAGAACCATTAATAACTCTAGGTTCTCAACATCAATCTTATTATAGCTATGCAATCTTTAATTATTGACCTAACCGCCTTACCCAATCTCATAACAATCTCTTGCACATGCATAAGAATCGCCACACACTAGCCAATACTATGGTAAAATCCATACAAGCATTATAATATCTAAAACTCATTATATCATGCTTGTAATCACAATTCAACATGTTAATACATAATCTTAGGTAAACATGTTATCATAAAATACCCCTTCACTAGTTATCGCCGCTAGGAAGCCTTATACCATGCCATGTATGAAAATCATATCATCACCCAATAGCACAATCCTAGCACTTAAAAAACCAAAGCTCATCATCATAGCTTAAAGTGTGCTCTAGGAATCCTATGTGTACCTATTGAATTTTCCTTAATCTCCCAAGGATTTATCCCTTTGCTCGATATTAACTCATCACACTCGATTTCATTCAGATTTATGTTATTTTACTTCCATCTTTTTTTTTTAACAACTCAGTCTCTAACATAGACCCTTTTATAACCAACACTTACAAAAGTGGCCACCACTTCAAATTTCTCTACACACCATATATCAACCCCAGATTTCTTCAAACCCGAGTCCAAACTCCACTCTGGAGTAATCGCCTGTAAACGTAATTAAAACTCAACCTGTGTCCCAAAACATATATATACATATCCAGACCGAGGTAAGTCCTCAATGCACCCAAGACTATACACTTACACTGATCAAAATAATATTTTACACAAAATCCCAAAACTTTCTACAAAGTGTCCCAAACTAATCATAAGCCAAATATACAATGACCCATGATCGATATGAACTGTCCAAAATATACAGTGTGAACCTCCACACAACACTAGATGTTCCTCAAAATGTATGCCCGACCACTGAAGATAGCTAAGGTCGACGCACACCCCCAACCTCCAAACCCTCGCAAGTCAAACTATCATACCGGTCCTCGCATCAAAGATCTAAGGTGGAGGGAATAATGGGGTGAGTTCGACAACTCAAAGAGTGAATCCCATAACAAGCCATGGTTATAAAAACATTTCAAAATACAAATAATTCAACACATCTCGAAACATGAGCATTTTCAATTAATAGTCGATGCGGAAACAAATGGGATGCAATACTACCACCATCTCGACCATCGCTGACTCTTGGGCTTTCACCGTGGACTAGCCGATCATCCCCGAACAAATCTATTACAAATTGCTGACTTACTACCCAGGATATGCCTACATCCCGCATAATCTTAATAAATTGTCGGGACTTACCACCTGTGGATATGCCCACATCTCGTATATCCGTGACCTTTCTCGGGACTACAAACTCCAAAGACTAGTCATAGTCCCGTGTCCACTACATCAATCCGGACTCTCACACAGTCCCATACCATGTCATGCTTTAAAACAATTTCACAAAGCATTCATCCACATGGATATTTAAAAACATCATGTACCGCTTAATTCAAAGAATTCCATAGATATATAAAATATACACATTTATATATATCATTAGAAAATCACAATAAATTTAAGCATGGAATGGTACACTTCAGCAAACCATGGTATAAGCAGCGAAGGTTACAAGATCCCCACTTTCCTTTGATTCAAAATCCACAAGTCTCCTAAGGAAGTCAAAACTAGGCTACTCCCAAAGGATCTGCAATTAATAAGTCATAAGATTTTCAAATTTCAAACAACTGGTTACATAAAATTACTCCAATTGGTTTATTACTACTTCACCACTCGAATCACACATATTCTTATATACCTACCAACATAAACCTTGATCCTTCAAGAGCTATCTCTTTTACACTTACCAATATCAACATTTAACACCCCTTATTAGGGTAACACAAACAACACACACAACACTTGTACCCCTTTTCTTTTTTTCAGCCTATCTCAAGACCCCTTTTTTTCTTCAACAACAATTTTTGACCAGCCATACATGCTTTTTGTTCATTGTGGTCTTCTGACCAAAAGTTCCCTATCTCTTAGCTTTCCATAGCTCTAATTCAGTCATTCGGACCTCAAAATCAAGAGTTATGGTTTTTACATGACTCCCGAGATCGCTTTTCCTAGGACGTAATCCAGGCCCTCTCTTCACCCTTTGATTGAAATTATGGGAAAAATGAGCCATAATTTCATTCCTACTTTCTTCATGAAGTTACTTCCCTATGTGTCTACTTTTTAAGAAGGATTTTGAAATCACCTTATTTGGATCAATATAACTCAACTTATGACTCCAAAAAACAAAGAACTCATCTTTAACAGGGGACATAATCAGACCTGACTTTCAACCTCAAATTCAAGGGTCTTATGGTAGGTTTTAGTTCTGCTGCTTCTAGACATTCGAAGTTCTAGGTCTTGGGCTTCTTCTCCAACAGGAATCATCCAGTTCGGAGTTCTTAGGCCACCCATGGCTGCAAACACTGCCATGGGGTCAAGTGGTGCTGAACAACACCTCTCGAGGCCACACACACACACACATGCAATCTTCTACAAAACTGGTCTTTACACTTGTGTCTCACTCAAACACACCTTTAATCAAATCTAGGGTTAGGATGTAATCCCAACAAAACCCAAGAATATAACCAAAGTCCATAAGAAATACAACTAAGGCCTCAAAGATCAAGTGTTTACATACCTTAGTAAACTTTTTTCACCAAAAACCAAGCTTCCTCTCAAGCCTTTTCCTCCTTCTCTAGCTTCTAGAACTCTCCTCACTAAACTGAAAATTCCACAATTTTCCACTCCTAGCAAGAAGTTGGTCTTAGCATCCAAACCAAGAGGAATTGGTTTCCATTTTGGCATTATGGCAAGCTCTTCTCTCACACTCCCGGCTGCGGTCAAGAGCCCTACCTGCATGCTCCGAGGTGTCATGCCCTCATGATTCCAAGATACCACAAGGATATTGCACTTTAGTCCCTCTCCACTAACAAGTTTTTCAAAGTGGTCCTTCAAGACATACTTAATTTCAAACCTAACAAAACCACTAAACTTACCAATTGCATAATTGACCCACATGCCATAAAAATGCAATTTAACACACTTGCTAATCCTCTAATTAAACCAACCATTAAGATTGCTAATCTTAATCATCAATTCTAAATATCATAGGGCATAAGTTGTGAATGTTCTCAAAATCCTTACTTGAATATAACAAAACATATACCAAAGCCATTCTCTCACGCACTCGTCCCAAATTAAACTCGACTAACCCGTGAAGAGTTCCTGATACTTCTTCTTCACATCCCATTTCAGTTCATAAAGTCCCACCCACAAATCCTACATATCTTCATCAGTGGAAGACTCTACCCAACATTGCTCCACCCCAGGTCTCCCTGCTGCTTCTTCATATTTCATATCTCTGCAACGCTCTTCAATAACAACACCGCTCATCCAACAACGAATAACATCCAATATCGCTAAATATTTAACTGTGTCACCTCCAACCCTCATAACTCAAACCTAATTAACACCTTAGGCCAACTTCTGTTCAAAATCAAATACCTCTCATAGATACACTCAACACAGTCCTGAACTGAAACTCTATATCTCTTCCTAATCTGATTTGGTTTTTCTGCCGTCGAATGTTTATATTATTATTTGATCATCTTATCCAGTCGCTTCTTCACCAACCTCGATCGCACCAGTGATTTCTTCATCAACACATATAAGAGCTCATTTATAATGATTTATACAAATATCCATATCTATTTGAAACTATTATTATACGCAACTGGTTCAGTGGTCTGGTCCATTCAACTCTGAGTCAATACAGCGTCTGCGAGAATCTTCCTGAATTAATCATTTGGGATTGTCGTCATTTTTGAGGGGTGAAATAATATCAATCTGGCCTCCAAAAGTTTTAAGATCGCTTGGTTCTGACGAAACCCACAGTCTTATTCACTCAGTCTGAGAGATGGGCTCCAGAACCTCATCCGATATAACGCCAAAGATTAGTCAGTTCCGTCATAACGCCATTGTTCGAATCAGTCAACATCAAACACCATTCTTTATCGCGAGTTTTAACAATGTTATTCATCGCTACATGATCCAGCTCTCGCGACGAATGTTAACGCAACTCTTATTCAAATAACGTCGGTTATCTCACGATTAGATTAATCTCGTTATTCCTCTTTCGATCTGAAACATCGGTCGGTTTGGTTAATAGATTTATTCATCGATGATTGAACCGAAAGATGAGTTTCTGATCCCATCTCATCCATCCGCATACAACCACGAGCAACAATTCATTTCGCAACGCCACCTTCGCAACTAAATCGATTTATAGAAGCTCTTGGTGATTACCTTCCAGCCTCATGACTTAGAAAACTGTTACTGAAGCGTCATCAGTAAACATGCTTTAAAGTCGCATCTTGTCACAGCGTGAACGTCATTTGTTATCTGTCGATCCTGCTTCAGTTGAACACCCAAAGATCCGATTTTCTTACATGTCATCCATTATCATTTAATTTTAAACAAGAAAGTCAAGTCGCATCATCCACTCTTTTCACATTAGTCCTTCAAATAGGCCAACTCAACAGAATATCATCCATTTGAATAAAGAAAGAAACTTTAAACGCAAAGTTTCAACGCAATTTCAAACCTAATAGTTTTAGGTAAAGGGCAACTACTTAATTTTTTTATATATGACACCTCCGCTGTCCTCAGGTATCACAGAACAGAGCTATCATCGATCAACAACGAGTTGAACTTTCGGAATTTCACACTACATCAACGCTCCATCTCATTCAACTCGATCATCCCAAGATCGAACGACGGATTAACAAGAGTTAACCGGTTGAAACGCCGACTTCGGTTATTCTCGGTCGCCCACCATCATTTATTAATCAACGGATCCACCAAGTTGACTGATCATTTCCAACGATTTTTGGTTAAGAACCATGATTTCGTCGTTATAACCATTTCTTCTTCAAGATTGGAGCGCCAACCAACGTTGAGTCGTCCTTTCACCTCGAATCATCAGATGTCATCGCCATAATGACACTTCAACGATCCGATGCGCGCCACGATTGATAGATTCTATTCATCATGATCATAAAATGGAAGATAGTTTATTCAAATGAGATAATAAACTAAAGGCGTCCCAGTTATCTCAAATCCTGATATATCTTATCTCAGATTTAATGATATAATCAGATCAGATCTATCTTTTTGAGAATTGTTAAAGTCTGTCAACTGATCAAATAACTTCTTGAACCAGGAAGTATATTGTTCTTTCATCTGCTATTTGATGAATCTTTCAGATCCACATATAACTTAGTGTTAGCCCATTCTTTTCACAATATTAATTTTAGTGTCTATATAGGTATTTGGCCTATGAACTTTCTTTACCTCTGGTTCTATAAACAGAGGTTCAACTCTTGGTCTTAACTGGAGTCTGGTTCCATGGAATATTGAAGCAGGAGCCCGCGACTTTGATACACCCCATGGAGAAATCACCCATCCCTCGCTGGAGGTCCCCGGGCAATCTGGTCGCAGCACAAGACTTCAAGTCTACTTCAGGGGATGTTCACCTTGCCTCTTGCTCTCCCAAAGATATTGCAGCAAAGTGATGTCTCCATCTTTCTGATCATTTTTCCATCTACTAATGATCAGTCCACTCCAGCCTAACCAGATATCAAGACGCACCCAATAACTGATCCTAAGTCATCTTCTTCAAAATAACAAGATTCATATGATGGTGGCCAATCAATCTGATCCCATAACCACGCCAATGACTTAGCTATGATATGAGGAGGATGTTTAATCCATACTCTATCCTCAATATTCCAACAGATACAATCCATCAGATCCCCACTTGGCTTCATCTCTGCCACCCCATAAAAGTTCAATGCAAAAGGAGCCGCAGATGGTGCACTTCAAGTCCAAAATGGAAGTTGCAAGAAGAGATGAGTAAATAACGTGATGCACCCCAATCTTAAATAATATATAAACAAGGTTGAAAAATATAAAACATATCTCACTAGTACAAAGCTTCTGATCCGAGTTTACTAGCTATGACTCGCCCAGATCTTCAACACCATAGAGTGCAGCCTTCCTTCCTAGAATTCCCTCGTGGAGGTCGTCTTCTTAGCTGATAATGGTTTGATCTGTCAACTCAACTGAGGAGGTCGGGCACCTATCATTTAGTCTAGCACACCTCTCGGCAGTCTGTTTATTCACATCGAGTAATGACGGGGCCCACAATCCCATCTCTTGATCGTTTAAATTGTATAAAATCCGTCGGATCCGCCATCCGGCGTTTAGCTCTGATCCCAATCAACATCAACTGATCTTATTTCTTTCCGCACCGGTTGTCCCTCTAATAACAGTAGTCAACACCTCCCATCAGAATGGTGACAAAAGAGTTGTCTATCCTTAATGTTCCGCCTTAAACTTCCTGAATTCTGCGTTTATTGTTGTTGTTATGATGTTGATGACTCATTCAGTAATCGATATCATCCGCGCAACATGTTCCCATTGAAACCCATCTTCTGAGTCGGTCAGTGATTCGGCAGAGTACTCAACAGCCCGTTCATGGAAAGATTATGGTGGTTTCATCGCGATCCAGTCAACATTGTTCGCCAACACGCGACGCCATAACTTTGAGATTTAAGATCGGATCCTCTAGAATAAGTCGCAATAACGAACACCCTTAAACAAGAACTCGATCAATCGCCCATCTTCCGAATATGATCTTAGGCAACGCTTCCGCCCATCTCGGAACGCAATAAGATCTCGCAAAACGTCAACTTCGGTCGTCACTTCTTCTTCCATTCGCCAACCAGAGAGGATCATAATCGCCACTTCATGCTACAAACCATAAGAACCTGTACCTTCGGCCATCACCGGTTATAATGTCCCACCTATCAACTAACTGTCTTATCCCATACTGCCCAAAAACATTAATAATCAGCCATTAACATTAATGAGGAAAAAAATCCATATATATTATAATATCAACTACAGACTGTTGTAATCATAACAATATAAAGATCATATAATCTTTAAAATATAATATCATAAATACCTCTATTTGTTATTTGGTGGTGTTTATACTATGCCATGTGTGAAAATTGATATCATTATCTGATATATAATCTAAATACAAAATCAAAGTTTATCATCATATTAAAGTTTTTTAGAACTTTATATGCACTATTTGACTTTCTTTTAATTTCCAAGATTATTCATTTTCTTCGATATTAACTATCATATCTGATTTCCACTATGATTATGTTATTTTACTATTTTTTTTTTTTTCATAACTTGAGTTCTCTAAAGGAGAAGAACTTTCAAAATCCTATGACTTGTATGTGGCACTCGCAAGACTATATATAATAATCCTTATTTTCCAAACTGAATCTGGGTGTTCCACTGGAGTAATCGCTAGAACATTAGTGTCTAACTCGTACTCAAAACAGAACCACGACGCCCATCAAAACTCGACAAACGGCATCGTTATCGGCACTTGATCGGTGTTATTACAAAAATCCGTAGTCTTATAACAATCAATCATAATGAATATACTAATGATCCAAAGATCATATTAACCATCAAATACAGCGCAACTCAAACATCAACGCTGAGGTCAAGATATAAAGTTATATCACGCAGATATTCTCAATTTCCAAACTCGTAGAGTTAACTTGTTGCATTTTTGTTCGATCGCAGATCGGCGGTGGATAATAATGGGGGGTGAGTTCATAACCGTGATTAATCCACAACACCACAGCGCAAAAACATTTCGGCGTCGCAACGTTCATTAACCACCCATGATGTTCTTTCATCACGTTGATGTGAGTTACCACATGATACCATCCACTCACCTGTCGCGACTTTTGCCACCAGTGATGATTTATCGATCTCAACACAACCAGACTTCAAGAAACATCTTATACAAACATCGATCTCATCACCAAGATGTTGAAGATTCAGATATCAAAGATCTTCCAGATTCATGCTCAAAGATTTCATGAACCTGTCTAATGTTAATTAATCCTAATTTATGATGTCTGAACTCATGTTGTTGTTGTGGTTTCAATATTACTCCATTCAGCATGATTAATATAATGTACCGTTATCCCATAATCTATGAAGAAACGAATATTTATGTTATGATTCACAGAAACATGTCGTTATATCAAATGAATCAGAAACCATATATAAGAAAGAAAGGTTATTATCCTACCTTCCTGAGATCCAAACCGCGTCCCCAGAAACAACTAGGTTACCCAAAGATCTATATCCTGTCTCATATTTGTCAAATAACCAGATAGAAACATCTAACCAGTTTAATATTACATCTAATGAACTGAATATCTTAGCAATCACCCACCAACCTCGATCCTTCAAGAGACTCTTTGATGACTTCACAAACATCAAACATCAATCCCCACTATTCATCCCACACTTAAAAATCTTCTTCTTTCTCACTCCATTCAAGACTCTTTTTTTTCTTCAACTACAATTTTTGACCAGCCATATGCTTTTGTTCATTGTATCTTCTTGACCAAAAGTTCTATTCTTAGCTTTCCATAGCTCTTAAATCGGTCATTCGACCTCAAAATCAAGAGTTATGGTTTTTTACAATATGACTCCCAGATCGCTTCCTAGGATGTAATACGTACTCCTCTCTTCACCCTTTGACAAAATTATGGGAAAAATGAGCCATAATTTGGCCCTACTTTCTTCATGAAGTTACTCCCCTATGTGTCTACTTTAAGAAGGATTTTGAATCACTCCATTTGGATCAATATAACTCAAATCTATGACTCAAAAAACAAAGAACTGGCTTCCTGCAATTGTGGACACAACTGCACTGTCCTCAACCTCAAATTCAAGGGTCTTAAGTGGTAGGTTTGGTTCTTGCTGCTTCTATATTACTCCAGTTCTAGGTCTTGGGCTTCTTCTCCAACTAGAATCATCCAGTTCGAGTTCTTAGGCCAAACTTATGGCCAAACACTGCCATGGGGTCAAGGGGAAAGTCGACAAATGACCTCCTTGGACACACACACACACATGCAATCTTCACAAACTGCCTTTTACACCCTTAGGTTCCACTAAACACACCTTTCATCAAATCTTAGGGTTAGGATGTAATCCCAACAAACCCAAGAATATAACCAAAGTCCATAAGAAATACAACTAAGGCTCAAAGATCATGTTTACATACCTTAGTGAACTTTTTTCCACCAAAACCAAGCTTTCCTTCGCCTTTTCTCCTCCTTCTCTAGCTTCTCTCTAGAACCTCTCCTCACTTTTCACCTAAAATTCCATAATTTTCCACTCCTAGCAAGGCTGGCCTAGCATCCAAAACCAAGAGGAATTGGTTTGTTGGCACATGGCAAGCTCTTCTCATGCACTTGCCATGTGTCAAGAGCTTCCTACCTCGTGATGTTTCGAGGTGTCATGCCCTCATGATTCCACATAGCTCACAAGGATATTGCACTCAGTCCTCTCCACTAACAAGTTTTTCAAAGTGGTCCTTCAAGACATACTTAATTTTAAACCCTAACAAAACCACTAAACTTACCTAATTGCATAATTGACCCACATGCCATAAAAATGCAATCTAACACACTTTGCTAATCCTCTAATTAAACCAACCATTAAGATTGCTAATCTTAATCACAATTTAAAATTATCATAGGCATAAGTTGCATTTACTCCCAAAAATCCTTACTGAATATAACAAACATATACTAAAAAGTTATGATTTATATTTGAATTCATTCTTTGATTTTAGGAAAGTTAATCTCGTGATTTTGGCGATGAGATCTCTCTTTCCTTATCAAAGACCAATTCTCCTTGAGTTTTGGAAGGATAATCTCAAGATGTTGGACATAAACTTTCTCCTTATCAAAGACCAATTATTCCTTGTTAAGGGTTGATGTTTTTGAGGCATATGAGGTTCGGATGCTGGGAGATTCGTAGATAAATAGCCTATGCACGATTTCCTCCTTAACATTTTTGTTTTTGCCTAACCACTCATATGCGGTAGGACGGTCGACTGGGGGACTCAATACCCCATAAGGGTTCTAGGATTGTACCATTTGGTCGGTTCTCGTGTTGTTTTGATGCAATGGATTGCCTTGGGCATCATTGTGTGGTGGGCCAGACAGTGGGTTTGTGCATGCACTGGGCTTATTGACTAGCTGCCAGCTCCAAAGGCCACTGCATCACGCCCTTTTATTCGACTAGAGGATTATTCTTCGTTGAGGAGAAATACTATGTTGTGGGACCTCTAGTATAGAGAATTGTAGACTATTAATGTGCATATGTTTCAATGCGCCAATGACATGTGATGTCCCGATGGTGTATTTAATGCGTCTTCTGAGGTTCCTCCTATATATATGGGGGCCGAACCTTAGAAGTTTATGAAGTTGCCAATGGATTCCTCTTATATCACATAAAGTGTAATATCTCAACTATACCTCTAGCGCTTGACTTGTTTAGTATATTAAAGTTAAATGGGAATTTTCGGAAATAAATAAGAGATCTTAATTAATAATGGAGCCAAGGGTAAATTAGTCATTTACCATTTAAGGATTTATTTGTCATAAAATGAAAAGATGGATGCCAAAGTAGAAATTAATAAGTTATGGGATTCAAGGCAACATAGAAAAGATGTATTTAGAGACAAAAGAAAAAATCGGGGGACCAATATGCAATTATGAAAGCAAATGCCAAAATGAGTTTTTGTCTCTGGGGCCAAACATGGCCTTTAACAAACATGGGATGAAGACCCAATTTGGTCTCATTTGGAGACCAAAACCGTGAGAGAGAGAAGAGCAAAAAGAAAAAGAGGAAGAAGAGAAGAGGAAGAGGAAGAAGAGAAGAGGAAGAAGGAGGAACCAAGATCAAAGGTATGGAACTTGGATTTTTGTATGGAACTACATGGGTTTTAAAGCTTTGAATGGCTTCATGCAATTGTATAGTTATTAGTTGTCTCCTAAACTCAGGTTTGCGTGGTTTCATTCTAAAACCAATAATCATGGAAAGCAAGGTGAATAAAACCTTAAAGAGTACAAGAAAAGTATAGAATCCTCCCTTTAAGGATGAACTACAGGTTATTATGGTAAATGAGTTAGGGTTTAGAAACAAACCCTAACTAATCATCATGTTTGGTTGTGTAAGGGTCATAACTCATATTAGAGTTGTGTCGGGGGAAATTCATGAAGATTTTTGAAGAAATATGTAATCAAAGAGGATTTGAGTAGAAAAGGATCATAAGATGAATTTGAAGTGGTCTTGAAGTGTTTATGAGGTATAGAGTTGATTTGGGGTTGAAACATATAAAAATGGGAGAAAAACACACATTGTGGGCATTTCGTGACATGTATCGCACAACTTCGAACATGTACCGGTACATATTGTGTTCTGGTCGTTTTTAATATCATGTACCGTACATGTTAGACATGTACCGGTACAACCCCTCGTTTCGGTTCTTCGCTTTGGACCAGTTTTCGTGACATTTTAGCCATAACTTGCTCATTTCTTATCCGATTTGGAGTGCTTGGGTGGCACCAAATAGACTTCATGAAAACCATCTATATAGAAATAGATATCGTCACCTGACTCTAAGTGGTCGAAAAATCCACTCAGTGCCATGTGTGCCAATTCCTGCATCAGTCTTGAATATGGAGTAGTCCGGATTGTTTCTGACAGACCTGAGTTTCTTCTTGCTCGAATTGGGTGATTCCAGTTGAATAGAACCTCTGGCACCTTAGATTTAAATGCGTAAGGACATAGTGTCAAAACATGAAGTTAAGACCCCGGAAAATGAGTAATACAAACTGTCCCTTTGAAAAATTGTAAAGAATTGTTAAGTATAAAATGCTATAAATTTATTTTCGATGATCCGATTGATTGATTCCTAAATTCTGCAAGTAAAATAGGATTCATAGAGTGAATAAGAATATAGGAATAAGGTGTGATTTCATAGACATCATACTTTACAAGTATATGAAGTGCATATGAAATAGGTATGAAACAAGGAAAACATAGAAAATGCAATATATATATATAGATGCGTTTCATGAACATGAAATGACATGAATATTAGATTATATGGATAGATATACTTAAATGAATAGATAGAACATGCTAAGAACAAATGATAGGAATACGTAAAAGATATGAGTATATGATAGACATACCGGAAGGACAAGATGGAACACATTTAGAAATATATGATATGAAAAGACATAAATTATAAGAACGATAGAGATAAGCAAAGATGACAAAGCATAGAATGAGAACATGTACATAAATGATAGGTACATATATGAAAATGTGAATGAGTAAAGCCACAAGTGGATAGAATATAGAAAGTACAAGAATAGCTAAAACATGATAGAAAGAAATGTATAAATGATATAAAGAGATATGAATATATGTATTATATAGATATATGAGAACCTTAATATGAAACTACAGATATGAGAACTAATACTTAGAAAGACGATAGTATATGCATAAGAAATTATGATAACAATAGTTATCTTCATGCTTATGAGATATACGTAAAAATGTAATAAAGCTGATTGTCCGCTTAGAACCTGGTAGGAGGGATAGATGTAGGCATGCTCTAGGGAAGATACATTTGCTGCAGCATATTCATAGACAGATATCGAGGCCCCGCTTTGTCGATGATATAGATCCGCTTCGATCAGTGGCCTCACAAGGGTCACCACAATAGACCAAATAATCGTTCGTATGTTGATAGTACCTTCGGGTACACATAGATGTAAATCGGTTCATGTTGATAGTACCTTCTGGGCAATATAGATGTAAAATCATTGTCTCGTATAATGATAAGTATCTTCGTACACATAGTTATTTCCTATATCCGCCCCAAGGTATTTCTCGGGGCAGTACATGAAAACTAACAGAAATGATATGTATAAAATATATGACATGATATGAGAAGGCAGCATTGCTATGCGATGAAAGTACGCATAATTACTAAGAACAAGAAGTATAGTATAACTTCTTTATATGAAAATAAGTATGTCAGCTAAAGAAAAGTGGCGTAAAGTATACAAAAAGCACAAAGTATAGATAGATAGGAATAAGAATGTACAAAAAATATAGAAGTATAGAATAGGACAAGATAATAGGATATGAAAAGTACAAGATGAATGCATATACGTAAAAGTATACTTATAGTATAAGGAGCGAAAGTGAAGAATGCACAAATCATAGAACCTAAAGATGAAAAGACATAGACTAGAGATATGATAAGTATAGAATAGAAAAAGTTCGATGCAATAGGAATATAAAACATATGAAACAAGTTATAGAAATATGTTTAGATATATATATAAAATGCATATGTATAAGCTTGTGATGTATCATTATATCGTGGTCATTCATGCTTATGTTCCCACTGCGCAAAGCTTAGCACATGGGTGTTCAATCCGTGTAGGTACGTAGAGAAGAGGAAAGGAAAGGGTAATTTAGCCCATCCACATCATCGCTGAATGAGGTCACATCATATAGTCCATTGGAAGATTTTTAAGTATAATGTATAAGTCTTTGTTTCTTGAAACAATGTAAATGTTGAACACTATTAAATATGTACATATATACTGTATAAGGGAATGACTCAGATATGTGTATAAATTGTGATGGACACCAATTCTGGTAGTTCTTTTGTATATGTACAAATGATTTTTTGTTATTATCAAATTGTTTGTAGTGTTCAGGCATGTATACTGAGAAAGAACATGTCAATGAGAGTCCCAGTTCAGTATAGTATATAGATATAGTATAGATAGCCACGCCCGACCTGTCTCGATCCGCCAACCTGCCTGCCTGGATCGGGGCGTGACATGCTTCCTCTTCACCACAGATTTCGTCCCTCACCCATGTCTGTAGGCCAGTGATAGTAGAGAGGTAATGGAGGGTGGCTTTTAGAGTTCTCTATGGCTATTTGCCATTAATGGATATTGAGTGTTTGAAGATGATGTCTGTGCTGACCTATCAAGTGTCCTAGACGAGAGGCCTAACTATGCCAACATCTATTTTTCAGTATTCTTTGCTAGCCTTTGCACAAAGTTGGGCCTTAAGGTCATTGATAAGGGCTTGATTAGTACTGTCGGCCTCTTTCAAGGTCTCTATCGTCGTGGCCAGGTGCCCTCGTGTCGTGGGTGTCCTCGGAGGTGCGTGAGTCAAGGTGTTAGGTTTCAAGGAGAGCTTCGAGCGAAAGTGCCTCACTTCTTCTTTTCTTCCACTTTCTTCCTTTCACTTATTCCTTTCTCTTTCTTCCTTTTACTCCTCCTTGTTTTTCGGCAATTTCCTGCCTGCTTACATAGACATCTTTGTAATGGATCTCATCTAAATCGCTTGGATATGTTTGTCTCAGCTACTGCAACTACTGCAAGTTGGAGTAATTTAATAAGATTTGGTTTTTGACATACTTGTACATCGAGCTTTCTAACTTTCACTCTTTTTTTTTTTTTTTTGTACACCGGCTAGGGGAGCTCTAAGATTTGAAATCAACTTCTGAGTGGCATCCATTGGCTTTTGAGGATGGGTTTTAGTTTTTCCCGACTGAGGTTGCTCTCTTAGCTTTGCATAATTAATGCACCCCGAGCCGTTTCTAGAGGCAAACCCAAGGGCCCAACAGCCAGACGAGCCTAGGCCCATAGAGTTGAGGGCCTTGTGGTTGTTAGATCCAAAGGGTTAAGTGTTTAACGCTGATGAGCTTATTTGTTTTCTAGGTGCCCTAAAGAGATGAAACCTCAGGAATATGTGAAGCACGTGGAGGAGAGGAGCATGTCTCGATATTATGACCGACTCCGTCATGGCATAGTACGCTCCCGTCATGCCTTGCCCTATATAGGGGTAGGGGTACAAGAGTTACTTTCTTTGACATTTGAAACTTTTCGCTAAGGATTATTTTGAGTAAGCCATATCCTCCTGAAGATTTTGGTGAAGGAGCTATTGAGGATTTAAGACCATTTTCAATCCCATTGTTAGTTTCTTTTCTTTTTTTTTTTTCATTTGTGAGGGTGGTTTCAGATGCGTGATTTTCGGCCGTCGTTAAGGTCCCAACGACGAAACTGTACATGCTTGTCTTCAGACATACCCATTCCCGGGTGCGTCTAACAAATTCTGGGTGGAACCTCAATTTTCGGGGGTGTCAGTTCATTTATCGCTTTCTTCCAAGAGATCCTCGGGTCGATCCCGTTTTGTTTGCTCATAGAGGATGAGGGGTCAAGAGAAGACTTCCCCAGCCGCAGCATAGGAAGTGTCCACCCTGGGAGTCGCCACACGAGTAGTCTCGTGTCTTCTATGTCTATCGAGGAATTGAGTTCCTTCTACCGAGTCCTTGATTTATTAGTTTAAATTGTCGATTCCAGCCGACTTCTCTCATCGTAGATGTGAGGATAACGCCGTTTCCACTTCACCTAGGAGCAAGCTTCATGCCTAGACTTCACTTCCGCTTTCACTGGTGAAACAGCTTTTATATGTCACCCAAGCCTCGCTAATTCATTTGAATTTTTTTTTTGGATTTTTATGGGTTGTAGTGTTCTTAACTTTCTCTACCGACTAGATATTTTATTGGTAGAGAAATGTTTTGTCTATGCACTGAAGCTGGGACTCGGTGGCCTAAGTTGTCCATGTGCTCAACATAAAATTACCAATTAATCGAGCTCCTAACTCCTCCAAGACAGAGGCGAAGGGGGTTGTTTTGGTTAAGGGTCCGTGGTATGAGACACCCTGCTCCCCGGGGCTTCCGTTCGATGTGAATCAATCTCTTTTATTTCCGGGTTGGTCTAGTTCAGTTGCAATTCACGTCCTACAAGATTACTCATATTTTGACATACATTTCTTTTCCTGGTGCTATTCAAGCAAGCGCATGCTAGGTTGGCTTTTCAACTGGATAGAGAAGGCTAGCCTGGAAAACGCTAGGCAACTACTAGAGATAGTAGAGGTAGATCTAATCATGGAGCTGTCGATGGGCGCAGGAACTTTCTAGAATCGTTAGTCGCTTGCGCCTTTTACATCATCCTCGCCGCCCCCGCCGCTGCTCCAAAGCCTTACTGGAGGGGGAGCACTTCGCTTTCGTCGACCTCACAAGCTTAAATACCGGCACTTCTAGAGAAGTTGCTCTGTGAAGATTCAAATGAGGTCACATAGGGACTTTAAGGTATGCCTGGATCACGCATCTCAACGTCCTACCGCCCCATCAAAAGAGAACTGAGAGGAAAGGACCTTAAATAAAGGTAGCCGATGCCGGGTTGGAAGGCTTCATGGATTGGGTGGGTGTACTTGCTAGTGAGTCTACAGAGGAGGACGAAATGTCTATGCTTACCACCGGGTTTGTTGCACAGATGAGAAAGCGAGATGTGAACTGGGAGGATGAGCCCAACACCATACTTGATGGGAAGTGTCCTAAGAGGTCTTCGCCGATGTGTAGGTCGAGAAGGATCAAGAATAATCCTAAGAATTTCTCCCAATTGAGCTCTCCAATGATCACCGGTTTGTATACGCCCGACGAGACGTGTGGACGAAACAGTTATCGCCTCCATTACCTCGCTCGCTTCTACAAGTACCCCACCTAGCGTGAGAAAGCAAATTTAACCAGGTGTTGCTGAGTACGTACGCCTCCATAGAGTGATCAAGCCCAAATGGGTATTGTTGCTCTTGGATCTTAGGTGCTCTCGAGATCATCCATCGCTAGAGCCCTTTTAACCAGGCAAAGCATCCAGTCGTACATATGCGCAAACTTTATCCCAATTATTTTTGAGTACCGATGGCAGCATGTGCATAACAGTATTCTATTCCGTTCCCTACCTACCTGAGTAAGGAGGCTTTCCAATCGATGGCCGAGGACGGGATGTTCATCCGCAACCTTGACTTTTATTGATTTGTTGAACTGGTACGCGGTACTTTGCTTGGTTGCTATCTTTGCGCCGTAATTTCATTGTAGCTTCTCTTTTTTAGGCTATGACGACCATCCAGAACTTGGTTTGGCAGCATAAGGAGTTTTAGTTCCAGCTAGACGATGTTGAGAGACTACGGCTTTACGCCTAATCAGCTGTTTCTAAGCATCAAGCCTTGGATGCTTCTTTGGCTAAGGCAAAGTCTAAGGCAAAGCACTGGAAGTAGGAAGCTCAAGCTGGTGTGGGGAAGATTGAGCGGGCGGAGAAAGAGAAGGACGAGGCCAAACAGGAGGCTAAGGTGGCTCACCTAGCTGCCATGGCGGCAGGTGAGGCCAAGGTAAGGGCGAAGGATAAGCTGGCTAGGATGCGAGATGCCTTGACGACTATGGAGAAAGACGGGCTAGGGTTGGAGGCTGAGGTTGCCCGCCTGATGGTTGAGCGGACGTCTCTCTTACTAGAACTCTAGGCATCCAAAGATGAAGTGTCATCTCTCCATTCTCAAGCGGTCAAGGACAAAGAAGCCATGGTGGAAGATTACCAAAAAGCCTTGGAACAAATTTTCGCCTATGGCTATGGATGTTATGTGTTCAAACATGGCATTTGTGGTGACTGACCAAGGATTCCGGATTGCATGCTAACCCATCAATCTAATTCCTCCGGATTTTTTACTTAATTCGAGCCCTCGCCCTAAGACGGCCGAGGCTGGCTACGGAATTCCACGCTGACCGCTTGAAAGACCCGGCCAGGGCGTCGTCGCAGAGGAGCTGGGCTGACTCTTTCGCTCATATTAGACTTCGGCTGTTTTTTTTTTTTTTTAGATTTTTGTAAGGTGCGCTACTTTGCCACCAGGATACATACCATCCCTTGTAACCCTTGGCACTTTTTAGTGCATTGTAATGGGTCATGTTTTAATGAAAAAACCTTTTCATGATGACAACTATGCCTTGGCTCTATATTTTGAAGATGCTAGCAGGTCAATAACCATGTATGGATGCTTTATGTACCAGTAAGACATCAACCATATCTGAACTGTTAAATATGCAATAGGACAACAACCATATTTGGACTTTTTTTGCCAGCAGGACAACAACCATATCTGGACTTTTAATGTTCCAGAAGGACATCAACCTTATCTGGATTTTTAAATTTGCTAGCAGGGCAACAACCATAACTGGACTTCTTATGTTCTAGCAAGACATCAGCTACATTTGGATTTTTAGGGAAGAAGCAATTGTAGGTTGTAAGAAGAAATGTGTAAAGAATAATCTTTTATTGATGGTAATATCCTCAAAGAATTCACTACTGGTAGTACTTGATAGGACCAAATGATATATGCAAATTTATGACACTGTCACCAAAGGAATATTATCTAATCCTGCATCAATGCCATAAATCATGAGACCATTTTTCATATGTATGAAAAAACTAATTGTTTTTCTTGTAAGATGACTCATTTAAAATTTGTGTTTGTGGTCTCAATTACCGCAAGTGCACAGCTCGACAAGCACAAAAGTGGATATTTAAAGTCCGTGATATCATTCCCACAAGGATCTTATGATAAATTAGAAGACTAACTACCCCAACTACTCAAGATCATTACTATTTGGACTCCATCATATGATAATAAGAGGAAATTCAATGTATCCAGAATGGTACCCAATATACAAGCGTAAAGTTTGTAATAAAAGCTGGAATTAGATTCACTATGAGACAAAACCGGATCCGATCGCTTGATACTTAATCAATTTCTCGCATCATTTCAATTTTTAGCTCACCCATCAATTGGAAAACTAGTTTGTCAAAGATGCAAGGTATGGTTTGGATTTCTCCAGAACAATACTTTTCACCGATTAAAGGTTCATATTCATTTACTAGACATGATTATAATCATTACCTATAATATATAACCCTTTCTAATAATCAAGTATTTTTCCTTTTAGTACTTCATACTTAGAGCTTAAGACTAAAGAATTCTTGCCCCCATGGACAAGATATTGTAAGCCTTCTCCAATTTGATAGACACCTCATCCTACACTGATGCACCCCATTTCCTTTATTAGATCTCGCCAACATGGGATCGTAATCAATTCATCGAAGAGGAGAAACCTTGAGTGATTAGACAAATACTATTCAACCTATCTCAACTTATAAGTAAGTTGCGATCTATCTAAATAACTTTTCAAAGTTCATTAGTTCCATAAGATTAGTCTACCATACCCACAAGGAACTGCTCGCACTCGTGATTCTCCATCTCTGTGTCACTCAGAGGACCTCCTGAAAATCAAAGTGAGACACGGTACTTTGCATTGGGTACACGGTACTAGTACTCAGAACAAGTAAATTTATGAACAATACCAATTAAATAAATTCAAGAATTCTAATTAAAGCTTCCTTCCTCCTTATGCAGTAAAATGACTATTATCAAAGACCCATTTCTAGTGAGCTCATCTTCTTAAAACTAGTTTACCTTACACGTTGACTAACTGATCGTGAAAATTCACTCGAAATTATAAACAAATTGAATAAATGAACTTTTAAAACTTTCAAAGATTCATTTAACTCAAACGCTTAATGAAAAAAAGAATTTATAAAGAAATACTCAAATACTAGCTACACTTCAAAGATAATACCCAAATCAAGAAAAATTAAAGGAAAATAAAACAGACTAAAGAGAACTATACTTAAGCTAATTCTACTTAATATGAAAATAAAAATAAAAATAAAATAAAATAAATGTACAAGAGTCTTCAACCAATCTAAAAATCCCTGAGTCACCGAAGATGCATACTGCCCTGTGTTTCGTCTATTTATGGGTTTCCCAATCATTGGCCTCACTTTATTAATTGCATTGTGGATCCCCAAATTTCTTGCCCAATTTGGTCTCTTTGTCGCGACATAGAAAGTTCCGCCGTGATAGAACTTCTCCGCCTTTGTCGCCTCCGTCAGAGCTTCTCATTTTTCTATCGCGAATCTTTCTCCTGGCTTGTTCTTGATTTGTGTTGCGACATACTTTGTTGATGTCGCGACATAAATTTCTTTCAGCAGTCTTGTTATTGTCACGACATAAATGCCTTGTGTCGCGACACCAAACCTGTTTGCACCCAGCTTCTCATGTCCTTGTCCTTCTAGAGTCTATCGCGACGTAATTTTCCTTGTCGCGACAAACAATTGTTTTTCAACCTTTCAAATTTGTCACAACAGAGTTGCCTCTATCACGACAGGATTTCCTTAAGTAATTAGCAATTTTCTGTCACGACAAGAAACTCTTTGATCGCATGCATTTTTCTCTCGTGTTCACTTGTCGAAATGCTTGTCGCGACATAGAATTATATGATGTGACACAATTGCCTTGGCCATTCTCAAGTCTTCTTTAATTTCTATCGCAACCTACTTTTCTCTTGTCGCGACAGAATTTTATAATTCCTTAGCTTTTATTTTTGCGACAAAAAACTTCTTTGTCATGAAACAAGTTTTGGCAGTTGATGAGTGCCTAAAACACTCATGTCATACCCGTGTCTGTTCTACGTTTTTAGTCCAATTTTATATTTAAATGTTTATTATAGCTCGATTATCCGATTTCTCGATCTTATGTATTATGAGCGGCGCGGTTTTCAAGATCATTTTGGTGCAGAAAAGAAGAAGAATAAGAAAACTAGCAGCAACGTCGCAACGTGCCAACGTCGTGACGTTCTAGCTTTGTGATGTCTTAACGTCTGGTAAACTGAAGAAAAAGTCAACAAACGTTGCAACGTCGCGACGTCATCGCGATTTCTACCTCAAAATCATAAAAAGCAAAGGAGACCTAATTTGGAGGCATGGAAGAACGTACAGAGGAGAGCACGGAAAATGAAGCAACAATGATTGGAATCATTGGAGAAGACAGTCGTTTTTTACTTTTCTTTTTTGATAAACTATTGATGATTTATAGAATTATGGGTGCAGTCAATTCCAATATGTTCTAGATCTGTTTCTAGGGTTTTGTTGAACCCTATCACAATTGAATGGATTAATGCTTAAACTTATATTATTCAGTTTATTTATGATTTGCATCGATCGCTCTATTAGTATCCGTGGGTGTATATTCACGGTGATGTGTATTAACATTAACATGATCTTGCTAGATATCCGCAAGTTTTAAGGGCTGCTAAGGAGTAGTTTTAGTGTTGATATTGACAAGAGTGCACTAGATATTACTCCTCGAATTTTCCTTTTACTTTATTTTGCTTATACAAGTGCTTTTAATTTGGTTTTTATGTTCAGGTATGATTTCGCTAAGGTTACTATGAGGTATGCGGCCGGTCAAGTTAAACTACATCCGTTTGATTCTGAACTGGAAAGAACCTTACACCTTTTACGTAGAGAACAAAGAGAAGCACAACATAGAAATCTAGCAATCATGCAGAATAAACAAGAGCATAAGATCAGCGGCCAAGAGTAAACGAAATACAAGGGGGTCACAATGGAATAATGGTGTGAATCAGCGCCCAGCCGCGATACGAAATGTGATGATCTGTTTATGTTGCTAGAAGAGTTCGCCTTACCACCTACAGTTGTTCAAACGGCTATCGGAAGACCACCCATTCAGGAAAACAACTTCGAGTTGAAGTCAGTAAACTTGCAGATGCTTTAGAACATCCTGTTCCACGAATTGCCAAGTGAGAATCCGAATATGCACTTGACCAACTTCATCAAAGTATGTGGCACAGTCAAGTATAATGGGGTAACTGAAGAGGCACTTAGACTGAGATTGTTCCCGCCTCACTCATGATGTAGCTAAACACCGGGTTTGCCAAGTTAGGTCATCTGATTCCATTACTTCATGGAACGACCTAAGATGGTTCCCACAAAGTTCTTCCACTGAAAATTGCACAATTAAAAGAGATCAACACATTTAGAGAACTAGAGGGAGAGAACTTACTAGAAGCATGGATAGATTTCATGAATTGTTAAGGAGGTACTACACTGTAGGTTGACCAGATGGATGAAGTCGTACTTTTCTATAATGATGCGAGGGATGTGGCCCGGAAGCGATGGTGATGATTGATGCCTGGCGGGGAGTGCACTAATGAGGAAGACTACGAACCAAGCTTATGGAAATCACGGAGGGCCATTTGCTTTGCAACACGATCGCGATGGCTGCGGGATATGATTACACTAGTGAAAGTTGTGGATGCTTACGGATAACGAGGTTCTCGTGTCGGTTATTCATGTAGTGGAGCACTGCAGCGACCGTAGTAGACAACAAGAAATCACAGTAGAATGTCGTTGAGACTGGCCCATATACAGGAGGTATCTGCAATTATGTGGAGGATAAGCATGTAGTAGTCTGAGAATGTCGATCGGAATTGCGAATAATAGAGCATGCCAGAGTATGTGTGAGGGTTGTCGACCATAACAATAGGATCAGCATTGGAACTAACCTTCTCAGGCAGAATCAAGGCTAAGGGAGGCGTAATAATAAGAATAATCAGGCAATGAGGTGTGGATGGTGAAACAATGTGAACAACATACCGCCCAGAGTAGGCAAACCACCCTCAGAGAAAAAGTGGACTACGTGAAACGAGCCCTAGCTGAATGCCCACCTCTCGCCGCCTTCATGAATGATAAGACAAAGGCGAATATGCGGTATCCAGGCCACTCGTTGAACAATCGGTGGTCTGACTAAGACGCCAGGGTGCCAGTGGGCGAATGGCGATATCTTGGCCCGAGGCGACAAGGTTCCTTCTTGCCCAGGGCAACTCAGAAGTGAACCCAGGGACGAAGATATGAACATGTAACCTTGAAAGTGAGTACAGAGGAACTAGCATCTGAAGCGAGCCACCGAGTGATAGGGAAGGTGGAAGCTGAGTGATCCCGGAATGGAGTGAGTGATGGCGAGAAAGGAGCTTGACCCCAAGAAAAAGAAATCTGTGGGAGAAAAACTAGGGCTAAGGATTGGCCAGAATGGGCAACCTTGCCCCAATTCTTCAGCACCCTCGCGCCCTAAAGAGAATAAAGTGAATGACCAGGTTCTAGTTTATAAGTGTTAAAAACCACACATCAACATTCGGTTTGCGTGCTGTAGAACAGATGCCTAGTTATGTCAAATTTATGAAGGATATATTGTCAAAGAAGAGAAGACTATCAGACTTCGACACAGTGAATCTCACCGAGGAATGTAATGCCATCCTTCAGAGGAAGTTGCCATAAAAGCAAAAAGACCTAGGCAGTTTTACTATCTCGTGTACTATCGGGAATTCCATCTTTGAGAAAGCCTTGTATGACCTAGGAGCCATTATTAATCTCATGCCCTTATCCATATTTAGACGACTGGGATTAGGTGAAGCTCAACCAACTAAATTACTCGATTCAGTGAGCAGTCCTTCAAAGCATCCGGGAGTGATAGAAGACTAAAGTAAGGTAGAAAATTTCATCTTCGATAGTTTCATACGTGCTGGATATGGAAGAAGATAAAAAATACCGCAATATTGGGTAGACATTTTCATATTGGTAAGGCAATGATTAATGCGAGAGGGTAGAGATGAGTGGAAGATGGCAAGAGTCGGGATCCAATGTGTTTTGAAATTTGTGAGACCGGTAGAAAGTGATACATGCTTCGTATCGAAGCCATGGAGGCTACTAGTGTCTAGCCAGAAGTGGTCTCATTAACCCTTTGAAGGCCTTCTTTGGTATAAGTGATTGAAAAAATTAGGAGAAGAGGCCGAAAGAGTATGTGAAATGGATGGACTCCTTGAACTGTCTGATGAAATACTATGAACCTGCGGGTGAATACCGAAGCGTTAGTGCCTTCCTTTGAGCAACCACACCCAGGTGGGCCAAAAGCCACTACTAGCCATTTGAAATTTATGCTTATCTTGAGGAATGCCTCCACCTTACCATTAATCATTTTGACGTCACGGCGGCAACGAGAAGAAGATAAGCTGTTAGAGTACCGGTAGTCCGCAAGAATGCCCTTGGTTGGTCTCTAGCTAATTTAAAGTTTGGCACGCCTATGTGCATACATCGAATTACTAGAAGATGGTCGCAAAGCGCCACGTGGAAGCCTGAAGGGGCCCGAATCCGATATGAAGAAGTAATATTAAAAGTACTAAAGTGGTTGGATGTAGGTTATATATCTATTTTTGATAGTGCATGGTGAGTGCAGTGCAGTAGTATACAAAGGGAGGAACAACATTAGTAAAATTAGAATAGTATTCTTACAAACGATCCTGGTTGGAGAATTTTGCATCGTCACAGGAAATTGAATAAGGCTACTTGTAAAGACCATTTCCCATTGGCCTTCATTGGATGATATTTAGGATAAGGCGCGAGGCATGAAAACTCTTCTTAGATGGAGTATTCGAGGTACAATCAAATCTCTATAGCCTTAGAGGATCGGGGAGAGAACGACATTCATGCTCATATGGTACATTAGCATTGACGAATGCTAGTACATCACGTGCAACACATTCAGAATGCTGTATGATGTATATTCATGATATGGTTGAAAGGCTGATTGAGAGGTGTTCATGGACGCCTTTTCAATATTAGGGAACTCCTTTGACAATTGTCTGGAAAACTTGAGATCGGCGCTAATTAGATGTGAGGAAACCAATCTTGTGCTTAATTGGGAGAAGTGCCATTTTATGGTACAAGAGGGCATAGTACTTGGGCACAGTTTCCCTGAGGAATAGAGGTAGACAATGGCATCGAGGCGTAAAGAAACTACTCCTCCGTCATCGGTAAAGGGCATAGAAGCTTTCCTAGGAGACATTGTTAGGTTCTATAAGGCGGTTCATAAAAGATTTTCTTGGATTGCAAAGCCCTTGTCAGTTTCGCAGTTCAAGGGACACCATTTGTTTGATGAGCGGTGTGGAAGCATTCTCAGTTACGAAAGATAGATTAGTGGCAGCATCGCCTGTGTACAGCTGATTGGGTTATTTGATAATGGCTTGGGCAGCTCATACGATGGTGAGAGTGCTGAGACGAGAAAGGAGAAAGGATGTTCAGTTGCTCCAGCCTTTCTAATTCGGACTTTGAATGATGCCTAGTTGGACTATTTTCACAATAAAAGACTTTTGGCCTGTTTTTGCCTTTGACAAAATTTAGGCCACTATTTGATTGTAGCTAAGTTAATAATTGTTTTACTAACCATTAGCCATAAAGTACCTAATGGTAAAGATTGCAAGCAAGAGATTAATCGGTAGGTACTCTTATTGCAAAATTTGACCTAGAGATAAAAGCCAAGAAGGAATGAAGGCCTAGTTGCAGATCATCTCAAGGTTAGAAGGGCTTAAAGATGTGGTGCATGGGGGATGGATTTTATGGGTTCCCCCACTTGTTTGTAGTCACTTATATATCCTTCTTGTGGACTCGTCTCTAAATCGAATAGAAGCAATCTTTGGAAATACGCATGGCCTTAGGTGTAGTGGTTAAGTTCCTTCGCAACCACATATTTACCACGGTTGTTTCCGAGCCTGCGATCTGACCTGGAAATTACTCATTTTGTAATAAGTTGGTGATAGATCCTGCCTTAAAAGTATAGTGTGCACGGCATCCTTTTATCACTCGCATACCACCTGGGAAAATGGATGACGGAGTGTCATCCCGAGATAAAGTCCATTCCTAGAGAAAAGCAGATCAGTTCAAGGAAGGACTGGTCGAAGAAGATCGATGATGCTCTCTGGGCATACAGGACAGCATTTAAAACCCCATTGGGTATGTCGCCATTCCGACTATTTTATGGGAAAGCATGTCACTTGCCGGTGGAATTGGAACATAGAGCCTACTAGGCAACTCAAATCTTCGAACATGGGCGATAAAGTGGCGGAGAAGCGGATGGCCCATCTTAGTGAATTGGATGAATTATGATGAGGCGTCTGAGGAGATGCTTGAATATATAAGGAAAGAGACGAAAGCTGGCGCGACAAAGCGTATCATAAGGAAGAGTTCGAGGCGGTCATTGGTCCTCTTCTTGATTCGACTCAAACTTTTTCTAGGGAAATTAAAGTCACGGTGGTTGGGACCATTTATTGTGACCCAGGTTTTTCTGCATGGAGGAGTGGAATTTATGCACCCTGAGAAAGGAACATTCAAAGTTAACACGCAATGGTTGAAGCCATACTTCGGGGGCGAGATCCATGTGAATAAGCAAACCATTCTACTAAGCGTATCAGAAGTAGTGCTATAGGGAGTCTGGCAGTCCTAGAACCTCAAGATTATTGAGATGTAGGTGATTGATTGAAGGCTAACAAGCGCTTCATAGGAAGCGACTTGAAGCTTTGATATCCTTAACTCGGTAGAATAGTTTTGAGTGTTTTTAGTTTTTGGCATATTTTTCTGTCTCTCTTTCTATAATCGGGATTTTCTTTTGATTGTCTATTTTGGTGAGATAGCAATGGGCGAGAGGATGGCTCGTGGCCTTATTCAGCGAGTGTGAAGGGGTCAGAACTTCATTAAGGGGGGCTTTCTCACACTTAGCAACTTTATGAAAATTTGTAATTTTGCCCTCTCTGATCACGTCGTGATGTTGAGAGCCAACGTCACGATGTCTCCACGTCGCGACGTTGAAGGAACCCTGAAAATCAAGCCTCTGTCACGTCACGACGTTGGATCTCAACGTCGTCTATCTATTTGGACCCTCTTGCCGCGGTGCGGCGATTAGCCCAGCGTCAGCGGCGTCAGCTAAGCATCCTCTGGGCGTCGCGGCGTTGAGATCTCACTGCTCTGAGCGTCGCGCTTGCGTTTGTCTCAAGCGATCATGACGTTGGCAGTAAACCCGCCCCAGAACATCGCGATGTGGCCGAAACGTGCGATCATTGCCTGAGCTATGAACATAACTCCTCACTCTTCTTCCCGCGCGAACCCTAAATTGGGCTCTCAGACTCTCCATTTTTCTGCGGAGTCCGACCACCCATCTAAGCTTTATCCTCCCACGGCCTAGGACCTCTTACCGACCCCAAGACCATCCACCAGTGCCTCATCCCCATTGCCCTACATTGCTTGGTGCCTAAAAGTTTGTGTCTGCAGTCAGGGAGAAATTGCAGACCATTCGAGTGGTAGGTTGTTGCTCTTTGGGTTTAGATCTAGGAAGGCTGGGGTGTTTAGGGGTCTCGGCCTTAGGGTAACATCTAAGCCCATCTCCAGATTGCCTGGTATTCGACAATTTGCCCTAGTGAACTTTGGGTGGCTTCCAAGTAGACATAGATGTTCCACTCATCAGGGTGTTAAATTCTAGAGACCACATGAGAATCAAAACAAAGTGGCCTGCATCATCCACCCATACACACCAATCTGGAGTAAGCGGCAAGATGACGAGAGAAGTCGGGCAGGTGGGGCGGCGCGGAGTTATGACCACCAAGTTTGTAAATGGAAGGTGCGTAGAAAAATTGACCTCGTCTCTGAAGTGGTCATTCGTTAAGAAAAAGGGGTTTCGTCGCGAGGACTTCTTCGCGAGCAATTTGAACAAGGTGTGTACGCTGCGACCATCTAAGCTAGGCTACCACTATGATAGTTCGAGAATTCTCCTTGATTTAGCCACCAACATGAACAGCAGGTTAGGTGCATGTGGGATTTGGGTCGACTTCGGTGCGAAGTCCATCAACGAGTTCTACAATCTGGAACCCGTGGACAATAGGGCGTTTGTGACCTCTGTCTGACCCAAACTATCACGCAGAGGTCATTAAGGTTAGACCAGCGGGCAAGGTTGATGGAGGAATAAATAGTGAAGGGCATGCGATTGCATTTCAAGGCCAAACATTTGGCCACCATCCCCAAGAGTATGGCATCAGCTAGCGTGCGTCATTCGGCTTGACGAATGTGAAGTGACAACCAAGCATGCCCTGCTCAATTATGCCATCATCCAGGACATACCTTTCGATGTTGGGCAGGTTATAGAAGATGCCATCCTCCATAATAGGGATGCCAAGATGAACCTAGGGCACCCCTTCCTCATTCACCGTATTTGTCACAAACCAAGAAGGGTGCCACCAGAAGATAAAGGCTTGGATACACCCGATTAAAATCATGGTCAAGCGTAATAGCCCAAGTGTACGAAGACCCGAAGCGGTTAATGGCTGAACAATGAACCCTCGGACCGAGATGAGCCGAGTATCGGACAGGTTGGTCTCATTAGACCAGGGTGGCCAGACGGACCGCCATCCCCGCTCCACGGACCTCCATCCATACCCCCACCACCACGGCCTTCACGAGGGCGGTCAGACTAGTCCTTCCCATATCGGAGGACCAGGTCTTGATTTCATAGCTCGTTTCTGGGCCTGGGATGGGACCCAAGGTACCAAGTCCTGGCGTCAGCCTTCTAGGATGTAGAGGCCTACTGGCCGACGTCTTGCATCTTGCTTGACAGACCATTCTCCATAATCGGCGGAGTCCATCTAGGACCCATTAAGCTCGGCTCCTCGCCTTCCCACCCGACCACTCCATGGTGATGCGGTCGATCACTAGAGAAGTTTCCCTACACCCTCGTTCTTTCTCGTGACCAAGGACCTTATCCACATTGTTTAGGGGTGGGGTGTAGTGAGATGAGTTGTATTTATGTTAGTTTGCTTTATGTTGGTTTAGTTTGTGTTTTTAGTGTGTTCTAAGTTATTCTTACATTTCTATTCTATTATGTCGCTGCTATGCCTAGTTATATGTCTGTTTAGGGTTTATTTGAATTATCTTATCATCATTCTTTGTCATAGTAGATGATTTTACATTTTTATTACTAGGGGTTCTCGGTTTTAGTTTGTTTCGGTTTTAGGATTGTTTTAGGAAGTGTGTGTGTGATGCCATGAATGCTAATTAAGGATCACTTTTGACCACTTCAAATCTTGTTGGAAAAACACAGTATAATCAAGGAAGGATCCGTAGGTTGTTAGATGCTGGGAGCCTGTGTGTTTGGATAGGTAGGAAGGCGGTGTGAATCACCTCGAGGATATTTGAAACCAATTCTCAATTGGTCACACATAAGTGATCTGGGATATGTGCAGGCTCAGGAGCCTTACTTACTGAGTTCGATAAACCTTGGGGGTTTTGATACCAAAGTGATGGGACACCTAGAAGAGGATTTGCATTAAGCTGATTGAAAAAAATTATGAATAGAATAAGTGAGCTTCTAATCGGAATCCGGGCATAGTCAGAGGGCTTTCAAGCCTAATGCTAAGCTTGATTGGCGAGGCCATTGACTTCCTTTGCCCAGATTACATGGGACAAAGGATGGATGTTTCCATGTTAGGGTATAGGTTTAGTTGAGTGTTCGGGGTGAAGTTCGAGGGCCCAGTTTTAGGTGCCCACCTAGCGGTGGGGAGTCACCAAGGAATCCCGCTACGGAACATAACCAGCTTCTGAGAGCACTAGTTTTCCTTCATGAGTAGAGTAGGATTGAATAAAAAGGGTGCGTTCTTATCCTTATGTGGTTAGATTCTTCCAAATAGGTGAGTTGAACTCAGTTTAGGGGTGTGGGAGCTAGAGGCTATACTAGAGATCACGTATCAATTGCAGGCTTTTGAGAACAAACTTAGGAGGTTAAGTCACTAGTCAACTGAACCTTGTTTAGCTGAATTCTTTATTATTAATATATGGACCTCTGAGGGTGACTGAATCAAAATGAGGTTGTGAGGTCGATCCATTTTGATCGGATCTTTAAGTAACATGTGCATTACAATCATGGTGTTATGTTAGTATGTTGGGTTTGTTTATGTGTGTCGAGACAGAGTTGGTTTCTTGCTTGGGGACAAGCAAGAAGCTAAGTTTGGGGGTGTGATGAGTGCCTAAAACACTCATGTCATACCCTCGTTCGTTCTACGTTTTTAGTCTGGTTTTATATTTAAATAAGCGCATTATAACCTGATATCTGATTTGCGGATCTTGGTACATTGAGGTAGACCGGTGCTTCAGGGATCATTTTGGAGTAGAAGAAAGAAGAAGGAGAAGAAAGCGGCGTCGCGACGTTCAGCGTCGTGGCGTCTCAAGCGTCGTGGCGTCTCAGCGTCAGCGGCGTCTGGTCAGTCGAAAGAGTCGAACATCTAGCGTTAGTACGTCTCAGCGTTGCGAAGTATAGCGTCGTGGCGTCATCGCGTTTACGCGCCCAAAATCATAAAAAGCAAAGGAGACTTAATTTGGAGGCATGGAAGAACGTACGAAGGAGAGCACGAAAAACGAAGTATCAGTGATTAGAATCATTGGAGAAGATAGTCATTTTGTATTTTTCTTTTCTGATAAACTATTGATGATTTATAGAATTATGGGTGCAGTTAATTCCAACATGTTCTAGATCTGTTTCTAGGGTTTTGTTGAACCCTATCACAATTGAATGGATTAATGCTTAAACTTATATTATTTTGTTTATTTATGATTTGCATCGATCGTCTCTATTTATGTGGTGTATATTCATGGTGATGTCACAGCCCCGACATTGACATGATCTTCTTCAGGTGTCAGGATCACAGAGATAAAGACCCCCGAGGATCTAAATGGGCAGGCCATCGTCATCGGTAAATGGAGATATCTCGATTTCGAGAGTGGCGATTAGGGTTCAAACATTTAGGCATTTTAGAGTATTGGGTCGATGATGCCCTGACCTGATGGCGAGATAGGCGGATATACCTTAAGAAGAAGGATATCTGTGGAAGGCAGTCACCGAGTCATCAAGAAATCATTAATGGCTGAATAGTAATTTCTCTAGATAATAATCCATCAAAAGATGGCAAGGAGACAAATCACACTGATCTTTACACAACAAGTAATTTCACAAGTTAATTTAGCTTTAGTTTATTTTATATGTTAGTTAGACCATTTAGGTTTAAGTCGGATAATATTATAAATCTATTAATCAATCATCTTCTGATGATTAAATATCTATATAAGTATATTCTTGATATAGTGATATATTATTCATAAATAGTTATTTATATATTTAGTCAGTAGCTCTGATTTCAATAAATGATCACTGTTAATTTCTTCTTGTGTTGCTCTTTAGCATCTTGTCACGATAGAATTCACCTCCTTAAGTATTTTGTTTGTTGTAGCGAAATAATCCTTGTCGTGTGAGGTGTATTGCCACTTGGTTGTGAATTTTGACTATTATGATATTTGTGACATGATTTCCTTTAGTTAGCTGACAGTTGAAACTTTGTCGCAACATAAAATACTTGTCTTAGTGACTTGTTTGCCATTACATTATTTTTTATCAAGCGAGGTTCATCTATTAGTCTTGACTTTTATGTCAGCGACATGGAAAATAATGTCACAGCACAGTTCACATCATTGACCTTAAGTATGTCACGGCCAGTTTGGGGGTTGTCGCGACAACTTTCTTCAAAATCTTTTAATGTTCTGTCACGACATAAAACTTTACAATCGCGACCTAGAAAGCTCTTTTTAGCCTTGAGTTATGACCAATCTTTGTTGCGGCATAGATTTACTGGCTGCGACATAGTTCCTTGGGCCTACTTGAATTTTGTGTCGCGACATATAAATGTTGTGTCACGACTGCAAACTCTTGCTTTGTCACTTTTTTCTAGCTGTTTCTATTGAAACTCTCCTTTTCAATAGTATAATAAAATATAAAGTTGATGAATATTCCACATTTTGGCATAAAATAGATCTTAAACTGTTAAAAACATGCCAGAAAAATGGATTAAAAATAGATGAGTTTTACACCATCAAATTCCCCCAAATTTAAAGTTTTGATTGTCCCTAAGTAAAGAAAAGAAAATTTTGTTTATCCTTAAACAATTTAACTTCTATTTTTGAGGACATTTTTCTATTCACAACTCAATTGGGTAGGAAACATAAGTTAAGTGTAGGATTAATTCTAAACATGTTTCGATCTAGGTCGAGAGATTTTCAACTAAGTTCATTTTAGACAACCAATAATTCATAGTGTGTAACAATTCAATCATTGATCGATTTTTATTATTATTATCTTTGGTCTTTACCCTTTTGCTTTGGTAGATTAGTTCATCTTACGGGATATTCTTTCATTTGGCATACTCTCTTTCATTTTAAAATCCCATATGCTTGTTTTCATATTAATCTCCACTAATGTAGGCATAATACCACCTTGAATCAAACAGATCTTTTTAGAGCATAATGTGGCAGGTAATAAGGGTAGATAATTAGACATTTTAGGCTCGAATTTAACTTGATTCTAGGCATTACACTTTGCCTTTTATACTTCCTTGATTTCTCTTAGTTTATGAATTTTCTTAACCTTCCCCAGCGGTTGTATCTTGCATATTCTTTAGTACAGTATCTTTTTCTCTTTCCATTGTTCCCCTGAAGATACTTTTTCCCTCCTTATTTTAGAAGATTTGTAACTTTCATTTCTCATTTAATTTTTGGAATGGTGCAATGTTATTTTAAACTCTGCCTTAACAAACTTTGGGTCGATAACTCCTGCAGTTGACATTAGGGTATTAGGTGTTGAATATCCCTAGGACTTAATTGTTCAAGGAGGAAGTACAAGACCAACATTCTCTATTGATGTTTGATAGCTTCTTTCATCTTTCTTTTTATCTCTTATTAACTCTATGCACTTTCCCTCTCAACCCACTCTCTTCTTTTCTGCATCTCAAAATGTTCCCGAAACTTGTCCACTTTACATCATTGTTGATGTCTTTTGTCTTGCATCTGACCAAATAAGGAGGTTCTTCACGAGTAGGATCAGATGTAAGAAGGGATTGTGCTTATCAATTAGTTGATAATGGGGGTGTTGGTTTTAGGCTCAAACCAAGGTGAGATGCCTGCTGCCACATATCTTAAGAATTAGGCTTTGAAATGCTCAAACTTCCAAGGATGGCCTAAATCATTTCCTGTTAGTGGTATTGCCTAGGATTTCGCCTTGACAAATAATCTAACAAGTTCTAGGACATAGGAGAGTTTACTATGATGTATCCCAGAAGATGAACTGATCTTGGCACAAGTCTTTCTAGAGTTACTGTTGACCATGTGCAAAGTTATCAGGATTTTATGACCAAACTATTTACATCAAACAAAATTATAAGTTTTATATGTTCCATCAATTTAGTAAAACCTTCCTTATTCTTGAAGTTCAACATATTTATTCTTAATCCTTACAACTTTCTATTTCATTTATTTCATCCTACCTGATACATCTATCAATTTGTTTGGCTTGAGATTTGTTGTTGTGTTTGTTTTAATCGATTCAAGTTCATTTGATCATGCATTCAGCTCACAACAATCCCACTTTAATACAATTTCATCAATTCAATTCAAGTAAATATCTTTGTAACAATTAGACAATTTGATCTAGGTAGCTAGTTTTCTAATTGACTAAGTAATTATCCCTCATAAAACAAAGAAAATTAAACCAAAAACACAACAACCAAACAATCAAAAATAAAAATGAGAACACACAATTTTTTAAAGAATTCTTTACATTGACTATTTTGATGTTGCAGACATTGATCTGAGAGAGGATAAGGAGATGGAACAGAAGTGGTAAAAAACTCTTTTCTATTCCTTGCATCCTCTCCTTTAGCTGTCCTTAGATATTCTTCCCACCTCCTCTACTAAATTGAGTTCTTCTTCTTTGATGTACTAGGGGTTTTATTTTTGGTTGTTTCTTTACAGGGTTCAGAAGGGCTTTTTACATCTGGATTTGGGTTTAAGAAAGGTAGTACTGGATTCGTTTCTCCTGGAGGGACTACTGTGTATGGCACACAATATGAGATTCTTATTTGTAGCAATGACACTTTCTTTTTGTTCGAGATTGTTTTCATAGCCCAGTATAAGATTTTTGCATTGATCTGTCCAATTCTCTCTTGCCTTTGCGGTAGCTCAAGTATTGTTCTATTGTTCTGTTTGCTCATAGTCATTCTCGTCTAAAACTACCTTCATGTGTCCTATACAATTCGGTAGTCGCGGTCCCTCATTTCTGCCACTTTCCATTCTTCATCTCTTTTTCTTAAAGCATCCTCTAGATTCTGGTCCCTTCTTCTGAGCTCTGCCTCTATGTACTCATCTCTTAATTATAGCTGGAGCTTGAGCTGGTTATCCCTTTCTTTCATCTCCTACTGCATAGACATCAACATTTTTATCCAATTGCTTTCATTTTTGTGTAATTTTGCTCGGAACTTGCCATGCTTGTTCCTATTGGATTTGTCTCGTGACTGGGATGCATTCCTGAATGGGCTTTTACTTCTCCGATCTTCTTGTTGCATTGGAGCTAGGCTTTCACATTGTATTGGCTCAATGTACCCTTCATATTCTTTTTCTTCTTCCACTTCTTTTTCTTTGCCTTTCCCTCTATTCTTTGGACCTTTAGTTACTCTTGTTAAAGTCAGAGGGGAGGTCCTGAGGTAGGTTTCCTTAGTCCCCCATTCTTCCTTAACTCCCCAATTTATGGATGTGATTATTGTGGTTGGGTGTGGAATCAAGCCCCTACAATTGCTTTCATAGTAGCCCAATATGGACTTTTCAATGATTTTTCCCACATTTATCTTGTATCCCTTTAGCAATGCATAGTGGAGGATTACTTCCTCCTTTCTCACTATGCTAAGATCTTGATGACATAGGGCCAGGCCGATAAAGTGGAACCATACATCAGCTTCTTGATGGAGTCTCTCACAATGGATTTAAAATGAGTTTTCTTTGTCCTTTTCATTCTCCTTTCCAACCATTAGTAGGTCTCTTGTTTTACGATTCTGGTCCATAGTTGTTTCTTGAACTTGAGCCCATCATACACCCAATTTGTACAATCATTTATCTATTCCTTGTTGAAGTTTGCAACACCCTCCCAACATACTTTCTTTTCCTTCCCTCTCCAGATTAGAAAGAATTCCTTCACAGAAAGAAGCCTGACAGTTCTTTGTATTCACCCGATGACGTACCATCTTCTGCTTACTGTAACATTTCGACAAAAGGAGAGATATGCTTTTTAAATCCTGATAGGCCTTTCGTCGCAGGCTTTAACCATTAAGGCTGCGCTGTCTGAAACAAGGTTTCTTTGAGATGCTGTGCGCTTGACTTCATCAGTTCCCGCATATTTCTTGATTCTTCCATTGTCTATTGTTGCTCTTCATTTTCATTTTCCCTTCATCAGACCTTTCGGGTGCAACCGAGAGCTTGTGCATTGATTTTCAACTCAGTAACACTCTTCCATTATTTCGTTGAGTTTGAATCAGAATTATCAAATTCGAGACATGAACCAGGGTTAGGGTTTTGAACTTTAGGGTTTGGGGTTGAGATAGATATATTTGATGGCCGAGAAGGTTGAGAGTTTATGAGAAAGGTGGCCCTTCAGTTTTCAAAAAATTTCAATTTATAAGCCAACGGTTTGACTATGGCCTTCATTAAATGTTGCGACATAGTTTTACAATTAATTTGAAATTGGGTCCGTTCAATGTTGCGACATTGAGAATAATGTCGTGACACTCTTTTCAATGCATCATTTGAGTTTGTGTCGCAACATTGAAACTTTGTGCGACATAAACACTTTTTACATTGAGTGCAAAAATTTATTTATGGCGACACGGAGAGTATGTTGTGACGTCCTGCGCAGGTATCTTTGCTTTATATCATGACATTAAAGAGGTGTTTCGACATAAACCTTAACTTTTTCAATTTGATTCTAAATCAATTGTGTTCAGACATTTTAACTAAAATTCTCTACGAAATTCATCTTTCTCTATTTTCTCTCTCATGTGAAACATTTAAGGCAAAGTACATCTACTCATACTCATTTAAACATATTTGGAAAACTTACTTAAACAATCAAAGAACCTCAATTCAAGTATGAACAATTGTTTCATTTCTTAATTCAATAAGAATTTCCCAGATTTTCGGAATATATTTTTACTCAACAAAGCCAATATTTCCTTTCTGCTTTTAAAATAAAACACATTCTCTCAATCTTCAGTTATGCATTATCATTAACATCAAGTTGAGGGAAATAGAATTATTCCTCCTTATAGTCATTTTCTACATATTTCTTTTTGAGACAGTGTGCTTCTTAATAAAATTCTTCTTGAATTTAACTTCATTGTCCTGAAAAATCACAACAACTGAAAATAAAGCTACTAACATATTTAAACTAAAACAACTATCTTAAGTTTAACTAAGTGTCAACTTATTAAAAATTAAGTTAAAAAATTCTGCTTGGGTTAGCTCCCGAAGGCGCTCGATTTAATGTCTCCTAGCTAGACATATCTTTGCTTGTCTTCCTTTTCGGCATCTCTTTGTTTGATCCTTTAGGTTGAGCTATTCTTCCTTGTTCATTTCCATTGCATACTTTGTCCTACATCTTCTTGTTCCTTGCAATTCACTTTTACTTCTCAATCACGATGGGTGTGAGATCTTTTGGATTTATCTGGTCCTCTTGGAAATGCATTTATGGATTGGTTTTTGCAAGGAGAGACGATTACCCTGTAGTCTCTAAGTTCCTTAATGAAGCCTTAGTATTTGTCTGAAACACAGTTGTGTTTGCTTGGAAATTCTCAATTTCAGAAAATCTCTTCTCATGCGTATTCAAAATTCTTTTGTTTTCCCCCATAAACTGCAACATCTGATCTTCAAAAGATTGAGTCCTTTTCTGACCCTGATATTCTCCTCTATTGTCTCTATGCTGTTGTTGTTGTTGTTGCTGGAACCTAGGCTGAGCATAAGCTTGATGGTAATTTTGTCCAGGTCTACGGCTCTGTTGTGCTCTTCCACCATATGAAAAGTTTTCATGGTTCCTCAGTGTTGGTGTATAGTGTGTTAGCATGTTGGGGTTAGGCTTAAAGGTGTAGCTCCTATTTGTTGGTGATGCCTCTTGACTGATAGGGCTCTTCTTCATTGGTCTCGTACTTTAGCCTACCATTCCTTCTTTTACTGCTCCTTCATGTGCAATATTCGTTCTTTTCTCATTTTCCCCGAGTTTGTTCCTTGGCGCATCGAGTTTGCTTATATGGTTGTCATTAAATACAGTCCGATAGATCACTTCCCCTCAGTCTGCACTGCCGGAAGCCGGATGGAGCCTTGTAGTTGCATTTCAGTATTCAATCAATTGCGCATATACATTTCTTCTATTAAAAGCTCCTGACGGGATCATCATTATACCCTTGGAGGCATAATTCATGGCATGATAGAATATATCCATCTGAGTAGTCAGATCTATTCCATGCATAGGACATCTTTTCAGCAATCTCTTGAATCTCTCCCATGCATTATAGAGACTCTCCTTTTCTCCTTGCTTGAAAACAATTATTTCTCCTCTTCTCTCAGCAGTTAGAGCTGGAGGAAAAAATCTGCTCATATATGCCTCCACGGCTCTTCCCGAGTGATCCAGCAGCGTGAATCAAACCATGTTGCTTCCCGGCTCTCGGTGAAAGGGGGAAGAGTTGCAGCAGTACTTCTGGTCTCACCCGTTCAACTTGATTATGTTAGCCATCCTCATGAATCTCCCGTATGCTCATTAGGATCTTGAGGAGGGTGACCTATGAGCCGGTGTTGCTACTCCATAGTAATCAAATCTTTGGCTTATTCAAAATTGTTTTGCTTCAATTGCGAGGTTGTCTTATTCTGATACTCCTCTTGGATAAATTTCCAAAAGTCCTCCATAGTATTAGGCCCCAGTTTCTCTCTACTTCTTCTTCTTTTGGAATAGCCTGCAATCTGTCTCCTTGATGTGTAGTATTTCTGGGTCTGCGCTAGTGATCTCGCCAGATTCTATAGTGTTCTCTCTGTTCAATGTCTAGAGGTAACCACCTCTTCTCGTCTTCTATCATTTAAAATCTTCTTGAAATAAAAACACACAGAATAAGGCGTAAGATCCTATGGGAAAGCAGGTTATCTCCGATATCTTTCGTAGAAAAATGTCGGTATTCTTATTATCTTGCTTTTAAGCCTATTTTGTGATTTTCTAAAAAAATAATATCAAAAAAAGAAAATCTTCAAATTAAATCCTTTTTGTTAGAATATTGATCTTTAAAAGTATCATCAATCCTCGGCAGTGGTGCGAAAGCGTGGCATATAAATGATATATCTGAGATATATGACCTTATCACCAGTAGATATTATCTAATCCAGACATCAGTATCATGACTTGTTCGAGACCATTTTTTTATACTGTATGAAAAAATGCGATTGTTTTCTTATTAAGGTGACTCATTTGATTTGTGTTTGGTCTTAATCACTGCAAAATTGCACAGTTCTTCAAGTAATAAAGTGAATGTTGAGAATCGGATATCATTCCCGAAGGATGGTGATAAATTAGAAGACTACTACCCCTGACTACTCAAAGATCATTACTATTTAGACTCCTGGCTGTTATGATAATAAGAGGAATTAAATATAGTCTGAGCTGAAAATCTTGAATATGCGACATAGTTCAGCAAGTGGGAATTAGGATTCATAGTGAGATAATGGTTGGATGGGTTGAGTAATAATCGATTTGCATCATTTCAATGTTTAGCTCAACGCAATAATTGGAAAACTAAGTTTGTCAGATGCAAGGTAAACATGGTTTGGATTTCTCCTAACAATACTTTACTGATTAAAGTTCATAACCATTTATGAGACGCAGTTTAATCAGTTACTTGTAATATATAACCCTCTTTCTGTAATCAAGTATTTTCCTTTTCGGTACTTCAGCACTTAGGATCTGAGGACTAAGGAATTCTTGCCCCCATGGATAGGATCTTTTGACCTTCTCTAATTTGGTGGCTTTCTCATCCTGCACTTCTGATGCAAATCTCTATTAGATCTTAGCTACACGGGACGTAATCACTTATCGAAGAGGAGAAACCTTTGAGTGATTAGATATACTCATTCAACCTATCTCAACTTATAAGTAAGTTAAGTATCTATCCAATAATCCTTCAAAGTTCATTAGTTCCATAGTATTAGTCTACCATACCTACAAGTGGAACTGTTTCAGACTTCCTCGTGATTCATCTCTCGTGTTACTGTGTGGCCTCCTGGAAATCAAAGAGACACAAGATTTCTTGCATTGCACACTTTAAGAAAATTTAAGAACGCAAATTACTGAACTAAATACTAATCAAATAAATAAAAGCTTCCTTCCTCAAGTATGTGCAAGAAATGACTATTACATTCAAAGACCTACTTTAGTGTGGAGCTAATCTTCAAAATTGGTTTACTCATATATTAATGATTTGACTCACTAGAAAACATTGAATTATATATAATCTGAAGAATAAACGGAAATTTTCCAATATCTATTAACAAATAATAGATGAAGAGTAATTTTATAATGAATTTATCAGTTTGAGTCATCGTTAATATCCAACTATAATTGAAGGAAAATAATCTCTAATTAAAGAAAACTAAACTAAGCTAATTTTACTAAAATGGAAAAGAAAAATAAAATAAATAAAATAAAAAATGTACAAGAGTCTTCAACCACCCAGAAATCCCTTGAGTCTTGAAGTCACAAGATATCAGCTTTGTGAAGTGTATTTATAGCTTCCCAATCACAATTTCACTTCATTAATTGCATTTTGTATCCCTGCACCCTGGCCCACCTGGGTCTCCTTCTGGCCGGGACAGAAGCTCTGCCGCCAGTGAACCTCCGCCTCCTTTGCCGCTTCCTCCATTATAGCTTGTTTTGTCTCACCCTTTCTCCGGGCTTGTTCTTGATTTGTATCATGACATACTTTCTACGATGTCGCGACATAAATTTACTTCACAGATTTTGTTATTGTCGACATAAATGCTCTTTCTCAGGTTAGCGACACCCAAACTTTGCTTGCACTCCAACTTCGCTGCCCTCTTGTCCTTTCTCGGAGTCCACGACATTTTCCTCATATGACAAATAATTGTTTTCAGTTTTGACTCTTGTCACGACGTATTGCCTCCGCCGTGGACAGATTTCCTTAAGCCATTAGAAATTTTATCTCCATGACAAGAAACTCTTTTCTGGGTCGCAATAGACTTTTCTCGTGTCTCTTTGGCCACTTATTGAAAATGTTTCATTACCGATATAGAATTATATGTTGCGAATACAATTGCTCTTTACCATTCTCGTTTTCTTCACTTCTCACTTAATTCACTTTTCTTGTCGTGATTGTGAATTTATAATTCCTCTTTAACTTTTATTGTCGCGATAAAACTTTTTGTCGTGATGACATGTTTGGGCCGCGAAACTCTGATTTGTCAAAGAACAAGAATTTCTTTGTTTCCATTCTTCTTCTTGTGTTTCTCTTCTAAGATCTTGTCGCGACAAGGAATTCACCTCCTTCCATGTTTTATCCGTCGCGACAAAATAACCTGCCTCTGATAGAGATTGTGTTGCCCTTGGTTGTGAATTCTGACTGTTATGTTGCCACATGATTCCTTAGCTGCCTTCGATGGATGGAAACTTCTGTCGCAAATACAAAAATACTTCATTTTAGTCGACTCTGTTTCATTTTCTCGAGGTTTTCTCACGCGACAGAATGAGCCCTGCCACGCTGTGGTCTCCTTCCATTAGCTTCTTGTACTCCTTTACTCATAGAATGCCTAATAACACACACACCCCTCCATCATCAATCTTATATGTCAATGATTGATTTGTATTGGCTACACAGCCTTTCTTCAAAATCTTTTAAAGTTCTCACAAGAACAGAAACCCTACTGGCCGTGACCTAGAAAGCCTCTTTAGCCTTGAGTTTTGACCAATCTTATCGCGATAGATTTCTAGTCATGAAGATATGTTCCTCAATTTGTTTAATTGTATTGACATATAAAATGCATGCTATAATTATCAAACTCAGTCGTTGTCCTCTATTTTGCTTCTTTTTGCTAGAAACTCTCATTTTTCACTGGCAGAAACAATAAAAGTTGATGAATATTCACATTTTAAGGTTAAAATAGATCTTTCAAACCGTTAAAATATCAAGAAATGGATTAAAAGAAAGAAGCTTGCCACCCATCAATACTTCTTAAGATGCATGGCGCTCACATTTTTGTGGGAAACAGCACCATCGCCGTCAACGATAAGACTCGACGTTCCTACTCTAATTCGACCGTAGGCGGTCCCCTCCCGCCAAGCATCTTCTGTGAACTCCTGCGCTTGCTAGGTTAATGGTTTAAAGACCTTCTTGGGAAGACTAACTCCATCGACTCTCAATTCACCGATCACGCACTTGATGTTACAGTGTGTTTTCAGCCTCCCCGCCATGATGCTGGCGCACACGTTTCAAAGTCATTCTGTGTCAGGTTCTTGATGCCACCCGCTTCCCACATTTGCTTCCTTAGAAACATTGTCCGAATGGTGGCATCCCCGACTCGTGGGGATGAAAGCCTCATCCCGAATGTGCGGAAAAATAGTTGACTCCTCAAAGAATGCCAATGTTTCAGAAGCCCGCTAGAACCTTGCGTCTTCATCATACTTCCCTTGGCCACGCAAACGCTTTTTGAGGATGATGAGAGTCTTCAGATGCCCCACCCAGCCGCCTTCCAGGGTAATCGCTTCTGCAAGCATAGTTTTATCTTCAATCATTATAGAAATTCAGACACCCGCCATCTACCAGGGCTCATTGTCGGGACATAACTGACAGTATCTCCAACTCAATTATACTTTTTTCCAATGAATTTTGATAAAGGACACGGCTGGCTTCACTTCATCCATTTTCACAAGTAATCAAGGTAACTAGTATCACTGAGTCGAGTCTTATATAGTGGGCTCCAACTATATCCATAACCACTAAGCAAAGGCTTCAGGCTGAAATACAGAGCAGCACTTGGCTGGAGCTGACACGTGGGGTCATTTCATTGGCAATGAAACACATTTTAACATGGTGGCGGTGATCCCAGCATGGTCACCATCAAGAGCTTGGTATGGAGCCTTCCACGACCACTGGCTCCGGTCCCACTGGGATGGTTCAGATACTTGGTCTGTGGAGTTTTGCCGGTCATATATTGTCCCCGCTGGTGATAAGGCATTTATATGATAGGGCTCGCCTAGGGACCGCTATATAGCCTTGTTAACAAGGGAGAACCCAGTTACTGGACCTTATCCTCATGCTTCTGATCACGTCTGACAGCTCCCTAACTCACAAGGAAACTTATCAGCTCACCCAAGAAGAACCGTCTCATTCATTTCATTTACTCTACTGTATGACCACTTGTTCAGCTGTAGCAAGACTGGGAGGCTAATCGCTTTTATTAATGTGCATGGGCTATGGCTACCTAGTTAGAATTTCTGACATGCTCTGGCTACCTGGCTTCCACGCTTCGGTCCTCGTCTCATATTCGCCGCTTACTCGCACCACCAATCGAGAGTCATCTTCCATGATCTTTCTGAGGATACGTGAGATTATGGTGTCAATCCCAGCTATTATTTGCTTACACCCGCCTTCATTGTTAGAAGGGAAATCCAAACTGCATGGTATGTCTATTACTTCCCTACAGGCTTCAGAACCCCAATCCGGCTCTAGAGCCTACCTTAAAGCACCATCCATGATTCAAGATCTCACTCACCGGAGCTGGTCTGAATGCCATTTCCTACTGAGATCCCCGCCAGAAGTCAACTAAGATTCTTGCCCTTTCTCATCGCCAAACTGTATATACTGGATAATCGAACTCACTCGCCTCAACCCACCCACCGAGCCATATCCGCCCGATAGATCGGGTTTGTGTATGTTCCTTGAGGAGGTCAGGAGTGAGTAATGGATAGGGTGCGCCGGCAGCATGGAGTTTTTAGTAGCTACCCCGAGGGTCTTTGTTGCTTACCTGCTCAAGACTCGATATCGGGTTTCTCCCGAATCGTGGATTCTACTGGCAAAGAATAATACGGGTCTCGCCTCCCTATTTGCTCACTCGTTGGCAGCATGCACCTCTCACTGGATACGCCGCAAAAACAACTATGTGAAGATAGTGCTGCTCCACCTGCTCCTTGCCAGCTGAATTGTCTGGTGAGCTTATCGCCGGTAAGTGCTTCGGGTCACACCTGATTCCAACAGACCGGGCCGGGGCTCCCTTTAGGTGGCAGAACAGCTTCAAACAATATGTGTGTTTATATGAATCTTTGCCTTGGGCCGCCAAATACACACTAAGAAATTTCTGTGGCAAAGCCTCCAAGATTCATATTACATGGCCTCTCGAAATGACGCCGAGATTAAAGCCTCTATCCCCCTGTTACCATTAAATCTTAGGACTCGGGCCTTTAACCTGACCCCAAATGCGCATTTTAAAGTGATATTAAGTTTCATGCTATGTCTCTTATGAACAACCAAGGTTTCTTAAAATGCATCGTATTCTGAGAGGGTGTACTTTGATTTTACTGAGCATATCATCAATATAAACTTCCATAGATTTTTACTCCATCGTGAGTCACTTCCCGGGCTCACCATCCCCTGATAGTTGCCCTATGTTTTTCGTGAAAACCACATTACATTGTAAATGAAGACAACCCTCTGGCATGATGAGAAGGCCATTTCCACGCTTAGTGCATAGAATTCAAGTGATAAATGAGAAGGCATCCGTAAACCACAGATGCCATCCCCAAGAGCGGCGGTCCACAATAATCCGACCTATCCATGGTAAGTGGCCGCCCTCGGGACATACCGCTGAGATCTCAGCTTCATACACACGCCACGCTTTTACCACCCTTTTCGTACCATCACCATATCGCCAACCATTCCAGATACTTCATCTCCCTTATAAACCTCGGCTTTCGCGAAGATCATTGTTCACTGATCAATAATCTAATGTCAATCATGGAACCCATTTCACCCCTTTGCCTTTACCGGTCACTCGTAGGTGAGTATTATTCAGCCTGCGGAGCCACCGTTAGGTTTATCCCAACCATATCGCAAAGTGTCTCTGAAGCACGCATCAAGGTTGTGTAGCAATGTGAGTCGTAATTGTGCTTTTTCTTCATCAGTCGGTGGAGCCGATATGTAACCGTCTCATTCAACCCACTTCTTCCGCTTGGTCCACTACCAAAGAGTCCTTCCACCCGATTTGGGTGGCATATCAGATTGCTATGGCGTGTGTATAAGATCGCCCTCGAGAGCTATTCAGATCGCGACTTCCTTTCTCGTCGCGGTAGTGGTCAACTCGTGATAGCATGCCACTAGCCTAACTCGACTACCTTCAAAAGATAGACCCGATCAAGGGTTGTCAAATAACTCACCATTTAGTGGTATATCGGCGCACGACTTGAGTGGCAGCCAAACTACAGCCCACTATGGCATTATAAGGCCCCATGGGCTGGCGATTGAGAACATAACCCATCGAAAGTGATCTGCCCGCTTTCTCACAGTGGAGTGTGATATCTCCTAGCCGTGGGTTATAGTCGCCTGCAGCTTTAGAGGATTCACCCACTTAATTTTAGCATTCTAGAGAAAGCCTATCTGTATGGCTAGGAGTCGAAGAAGTTTATCGCACTACCTAGGTCCACCAAGACCCTATGCATATCAAACCATTAATAAAGGGTGAGTACTAGTGTGTCGCAATGAGGTAAGAACCCACCCTATTCGAAGAATTTGAGCAAAGGATATGGGGCCATCTATTGGCATTTGCTTCTAGCCGCTTCCGATGGCATTCGGCCTTAACTGCGGTCGCCATATGAGCTTTCTCATAGGTTTCTTTGATTGATATCGATCATCCGGGTCAGTGCCACCTAGTATATAGTTTATAATACAGGTCTTTATTCTGATTGACATCCTGGCTAGCTATAATTTACTAGTAGAGCTGCTCCACTCTCTACCTCCATACTGCAATCCCCAGGTATCTTCAGAGTGTCCCACCTTTGACTCAACTTCACTAGGAACTTTAGGCTCCGGCATCGGTCGGTCTCGTGTCCATGGTCCATGTTATAATCACATCACAAGGATTATTTCGAGCGGTTCTGCCTGGTCAGCTTAGGCCATTTAAAATAAGCAGAGAGGTCGCATTGCGGGCCATAGTTTTTCTGTATATGAGATGCTTTATGGAGGAACTGTTTGGCTCTCGTAGACTCCGATGTCGAGGTCACTTTCTGCCTTTCTCTTGCCTCGTATCGACTGTTTTTTCCCCATCGACTTATCTCTCTCACGGGACCGGTTTTGTGATTATTACAATTGAAGAGCCGTTTGAGTATTGTCTTCCCAAAGTTAATTGTCACACAAGATAATTCCTTCCATTGTTGCTGGCAAGTCCAGAGAGATGCATGGAGGGAAAAGGGGTCGCCGCCCAAAGCTTCTCCTGAAGTTGATGTAAGGACCCAGTCCATGCTGTGTACCTTTATCGGCTTGGACGGCCTCATCCCTCCCCATAAATCTCGCATGGACTCATCTTCATAAGCCTGAAAATGTCTATGCAAGGAACTAATGTTTCTTTTTTAGTGCACTCAACATAGGTGTTGCGAGATAAACGCTCTCCAGAGTTCATTGAACATGTTTATTGAGCTCCGAGGGAGCTTGTGAAACCAAGCTAGAGAAGGGCCACGTAGGCTAGCCGGGAAAACTTTACATAATAGAAGGTCATTTCCGGCATTCAAAGTAATTTCTTGGTTATAATGGAGCATGTGATCAAAGGGGTTGGCAAAACCGTCAAACATGGTGATAATGGACGATGTCCACAGCAGGCCTGTTAGTTGAGGATGTGTCACCCTTGTGGGGGAGGAGAGCACGTCATTGACTTTAATCACAAAGTGCGTAAGGTGTGGGCGCCTAAATCGAAGGTGGGATATACTAGTGGGTGATCGACGCATGCTCGTAAGTACGCAGGCACGCATTTTGGGTAATAGCTTCGTCGTTTTCGCTTCTCGACTCATTTCTCTCTTCTCTACCCAGCAAGAGTAGGTCACATCGGTGTTGCCGGACGCTGTCAGCGAGTGCCTCCCCGCTTGATTGGCCCCATTTTCTTTAACGGGAGGTTTAGTGAGCTTCCAAAGGATAACTCGTCATCCGTTAGACATCCCATCACCAAGTTAGAGCACTGCTTCCTTCCCTTATCAAGGTAGTTGCTCTGCAGCTTTGCTTCGGCTTCAACACATTCTGTGCTATGCCTCCCAAGGTCGTGGTCTTACCAAGCCCTGAGACAATCACATACTCACATGCAGCGGCCGCGGCCCCCTACAGCTTCTCATATCTCGGCTTCTGTTGTTGTCTCTCCGCTTTTCTCCATATCTTGGTGCCACGGTGAGAATTGCCTTGCGACTCGAATCTCATCGGATTGGCCTTCAACATTACAACCGGTCTTACAAACTACATAAGAGGAACCGGCCGAGTTGTTTTGGTAGCGGAGGGTTATGGAGTTTATTAGAGCTACAAGCTTCTGCAGGCATGTCAAGCCGATGAGACTTTGTCTCATCCCCACAGAGGCTGCACTGGTTTAGTATCTCGTCTTATCTTATCTCCATCAAATCGATACGGTATAAACTCGCAAAGAAGTGGTCTGGTAGCGGTGTGCCGGCCACCTCTCCAATGCTTAAGTCAACAGTGCTGAGTGAGATGAAGAAAAGAAGTACTGAGCGCTAGGGTTGCATTACCTTTCCCCATTGGGGGAGTTCGTTTTATATATTGAATTTGTCTTGATTTTTGTGTTATAATCTCGATTTTCGCGATGATCTCTTCTTTTATCAAAGACCACCTTCCTTTGTTAAGGTTGATGTTTTTGAGGCGTATTAGATTCGGATGCCGGGAGATCCGTAGATAAACAACCCATACATGATTTCCTTAATGATATATTTTTTGCCTAACCACCCATATTAAAGGGTAAAGATTTGCCGACTTGTGGGACTCAGCAATCTTACTTAGAATTATACCAGCCCTGGTCAAGCTCCTCCCTATGTGGTTTTTGCAATGAGCTGCCTTAGGCAAATTTTGTGTGGCGGCCAGTGGCATTGCACTGCCAGACCTATTCACACTATCGCCGTGAGAACAATCATCCCCATGTGTATAATGTTTTACCTCTTGAGAGTTAAATAATCTCACCCTACTAACGATTCGTGCGCTGATGATCATGGCAATGTTTACTGATTCTAGGCCTTGGCTCTCACTCTCGGGCATTGCATGGCAAATGCAAAGTGGGAGTCAAGTGGTTCGAAAGCTATGTCTATAGACATTAAAGAAAATGATTTTCTTATATCTTAAGCTGCGTAGTAAAATGATAGCTATTAGACCTTACTGTAAGACCTTAAGCGGTCTATTCGTTCTTTAAGTAAAACCCTTCTTAAGAACAGCTTTTTGAAAACATCGAGGATGTCATTTTGCGCGTTGTTTGAAAACTGTTTTTGTTCTTTAAATTTAGGGCCTAATTGGTTCCTTGTTTTTAAAAATTGTTCTTCAAAATAATTTCTGAAACCCATATAACATCATTATTGTGTTCTCGTAAAATTTGTTTTCTAAATTTATTGTTTTCAGGTTCTCTATATTTTTCTTTAAAAAAAAAAAAAACATCGTGAACTGGAACTGTTTCAATGTCTTTGTTTTGGAGAAACGTAAAATGTTCCAAAACATGAACCAACAGCTCTTAGTGTTTTCTCTGTGGTTCATTTGTTTTCTCGTAAAAATCGGGAACCAAATATGTTCTCTATGTTTTTCTTGTTCTTTTTGTTTTTGAAAATATAAAATATTAAAACCGTGAACCAAACATGCCATAATTATTTGTGTATGATCATGATTAGTCTTATAATAATCCTAACTTGACACAGGTATTTGATATTTTATGGCAAGATGAAGATTTCCATGCCACAAATTTCTTCCCAACCCCAATGTGATCCAAGTAGCTCTGAAGAAAGCTTTCACATAAACACAATATTTAAAATGCAAAGGCGGAGAATGGCTAAACAATGGCTACCACTCCTATACCTACAGTTCCTGACACCCATCGAACAACTGCCTTCAGCGACATCATCGACTTTGCACCGGTGTGGCAATCACTTCGGAGAACAATCGTGGAATGTTACAATTCCTCGAGATGAAGCCTGTGATTTATCTCTTTACAATATCACCACCCACGTTTTGGCTTTTGTGTCGGGAAATGAACAGACATCGAATATTTTCTGTTGATTTAACCCCGTTAGAGTCAATAATGTTTAAGAAAATACATGCCAAGGAGATAAATCACAAAATAATGGGAGAATTTCTCCGGAAAACCTCCCAGTGAGAAGAGGAAAACCACGGACCTCATCGGAGTCCACCCAGTCCACTCACTTCAGTAATAAACCTATTCTCCTAAACTAGGTTCAACAACCTGCTTTCAAACACAACTAAGATGGACTTCACTAAAACAATAGAACACTAAATATACTGACAAAATTAATAGGCAAATCTAAATTTCAAATCAAAAAACAGATTGATGAAGATCTCACCCACAAAGATACGTCCGATACTCTCACTAGTAACAAAAAATTCACTGGTATAGATTTTTCTCGCTCCAAAAATGCCAAACACTTTGGTCCCCTCCGCCAAGAACTACTACAGCCTCTCACACCCTTCTTGCTTCCAAAAACTCGCTTTCCGGAAAACCTCACCAGATGTTCCCGTGATTAGATTTTATAATATAATCTTGATAGTCATAAATTTCACCGGCTTTAAGTATAAAAAAATGGTCGTTAAAATCGGGTCAACCCATTGCACCTCCCTTCACCCCAACATGGGAGATTACACTCTAACATCCTGCAGCAGACTATGTCGGTCGACCCGGCACAAAGCTTCCAAATTTTCCTCTCGTAACAAACTTTTGCTCATCATATCGTAAGGATTAAACCAGTGAATCTTCTTAAGCTTCATGTTTTTCCACGACATCTCGTAACTAATGATATCCACATCAATGTGCTTTGTACGGAATGGTATCGGTTATTCTTGCTCAAGTCCGTATACACCTCTACCATCACAAAACACAACATACCTTATCTGCATCAAACCCCACTCTCTCGACAAATCTCTTCATCCATAAATCTCTTACCGCTTCGCTGTTTCTATATTCTCGCCGCAGACAAAGCCTATTACTACTTCAGAATTTAGACTACCATGAAATGTAGCCCCCAAAGAAAAGTGAATAAAACCTGTAAGTCGACTTTCTACCATCACGCCACCGCTATATCAACATCTCAGAAAACCTTCTAACACCGGTTTTGAACCCCAAAACTCAAAAATGACAATTCTCAAGTACCCTCAAATATTCAAGATCCATTTCACTCCGTCTCCCAATGCTCCTTTCGGTTTGAGAGAAATCTACTCACCGTACTAACAAGATGTGCAATATCAAAGCCCTTAAAAACCATACAATACATAAGACTCCCATCGCGAGGAGTAAGGAATGAGGCCATCTTTTCCTTTTCATCTCGCTGTAGTGTGGCATAAGCTTCGCTGTTTAAAGTGATCGCAGAGGTGTGCTAACCGACTTAGCATCTTTCATATTGAACCTTTCAAGCACACGTTCAACATACTTTCCCTGTGACAACCACAACTTCTTTGCCTTTCTATCTCGAGTAATTCGCATACCCAACATTTGTTTTGTATGCCCTAAGTCCTTTCATGTCAAAGGACTCGAACAACCTCTCTTTCAATCCTACAATCAATTTTGAATCATTCCCCCACTATTAACATATCATCAACATAAAGTAAAAGAATAAATGAAGTTACCATCCGTAAACTTCCCGAAATAAACACAATGATCTCGTATATGTCCTCTTATACTCGTGGCCTGTACCATAAAGGAATCAAACTTTTGCACTAGAATTTTCGCGCTTGTTTCAGCCCATAAAGATTTTCTTTAATTTGCAAACCATGTGCTCCTTACCTTTACTAAACCCCTCATAGGTTGTGATACATGGATTTCTTCATTCAAATCATCATGAAGAAAAGCAATTTCACATCTAACTCGTTCAAGCTCGAGGTCCAAACTAGCAAATTTCAACTCAAAACAACTCGAGAAGACATTTTCACAACTGGAGAGAATATCTCATCAAAGTCAATACCCTTTTTCTGCCCAAAACCTTTATCACTAAACGAGCTTATATCAAAGAATTTTTCATCACTATCTTTCTTCAACTCGAACACCCATTTGTTCCCTTAATGCCTTCGCCTCAAGTTCCACCAACTCATAAGTGTCATTCTTTAACAAAGAAATGCATTCTTCCGCATAGCTTCATCCAACTTACCTTTATCCGCATGAGTCCGTACTTTGAAAATCTCCTGCTCCCTCATCGCAATCAACACATACTCAAGAAGCGATACTGGATGATGACTACTCTCCCTATTAGTCCTTCTTAATTTGAGGTTCCTAAATGACTTGTCGAGGAGGCCGTCCCCCGCCCAACAGCCTTGATCACTCTCTAGCATCCCATCAATAACCAATTCCCTGCTTCATCACCGCCATCTCGCTCCCATCTATAGTATCAGTGAAAATGAATACCAACCTGTAGGGATCAATTACACCATCATCGATAGCTTTAACCTTTCTTGCCTCTCACAATCCTAAATAGTCCGATCTTCATAAAATATCACACTTACTAGTAAATCTTCTTTCACCGGATCCTATAACTGCACTCCAAACTCTTCATTTCCAACAACAAGGATACATGGAAAAGCTTTGTCATCAAGCCACCTCTCGCTTTAGGGTACACGTGGCAAAAGCCTTGCACCCAAAACCTTAAGATGATTGTAAACAACATCTTTCCTATCCATACCTTCTCCTGGAATGTCAAACCCAAAGGAACCGGGAGGGAGACCCATTTATCATAACACAAAGACGGAATAGCTTCACCCCAAAACACTCCTCGTAGCTTCACATTTTTAGCATGCATCCGACCTTCTCAACAATACAAGGTTTCATCCTCTCTCGCAACACCACCACGTGTGCAAAAAAAGGTGGTGGGCGGAGTACCAGAACTCGTTTCTCATGTCTAATACCATGTGGCCGAAATAGTAGTTTCTAAACTCATGTATACTCACCCCATTGTCAGTACGGCGACACTTCAAAACTTTCCCGTATCTCTTTCAACTAAGGCATGAAATTTCGAAAAACTGGATATATTTGATCTTTCGCCTTCAACAGATAAAACCCATACCTTTCTCGATGCATCATCACTGAATGTGACGAAATATCTATTTCACCCAAGGACTCACCTCAAAGGGACCACAAACATCAGAATAAACCAATTCCAAAATATTAGATTTCTTTTTTGAAGATTGAGAAAAAGAAGCTCTATGATGTTTTCCAAATAAACAATAATCACAAGGGTTAAGATTGTTTCCTTTAGTAAAAGGAATGAGAGCCTTTTTGGCTAGTATATGTAACCCTTTCACTTTATGTGACTCCAATCTCAGGCTACATAAATTGGGAGGAACCATCTTCGGGCCAGATTCAATTCATTCTACATATATTTTCAACTCGTCTCAGAAGTGTGCTTTCTAACTCGTCTAGCAACTACTAAAGAACCTTTTGGTAAGCTTCATTTACCGTTACCGAAGTAATCTACATATCCTTCCCGATCCAAGGCACCTGTAGTCATGATTAAGACGTAAGTCAGAAACATACCGCATCTCTAGAGTCAATGAACAACCAACGCCCGTCCCAGATGCAAACATCACTAATACCCACATCTCGAGTAGCTCTAGCACGATCTTCACAAGCACTGTAAAGTCTCCTGGCTTGTACGATGTGAAGAACTCCTTATTAGGAGTAACATGATAAGAGGCTGATGTATCAATAATCCACTCAACCTCATTATCTGTAACAGGCAAACATTCTTCATCTCCAAAAATAGAATCACGTATCTTCGCGATAAAGCAATGTAGTATTTTTTATTTTCATCTTTCCTCCGATTTTTGGCCTTCTTTTTGTTCCCGCTTCCAAGCATAACAATTTCTTTTCATATGTCCTTCCTACCACAATGATAACACTTTCTTCTCTTTCACTAGAATTTCCTCCCTGATCGCGACTCGCCTCTTTCGATTTACCACGCACCCTTAGGTTCTCTAATTTTACCTCACCTCGTTTCTCTCGTGATACTCTGGCCTCGAAGATATTCCTTGCTCCTTCCCTTTTCCGGCTTATTCATTAAACAACCTGCCTTTACCATATCCATGGTTAAATTGCCATTAGGAGCTGAGTTACCTGAGCGTGATAACTAGAGTATCCCAACTATCCGCAAAGAACTCAAAAGTAAATAATGCTTGCAACTCATCTTCAATCTTTCATCTTCATAGCATTTAACCGGTTCACCAACCTCAAAGTCACTGTGTGCTCGCTACAATCGCGCCCACTTTTATACTTCGTGATTTACTAGCCTTCTAATCAAAGTGGCTTTATTCTCGTGCGCCTTCGCTCATACATGGATTCTAATTTTTCCAAAGCTCGCAGCATCGCCTCCTCGTGACACGTGATGAAACATAATCTACCACCCACCGCCCGATTAGAGCTACCGCTTTTCTATGCATGATCTTCCATTCTCGCTTCGACATATCTTCGGGTTTACTTTATCCCCATCATCAGCGCATATAACTTTGCAAAGAAAGAATATCTTCCATTCTGCTTCCCAGATAGAATAATTAGACGAGGTTATCTAATCATAGCGGCTCCTCTAAGATTCCTCCATTTTTAAACCAACACCAACCACAATACCTGCATACAATAGAATCCGGGCTCGATACCACTTCACAAATGAACACAATATCGAATATTTTCCCTGTTGATTTAACCTCGTTAGGAGTCAATAAAATGCAGCCAAGAAAATAATATGCCAAGGAGATAATCACAAAATAATGTAGAGAATTTTAACGTGAAAACCTCCCCAAAGTGAGAAGAGGAAAACCACTGACCTTTGTCTGAGTCCACCCAAATATCCACTATAATAATTTAGTACAAAACCTAATTCCTCAAACTAGGTTCAACACCTAGCTTTCAACACAATCAGAAGATGCACTTCAAGATCCCAAAAACAATGAAATCATCTAAATATAGTGAATAAAATTAATAGGCAAATCTAGCCTCAAATCAAAAAACAGATTGATGAAGATCTCACCCAGTCTGCATACAAATCCGGGTCGTTTCACAAGAACAAAAAAAATTGCCGGCAGATTTTTCATCTTAAAACGCCCAAAGACCAACTTCCGCCAGTAACCACAGCAGCCTCACACCTCTTTTCTTTGCTGAAAAAAACTGCTCTGGAAAAAACTGCTCCAAAAAGAAAAACCCCCACTGCACGGCTCCTCAGATTAGATTTTATAATATAATCTATAGGCTGTAGCCCTAATGGGCTTAAGTATAAAAAATGGGCTGCTAAAAAATTGGGCTGGACCCACATTACATTTTGATCACCACCATTATCATGTTTCTTTCTGTCCTCACATCCAAGCATCGGGAAAAATATTTTGTCAAAGACTTGCGGATAAAGCTTTTTGCTGGATTGACATCCTCTTCTATTGTCCATACTGGCCATCTTGGTCTCCTCTTCATCTCTGCCCACTTCTTTATGCTCCAAAAGAGAACCCAGAAGTTATGCAAATTACCGATATACGCTGTAACGCGTACAGCCAGAAACCCTTTTTGCCATAGCCCAACCTGCTATACCTTGATCTTGTTGACTACTTCAGATAGTGCCTCAGCTCTCCTTTGGAGGACAATGCCCGGGGTTGTTCCATGATTTTGCTCTTCCATTTTTGAGCTTTTATGGCATTGTTTATTTATTTATTTATTTGTTCATCTACCTTGGATCTTCTTGTTTCATAAGTTTTATTGTTTGTTCTCTTACTTGTGAAGCGTCTGGCATGCAGGAGCTTTAAGATCCCTAATGTCTGGCTTAATTGATTGACATTTTGTAAATGAAGTCGATATTCTACTGTCCCCTGGGTATTCATATATAATTTCTGTAGTCCCAAAATAGTTATGAAAGATGAGAAATCATTCCCACATAGTATACTTCCAACACGATATTGAAGAATGAAAACTTAATTCAAATGCTTTGAAAGAATGAAAATTATCGAAACTGTGAATTATATGTTTCTCATTTTAATTTTTTTCCAAATTTTGTAAATATTCAATTTATTTTTTAAAAAAATAATTTCTTAAATTAAAAAGTACTTTCTAAAATCATTATCAAACAGAATTAATCAAAAAAATTTATGCCTTTGCCTATAGTTATTTTAGTCATATATGATTAGTCCTACCTTATAGGTAACATGTTCCAATGAACTTTCAAATGGATTATGCATGAATATATGTTGTATTCATAATTTTATATTATACTATCTACTTACCTCATTTTTCTTTGCATTTTTTTTTCTAATTTTTCTTAACAATTTTGACATGATCTGCATTCAAATCTGATATAGGGATGACAAATTTAACAAGGGAACTCAAGAGGAATAGTTAATATTATACCTTCGTTTTTCTTTTGCAATTTCAATTTCATTCATTCAATACACACCAAAAATAATACAAAAAACAAAGATGAGAAATACTAAACAAATCCAAGAAAGAAGAAAGAAAGAAAGAAAGAAAAGGAAATTGGTAATAATGACAGGCACGTTGTGGCACCTTCTTAAACGTAGCCACTATAAGATCAAAATATAAGGGGAATTGCATGATAGCAAAAAAAATGACAGGCATGCATGCTACAGCATATAGTGGGAATGGGGATGCAGCAAGTTTGAGCTTATCTTTGAGGAGAAAGAAGTGGGGTGCACAAAAACAAACCAACATTGCCCCTAAGGATAGAAAAAGAGAAGTTAATCCCAGTAACAGTTTTCTTGGTAAGTCTCTTCTTGCTGGCATCTGGAAGTGAGAATTACCAAGAATGTAATCACAGAGGTCACCGAAAAGGAGCATTCAGAGATGAAACTCCAAAGATAATAAATCCCGGATGTTGTCTAAGATTGGCCCGCTGTTTTCATTAATCCTCCGGGGACACTGGCTAAGTTGTGATAAGTGTAGCCACTAATGAGCATGAATTAGCAGTGCTATTTAGCCATTGTCTCTCCTTTTCTACACAAGAATGCTTCTGCAGACACCTTGAACACATCCTTTGGGGTCATCCCGTTATTGTTTGGGTTGTTGCAATCAGATAACAAAAGTTGTGGCACCGTATTTTTCACATACTGTGGCAAGTTCAAGAATAGCACGTACGAAATTAATCAGTATAAATCAACAGAACCACTGGACAAGGATTATGTATATATGTTAGCTAATTTTTTTTTTTTTTACATCTATTCACTTTGCATTACATCGTTATAGTATGGTTCTTATAAGGACAATGACTCGAGTCTGGGACCTCTCATATAGTGGCGGAGCCACCTAATGCCTATGGGGCAGCATATGCCCTCCCTCAATTTTTTTTTTTTTGCAAAAAAAATTTCTTTTGTAGGCAGGTGGAGTCGAACCCTAAACTTAATTTATGCCCCCTAAAATTGTAGGATCTTATACAACTAAGCTACAACATCACATTGCAAGGTATATTTCAAGTGAGAACTGAAAGCGTCTCAAAGAGCTTTAAATCCAGGCCTCCCACTGCCCAAAATCCAACCCCAAAAGTGAGCCAAACCCAAAGCCTTAACAGATATCATTTACAAAAGATGCTTTCTGTCCCCAAACATTTAAATGTGAAGCTGTTTGGACACTTTAGATTAGAGAGGTTTGAATTGCAATTTTGATTTCTGAACCATTTCATATAATGGGGATTTTTTTTTCTTCAAAATTTAATAAAGTAGTTCTCAGCACTAGGTGGATCCACCCTGTTTGATCTTAGCTCTGACTTGACCCAAGATAAAACATATTTTTAAAGCTCCTAATATAGAATGTGTCATTCATAAATATGTTTGTTCTTTCCTTTGAAGCCACTATCCAAATATTAAAAGACGAAACTCTATTCCACCTCACTTTCCCAAGCAAGAGGGCTTAATTTGACTTAAAGTGTTCAGTAAAAAATGAATAATAAAAGGAGAGGAAAATAAAAGTAGAAAGAAATACTAAATATAACATATCAAAATTACTGATTTTCATTGCATTGTAGGCTTGTAAATGATATGTTTATCAATCACTTAAAGTTCTAGTAAATGGCCGCAATTAAGTTCTTATATATACATCAGGATTACAGAAATGCCCTTTCATCCAGAAGTTTTCGATTGACTAATAAGTATACTGGTTGCTTCAGCTCATTCAAAACACTTATTCTTGCCTAGAAGTCTGTGTGGCTACGAACAGATAGGGATATATCTTGAAGTAGGTTTTCCACCATTTCATTATACCTGCTCTTTTGGTCGCGACTAGTGTAGTTTCTCACCTCTGTCTCTTGGGACATTTTCTGCCAACATCAAATCTGCCACCTCATCATCACTAAGAACCATAACATATGATCCTGAAAGTCTCATATCTATGATGAGTTTGGGCCTCAAAATGACCCGTTTATAAAAATTAAAAATAAAATTGATATGTCACTTTTGAAACTTTTGTTCAATGGGTTCTCTTATACTATAGAAGAGATTGTTAATTTTTTTTTTAAAAATTTTAAATTTAGAAACCCACTGTTAGAAAATTTATACTTTAGCTTCAAAAATGAAAATGTAGTTTCTTAACTACTGGGCCACTTAAAAATGAAACTAGCTTCTAATTATGGCTTCTAACTGTGGCAAAATTAAAAACAATGAACATTCTCTTACGGGCATAAAAAGAAGAGATTAATTACTATATATCAAGTTTAATATAAACATGATTTTTGAATAAAAGGTTCATTTGACTAAACTCCAAAAATAGACATATATAGTGATAAAGTACAAGTATTATCTCATTTATTTCAGTTATACCATTCTTTCCTTAAATTCAGTAATGGTCTCAATTACTTGACCTAGTCCGCAACATCAAGAATTATAACATGAGTTTAGCATCGATCCTATAATAATTTATTTCTATTGTACCAAAAGACTAAAATAAATATAGTTAATGTAATTTTATATAACATGTCATTACAAAGTGTAGAACCCCAGAGAAAGGTCACTCAAGGTTATATTTAGGAAACCTTAGGAGGCAAAGCACAGTGTCGAGTGAATACAATTAAGGAAATCCTCCCGTAGCCAAACACCTTTGAAAATCTTCTATTGATAGAGGAAGCACTGAATAAGAATGAAATAGAAAGACGACGCCAGGCTGTGGCCCCGAATTCTTCGAGTCATCGGGACAATCGGGAAAACATGCATCAGCTTTGTGCCAACCTGAAACAAAACTGTGAGCGGCGGGGAGGTCTTCTCCTGGCCACCTCCCACGCCATGTTAGAACCCTATCATCTTCTTTAAAGATTGAGAGTTAGAACTCGTCACTTTGGTTCCTTGTCGCTTCCTTTTATCAAAGAGAAGTGGATCCAAATTATGTAAGGGATGATTTCTTCCAAATCTATGAGAAGGTGTTTCATTCATCTTGACGGAGATCCATTCTTCCTTTAGACTGGGTAAGAGGGAGAACACATATCTTAAGTGGGGAGATTGATCTTCCTTGGACGTAGAGAGGTAGGTGGGCGATTTAATCCAGACCTTGCTGGCCTGGTCTATCTGTAGTCTCATGGTGGCAACATGGTTTTCATCTCTCCTGGGTTTGGCCCATCAACCTCTTGAGTGATAAAGCCTTCCAGAAGTGGTATTTTGGGAGTGGCCAGCCCTTCTTCTGGCTATGAGGGTATTCCTGGACTGTCTTGCATAGTTTACGGCCTGACACAGATGGATCGGCTCACCATGGCCTTTAGCCGAAAAGGGAGCTCGCTATCTTAGGCCCGGTTAAGGCCTAAGGCGCCCACAATGCCCCCCTTTTTCACAATGTATAGCTTTATCTGCCCCCTGAAAAAAGATATGCTTAATTTATCATATCATGGGGAATAGGTACCACGTTGTTTGAATTTCAATGCAATTTTTGAACTTTTTTTTTAAAATGCACAAATGCCATAAAGTCGCTTGAGTTATCCCAGAATTATGTCATAAAGGTTAGAGGTGATGAGGTTTGTTGTCCCACCGTTATCCATGTTCCTTCCAGTAGAAGGATGAATTGAACTCTGTCAGAATCATAATCGGGGATCAGGGAATGAAGGATGATTGTGACTAATATTTGAGTGTGCTTTCCAAGTTTCGCAGTACTAAAGATTGCATGGTTTGATGTGAGTCTGCAAGAGATTATTCATGGTCAGTCAGCCTCCTGTGGTTCTCCGTTAACCTGAACAATCCCCATGCATCTGCAGTGACCCTCTCAAATCACGGCTTCTCCCTCTGTTCCTTTCATCTTCCTCCTTTTTCCTTTTTTTTTTTTTTTTTTTGCAGTACTTTGTTTATCATCTCATTCTTCACTCCCACATCGCTTCTTCTTTTTGGCCCCCCGTCGCATTTGATCTTTGGGATCGAACCATGTTGCCACTTCAATATGAGATTGTTGTCGTTTTGTGATGATATGACTCAATGGATGAATATCATTGTCTACCAATAAAATCTACTTTTACATTTATGTACTATGCTCTACTTCTCAAAATCTCACACTTCATTTTCTTTCATTTAGTAAGGGCACTGCCATAGCCATCGTTAGATATTTGAGTGATCCAAGATTAACGTTCTTCCTCTGGCCTCTTAACAGGTCCTGGGACTACGTATAGCCCACTAACCCGCTCGTATTCTCACCAGCCTGCACGGATCGTCATAGAGTCCAAAACATCTGAGAGAATGACAAAGCGCTACATTTGATGCGCCAGAGAACTGGCTTACTCAGGTATAGATGTGGGGGTCATTATTGTGATTCTTTTCCTTTTCCCTTCCTGGTCATCCTTGACAAAAATCCCCTGTAAACAGTTTCCGGCACCTTCTACGATACATTGTTGTGATTTCACAACACTGTGAACAGCTTTTTTCTGGGTTGGTCGTCACTTTACTTTTTTACAAGTAATCACTATTTCCCGACTAATGCATTGAATCTTTCCTCATCAGGCCTTCTTCCTGCATCGTGGAAAGTTCTAGTGTGAGGTAGGTTCAGGGTTTGTTCAGACCTCTTGGGTGTGGTTTTTGCCCAGTTTATGGTTTGTCTTTCTAACACCATGTTTAGTGTGCTACCTGGGGCTGATACTTCCCGCTCTCTTCCCTCTCTCCTTGGGATCTGCTTTTCAGAGCATGATGAGAGGAGAGGCTGGAACTGGTCAGCACGCGCAGACGAGGGCCCGTGGCGAGAGACTGATTTTACAAAGATCACAAAACAACCGGGATACCGACCAATTATACTGACTTAAAACTGTTCTGCAATTACTCGACCAAATCACGACCAATTGAGACCAAAAGGGTTTGGTCAAAAATACCTTCCCCACCAAAATGATCATATCGACCAAATCTCTGGTCGACCAAATAATCTGGTCTAATCATTCCAATGAAGTGGAAACACATAAAAATATCGCACCAATTAATCCACCAAAAATAAATTAACATGAAAATGGCCCAGAACAGCTAATCTAAAAATTTAGCCTTAATTACCACCATTGTCGGCAACGTCAGATCACTGAATTCCCGACCAATTAAAGACCAAACAACAATGACAAATTGGTCTGGTGAACTGTTTTAATTGTCGACCAAATATGGTCTGGTGAAATGGCTTTCAGTTTTCCCAATCGAAGTTTTCGATCCTCGCTCCATCCACCGTCAAAATCCATACTGTAGCTTGAGTTCCGTGACCGCTTTTGCCGCTTGAGTTCCACACCACAAGTAACTCAACCATTTCTTCATATTGCGTAAGTCTTCTACCCTTCGCTGTTCACTCAGCCCGCTTTATCAAAAGGCGGCTGGATTTTGCGTTCGGTTAGTTATTTAGCTAAACCTCGCTTCTGCTCCTCCTTGTTTTCTCGTTTTATTTAAGATTTTTCCTTTGATTAGATGTTGGTAACTCGCCATTTAACCAAATGCTAATGTGTTTTATTTGACCAATGGATGTACCAACAGTTGCTGTTAGCCATTAGGACACTGGTTTATTATACCCTGATTTCTGGTTTTTTGGTTTGATTACTGTTTTTTTGGTTTTATTGCTAGAAAACTATTTTTTTTTTCTAGTTGGTCAAATCTGCTTTGTTAGCCCAAGTTTTTTTGTCATTTAGAAGCCGTTTCTTAGTATCGATTTGGTATATACAACATGGAGAGGTGTATTCGGGTATATACCCTATGTAGCAATGCTATGTTAGTTCTGATCGTTCTTGTAAATTGCCGGTATTGGTTTACACTGGGAATACTGGGAAAAGTGGGTGCAGCCTCCTCTCTCCCTCCCTTCCCTCCTTGGGCTCATTCGCCATTGATAGTTTTCCCCCCATTTCAAATATTGTTCTCGTAAAAATAAAACCAGCCAGTCCTGGGTCTATATTGTTCCGAGCCATCGTAGGTGTGGACGCTTTTGGGACATCCCAGCTATTTTATGATTAAAGTGTTTCTGGGCCCTGCCTCATTTTGAAAATTCAGATTTTTTATTTTTTTTATTTTTAGTTTAAAATATAAACACAGTCTATTGGTTCACATTGTTTGTCTCCAATGTCTCGCTCATATATAAAGTTCGATCGCTCTTCAGCCCCTCTTCAAGGTCCTCTTAGAATGTTCTGTGAAGGTCCTTCACAGTCTCTCCCCTTTACTGGTCACTGGTCTAGAACTTATTCTTTCATATTATACTGCTCTAGCACCCAAATAAGAATCTGATTCCCAGACGAGCCTGGAAATATCCATGTTTAGAATCTAGACTCCACCCCTCGCGCACAACATGAATATTTTTATCTCTTTGGTTCTCAGATTTTACTTGTTTTAAGTGGATTTATTTATTTTATTTTATTTTTATTTAGTATCCTCGCTTATTATGAAATTTTATTTGGTTTTGGGTTAGTAAGATAATGTAAAGATCTATGTTATATCCAAGATTCATATATAGGTCGGGGTTGGAATTGCTGATTTCTTCATGATTTGAAACATGCATAACTCCTTTCATTAGAATTCTGGATTTGGGTGTTCTTAGACTTATGTAAAGCCTGAGTCTAGAATCCACCCAAACATAGCTTGATAAAAATGAGGTCATATCCTATCCTAAATGAAGAAAATTGTAATTCCAGTACTGCAAATTACTGCAAAAGTTGATTTTCTTCATGATTTGAAACATGGCAACGTTTCATTAGAGTCTTGATCGGGTGTTCTTAGACTCCATGAAAAGCCCTTTGATCAGAATCCACCCATATAGAGCTTGATAAAAATTGAGTCACACTCCAGTCCGAAATGAAGAAAATCAGTGGCCCTGCTGCTGCAATTACTGCAGTGTGCTGATTTTTCTCATGATTTGAAACATGCCAACTCCTTCATTTGATTTGGGTGTTCTTAGACTCTATGGAAAGCCTCTGAGTCTAGAATCACCCAAATATAGCTTGAGATAAAAATTGAGGTCATATCCTATCTGAAATGAAGAAAATCATGGGCTCCCTGTCAGTTGCAATTACTGCAGTGTGCTGATTTTCTTCATGATTTGGAAACATAGGCTAACTCCTCTATTGAATCCGGATTTAGTGTTCTGCACTCATGAGCCTGAGTTCAGAACCACCCAAATATAGCTTGATGTGGAGGTCATATCCTTCCTAAAAATGAAGAGAAAATCAGTGGCCCTACTGCTGCAATTACTGCAGTGTGCTGATTTTCACATGATTTGAAACATGCATAACTCCTTCATTAGAACTTGATCGGGTGTTCTAGACTCTATGAAAAGCCCCTTTGAGTCTAGAATCCAATCTACATAGAGCTTGATAAAAATTGAGGTCATATATCCTATCTTGAAAAATGAAGAAAACGGCCCTGCTGCTGCAATTACTGCAGTGTGCTGATTTTCTTCATGATTTGAACATGCATAACTCTTCTCATTAGAACTTGATTCAGTGTTCTAGACTCCTCACTTGAAAGTCTCTTTGAGTCTAGAATCCAAAGTCATTGAGTTAGAATTGACCATATGCTATTTATTATTGGCATTCATATCTGCACCAGATTAGATGTCATGCAATAATCACTCAGAATTGAAATTATATGAACATGTTGTTATTTCATTGTTTTATAGTATGAATTTATGAATGATGGATATAAGAACATGTGAGATTAAATGAAGAAAATTGCCAATATATATAAACTAAAATTTTAATTATATGACCAAATCACTGCATTCTTCTTAGCAACTATTTCAAAATGCATCATCAGAACGATTAAAGTTGTCGTTGGATGATATATGATGCTCAGAAGATCCGCCCGGGCTGTATTACAACTTATGCTGAATACACCGGATTGTCCTCAGTTGACACATTTAAAGGGACGCTAATTAAAATGATCATGATTTAATTTAAATTGCATATATTATAGTCACTGGTGCCTCTCGCCTCCGCTTGTTCTCGGGCAACATTTAGATATATAAATAAAATGCAATTTGCTAACCGCTGGTGATTATGATTATTATTTATATATCTTATTTAGTGTACTTGGAGAACCACGCTGAGGCTGCTGAAAAATGTACATAATGAATATGCAACGTGATTCGTAACTTTTGTAAATGATTTAGTGAACTAAACCTTCGCTATAGAAAACCTGACGCGTGGAAGTGGAGGCGCGGAGTGGAGGTGGGATGCAGTAGCCGTGGCTATCACACGCTGAAATATAACTTCATTTAACCAATGAATGTGGTTAATGAAACATAAAATAATCAGGACAATCGCTTGTTTACTACAAATTCAGATTTTTCGTGACCAGTTATGGAAGACGACCGTGAATGATGTACGAGGGTCTAATAGTGAATGCAACGTTCCTCTAATGAAACTGGGATAAAGTCGATGAACTTGTCGCGCTCATTCCGCGACATCCCCGAGTGTGTGAATGGTGGCATAGCTATAAGGTGTCCTTTAGTTAAATGTCGGACAAGAAGTTTTTTAACATGAGGACCGTGAAGGCATTTGTATAGAAATGGTTTTGTGCCGGGATCACTATGTTCGATATAACATATGGAAGGCAAGTCCACAGAAAAAGTTCGTCAAGATTAAAATGGTAGTGAAACTCGATCGTATGGTCTCTCGTATAATATGAATCACATCATATTATAATGGTTTGTGGATGCCGTCCCGAATTCAACCCGATGAGGAACCCAATGCCGGCTAAGGAATTTCTATGACATGATTCGAAATGGAGACAAACCTCAGAGGAGGGAAATTCTAAGCATACTCAACTATCCGCAAATTACAGGATGTTAGGGAAATAAAGTGCGTATTAATGTGTGTTCATGGTTTGACGATATGTCTAATTTCATTCAAGAACCGCAAGCCACAAGATAATCTGATGCCATTGATTTCTACAAGACGTAGATGTTGCGTGGTCAGATCATTCGCATGTGCCATTCATTGTTGTGTGAACAACTCGGTATGATATACTGCGATGACAAAGGACTTTACCAGTTGTAAAAAATGTGGGCATGTTTCTGCACAAGCAAAAGGTTGTGTGGTTCTGAAATAGACATATACTTAAGTTATGCCGTATAAGAAGATGCACTATTTTCCAATAACACCTAGGTTGCAGATCAGATGCACTTCAACCGCAACAATTAATGAATGAGGTATTCGTAGCATCATATGGAGACTGCAGAAGATGTGTCACCCTCTGATGCCCCCGCCAAAATATTTGATGGGTGTTTCCGATTTTTCATCCGATGTTCAACAAAGGGGTCGTTTATTTGGCTGATGGTTTTCAGCCAAGCCGTCAATCCGACAAAGAATATTCTTTGTGGCCTGGTGGTGGTGACGCCAGAGCAACTCAGAAGCCTCCGCACTTATGTATGTAGCTGAGGGAATTTGTTTTTGACTGCAGCAAAAGCCAGCTCACAACTTAGTAAAGGGAAGATAGATGTTTTCTGCAACATTGACAATGCGAGTTGAAAAGTCCGTGGGGTGTCAGGGGTTCGAAACTTGGCGTGATATTTCCAAATCCAAGAAATTTTCAGATGCACAAGGTTCCTCATGTGGACCATAAATGACTTTCCAAACAGATTCTATGATGTCCGGGGTGAGTAATCGCCGCCGGTATGTTGTGCACACGTCCGCATCAGATGGGAAGACTCATGTTTTTAGATTAATTAAGAGCTTTGAAATGTCAGGTCCGACAACCATCTAAGTTTTTTGCCCACATCATCCGTAGACGATGAACACCAAAGACTTCATTAAGAATAGAAAGGTTAATAAACAATTCCCGTTAGATCCGATTAGCCTCAAGGATTTGAATAAATGTGTGAGGGGTCGAGGAAGGTGATAGATGTTGATGCCGAGGTCAGGAATCTAGCTATCTAAGACTGTGGGTGGAATAAGAGAAGTATTTTCTCTCTCTGATTTGTTCCCATCAAGGTGGAACACTTGTCCACAATCTTGATGTTATGCATATCGAGAAGAATGTGTTTGACAATATTTTTCAATACAAGTGTTTAACATTCCAGGGAAAATCAAGGACACGTATGTCAAGAGAGATGAGTTGAATAAATATTGTCGTTGCGCCCCAATTTTGCACAAAAATTCTGCGTCGCTCAATAAATACCCCGATGTGCCATTTGTTCCAATAAATCACAATAGTTGATGTGTTATGTAGGTAAAACCGAGATTTCATGTTGAAGCTTCTAATCCGGGAGATGCGTGATGCAAAATTTAAGATGTTCAAAGAAGAGTCATGATTGCCGTATTCATGCAAAGCAGCAGTTACCACCGCTTCTTCGAGAATTCTCGCCAAATAGAATATGGGAGCCGATAACCGATTTCTTTATTCTCTTCGCAATCATTTCTTCATTCTGACTGATGAGGAGTTGAGGGAATCGATGAACAAATTCCTCGTTATTTATGCACCGAGAAGATCTTCCGAAAGTTTTTCACTCAATGGAACATCTTCAGCTAAAATACTACGGTTAGGATTGCTGGTCCAACACATCGCTGGATGTATCCTCCGTAAAGGTAATATTTAATTCCACTTTCAAATCATTCTTTCCTATATATATATATATATATATATATATATATATATATACACACACACACATACAGACTTATAATATTCAATAATCTTCTGTGATATTGAGAAAATAAAGCATAAATCATGAATAAGGTCAGTGTAGGTTCTATATCAATTTGGTAAGAGTTAAGTGATGAGGTCGCAAATTATCATTCTATTTCAAAGAAGGAGATCCAACTCTTCCACTTAAGGAAAGCTTTAATGAGGCTTATCTTGGCGACATTGTGGATGATGATATTTTGAAATTTTCAAGCCTCCGTAAAGCACCTATGTTTAAGGGAAACGGCATTCAGCGCATAAATGAATATAATTGCAAATTTCATCTATATGTCCTTAATGAATTGTCCAGAGGTTCAACCATTCATAAAGTGTTAGTCAAGTAAAAGCTCAAATGAGATCTATTTAGCATGTTAATTGACGGCTTCAATGTATCCATTTTCTATTTCTCATTTCTATTTTTATAGGTGTATTCGTTATTAAAAACGTGAACAAGCTTCCAAACTTGAATGATTTAATGCTAATAGCCTCACTGAAAGCAACAATCACCGGCTTGAAAATACGTATGTTTACTAAACACAGCAATCCACAAAACAATTGTAATGTTCTCGATACAAATTTATAATTGTAATCTCAATAATACATTGATTCACTGTGTTCATAATCGTGCAAATAAAATTTCAATCATTATCTTCGAACTATAGCACGAGGTCCCCCTAAGAGAGGTTAGAACTTCTTCACAATCTGGCATTATGTGAATGGTTTTAAATTAATTAATCGTATGGAGTTACGGCAAATGTATTACCACGGCATTAAAGGATCCAGATACAATGAAACCGATCTGACGGTTATTTTTCGATCACTGGTCAAGTGATCGAAGAATTGAAGCCCTCCTGCAAAGAACTCGTGTTATTCAAATGTGAATGGTTCGACCAACACCACATGTTTCCAGATGGTTGTTCATCCGAGTATAAACTGCCATGTAGTATCGACAAAAATGATTCAACAAATATGAATCCTTACTTTAAAGATAAGTAATGCTAAAGCTTTGATATTGTGAAAAACCGGTCGGACTCCATTCTGGATGATTGGTGTTACAAAAAGATCAGTTAGGGCTCAAATTGACATCCCCAAGATCACCAAGTGAAGATGTCACAGTGGGAACCAGCTTTCAAAACAATGATGACAATGATTGTTAGAACTGTTTATGGGGTGTGGGATCGAAGACGCCTATTTGCATCTTCCGAGATGGATACATGGGATGGATGTAAACAGCATCACTAATTGATAATGAGGAAGAAACGAGTGATGAAGAGGAGTCTCGAAATGATGTTACTACATCCTAAGAAGGCATCAACTTCAGATTAGATGATTCTCATGAGAATGAGTAGTTAGGAGTTTCAGTTGCTCAATCAATCATGTTTGTTTATTTTCATTGCCTAAAGATGTATTTTACTTGATGCTTTAATAATCAATGTTATATTATTATTTTACAGATATGGCACTATGGACAGGTAGAGGCAAATTACGTTGCTGTGTCGCATTAGTTCTGTAGAGCAACAAGGCCTGTGTATGCCCGATCCCGTTAGAGGTCAGGTCGATGAGACCCCACAAAGAGAAAATATGAGGTTTGAATACCGCAGCATCTGTGATCGCTGTACCATCCGCATCATGGTCCCGAGATTGTGATAGAATGATCAACAGACATGAGGGAGATGTGGATGTTGAGAGTCTTCCTCGAGCACCTCATTGCATTTCCAGACCTCCCTATCGCTTCATTGATCCGACACCATGGCAACCCGTGAAGATGAACCCAGAATCTAATGATTTATCCATTTCTTAATTTATTTCTACTTGCTATGAAATTTTGGTTACATCAAGTTAGAGCCGTCGGTTCAATTTCTAGGTTATATATTAATTTTGAAGTCCCAAAATCCTCATGGATAAGTGAATTGGAAGTCAATGATAGAGATCGATTGATGATTCGAGAGGTTCTAAGGTATGTTACCAATAATATTTTACATTTTATTATTATTTTCGTTCATCATGAAATATGTTTAAATTATAGCACTGCGTAGTTTATAGGTGACACACCAAGAGGCTACCAAAGGGTGTTCTAGCTGAAACATGTCACAACAGAGGTACACTGCATTTGCACAAAGATAAACATAGTTAAAGAAAGAGCAAGATTTGAGTGTCCCCGATCATGCTTTCCAGATAAGGAGAAAGATGGGAAGATCCCTGAATATAGAAGAGGTAGAGGAAACAGAAAAGACCGCTCGCTGAGTTGTGGCCTTGAGAGGGTAGGGCACAGTTCACACATCATCTAGATCTCGCTTCATGCAGATAAACTAACCCAGCACAGTGGATTTCTAATTTACACTTCTTATGTTTATTACTTTAACGGTTCATCATGCCTATTTTTCATTTCCTCGTATGATTTTTTCAATTAATTAACTATGGTTGTTATGAATAAAATAATATTTCTCAAGGAGTGGTAAGAAGCCCAAGCAGTTCTCGTTAGCTATTCGTATATTAACACGCACACGAAGGGTCATGATGATCAGACTTTGTTGATCAGATCTGGTGCTAAATAAAGTTTTTAAAACAAACATTATGTTTTATTTTAAAGATAAATTAAAATACTATTTTTTACTCATTTTTATCCGTAATCCTTGTGGTTATGAAATGTCGATTCTAACGATATGTAAAAATATAATCAAAGATTTGCCCATACTTTTCTTTATTTTTTTAAGATCAATTAAATACTTATTTACATGTTTATTAGACAAGATATGAGGAAATGTTAATACACTCGTTTATTCCCACAGCAGTCGTGTAGATCATGTTTAATATATGTTCAATTATTTCTAGATTTATTAACACTGAACTATGTAATTTATATAAGATTGATATATTGTGATATAATGTATAAATCAAGGCCATTTTACTCATTTTATCCATATGTGATCCTGGGTGGTTGGTGTGAGGAAATGTTTAATATAGTCGTTAATGTTATTGTATATGTCAGGATTTGGGTGAGCCCCCATATAAAAGACACTCCGCCCCATTTTCAACCCTAGTCTCGAGAAAGGGACTCTTCGAAGCGGGTGCCCCGTTACCCGAAGGCCCATGAATATCACACAGAGCGGTTGGTCAGAACGGACCCGGGGAAAACATGTAAAAAATATAATCCGAAAGATTTGGTTTATACTTTCTTTATTTTTTTGATAATTCAAAATACTTATTTTACATGTTTATTAGCACACGCCAACGCACAAAGTCGTTACCGTCACACCGCCGTATTCTGGGCCATCGCCATGATGCAGCATGTAGTTCATTCATCACCCACTTCAAGGATAACAATCCATTTGAAGAGGTCGTCACAGGCGCGATGAAGATGCCGCCTATGGCGCTTGCTCATCGGTCATCATTCACCGATAGATTATCACGGCAAAGCCCATCTTCCTGACCACTTTCCTAATTTGCTCTCAACGGCGGACTTTCGACGCTAAAGCAACGCGCGATACAAGATCACCGTCGACAACGGTTTAATGCGCATGATCGGACTGCTATGAGGATGATAGTGGGAAGAGTTGCGCCTGCGTTTGATCGGGCTTGTGCCATGTCGCAAAGGTGGATCAAGTAGTCAAACTGATTGATCACTTTGATTGTTCAAGTGACACCCGCCACAAAGATTCACTCCAGCCATCTTGCCAAGAAGACTCCGCAAAGAATCCTATCAGATTAGCAGTTATATGCCTTCACCTAGACTCACATCTCACCATACTTGACTGTGATACATCTCAAAGATCGATGGATGACACTAGGTCAGATGATTGAGTGTATTACACACTTCTTCTTTTTCTTATACTTGGATTCGGGAATTCATGTTTTTATTTTCTCTGACTTATTTACTATATATATGCGTAAAGATATATATACTTAGTTCTGCTTGTTATATAAAATATTTTTTACTCTCTCAGAGTAATTTATGCATGCACTATTGTGCTTTTCTTTGTTCTTAATCCTAATATGTATATATATATATATATATATATATATATATATATATATATATATATATATAATATATATATATATATATATATAGGTATATATATATAAAGTGTTATCAAACTCAAATGGCAAAAATTATTTATATATATATATAAAGCAACTAAAAATTGCGACCATTTACTCTAATGATCATGGCTCAAAGAAACCCATCAAAAAATTTTAATTAATTTATCGGTCATTTAGATGATTTATCAATTAATATCGAAAGAATTTGGTCGGTAAATGGTCTCCAGTTTGATTTGCATCATTTAATTATTTGGAGTATTCATTTACCAATTATCGAATATTAAAAATTCTTGGCTCAGCGTTCCAAATGACGGTATCATCGTGATTGAGATTCATCATCGACCAAATTTTTCTCGCCTAAAATATCTAAAATAGGCGGAAATGGTTTAAATGGCCTGCACTTACCAATTACCTGATTTTTTTGTCAAGAAATAATTAACACGATCGGGAAAATTGCGACCAAATAATTTATCGGTAACTATTTGTAATAGTTTACCGAATTGTATTACATCAAAATTAAAAATCGGGTCTATGATCTGGATTTTTAGTAGTGAAGTCATATCGCCTCATCCTGACATGAGAATGAGATCTTATTGTGAAATCCCAGAACATCGGGATTAGTTAATGGACGAGGCGATGAGTCCACTCTGGGTGGGGAACACAATGACGTGTTTTTTACTCGCGAGCAACTTGCGTCGGGCTTCTTTTCTGGTGTGCCCACCCTTGTTAAATGCTTTTCACTTTTTACTGTGGCAATCACGTCTGCTCATCTCCAACATAACTGTATTCTCGTCTAAAAGGGTGAGTTCAACTTCTTATACCACTCGACCTTTCATTGGTTGATTCGTCGCCTCTACCTTAAGATATTACGAGAGGAGCTTCGCTGTCTTCTCTATACTGGACTCCCATCAGCCTAAATGGCTCCCCGATTCTCCTAAACGAGGCAAAGGTTATCCTATAGTGACTCTGGGACTAGACCTGCCTCCTCCGACCTCCCATTTTGTGCCAACTATCACACGCCTGCAGTGTGTGTGAATCCAAATTTAACCAAATTTAGATTCATATATATGATCTTTACTTAATGACCATCGCATTACCTGATGTATGGCAAAACTGAGGCAAGCTGGTGAATTGGTAGAGAAGGCAGCCTGGGATAAAGATTCGCATCGTTGAGGTTTCCTCGAACAAGAGCGCCACTGTGAGGTTCCTCCCCGACCAAGAACCTCGATGACGTGAGACGCCCCCGCCCCATACCCGACCATCCGCTCGCTGCCACGAGATCGTGGATCGAGAACACTTCTACCACCGACCGCTAGATTTACTCGCGGGCCGCGCGCCACACCGAACCGAGGTCCCGCATCTGAGTCAGAACAAGCCGCTATGCCCGCCCCGTCCCCTCACGCCCATCATGGGGTTCACTCTCTACTCCTACCAGACTTCGCCTAAAGGCTGAAGTGTTTATCCGGCGAGGCTTCCATTGTCGAGAAAGAGGATTGATCCTGCCCCCAGTGTCACACTGATAAAGAAAAGGACCACCTTAGGGGAAGAGTGTCGCCAGCCCGTGGAAGATTTTACACTGTCTGCTCCCGAGTCTGTACTCCCAAACCCTCTCGCTCTCAAAGCTGGAAGAAGAAGAGAAGGAAGAGATGACTCGATTGTTAGATCGTTTATACCACACTGAAGCAAACGTAGAGGAAGTCGAGCTGGGAGGCCAATGTCGATGGGTCGGTCCATCCCCATGGATGGTGGGGGTTTAGAGATAAATGATCGTGATCCCGCCCCGAATGGTAAATGGGGTCTGAACGACCAGCGCCGATCGGGAGGCACATCGCCTCGAGGTGAGCCAGTGAGGAAGCCCACCTCCGCCGTGACCGCAAGTGGTCCATCCTTCCAAACGGCCGGTCGCCCGCACGCAAGCGCTTTGCGCCGGCTCAGGCGCAAGAAGCCGCGTCGCCCGACCGAATACCTAGTCCTTATCTCGCCCCCCTCGTGGGTCTCACTCCAAGTGATGGAGGCAGCGGCAGATCACACGGGACGATATCAAGTCCTTCCTTCACTGCTGGAAGCCTTTCAATCGGGTGAGTTCACAATTAATCGCCTAGACGATTTGTATCGGTACTTACTGGCTAAGCTGAGAGCCCTAAAGCAAGACAGAGGAGTATTCTATTGATGTTCTACTCGCATCAGTAAAGAGATGAGCCATCGAAACTTGCCATTATGATGCAAATTCGCAACCCAATTTCATCTGCACGCGAGCCGGGTAAAGTGTTAAAGCTTATATCTATATATATATATATATATATATATATATATATATATATATATATATATAAACTCCGGGTCAAGTATTAGTCGCTTGATTAAACACGCTTTCTTCTCGTAGCATTACCGGTTGCTCCGCAAAGGTCACCTGGAAGACCAGAACAATCATCATGAGATCGTTGTTTACTATATGTTGAGTCCAAGCCGCCTAGAGAGCTTAGACGCCTATTTGAAAGAGGCCCAGTTGACCATCCGACGTTTGGAGTTAGAGACTGGCGAAGGCCAGCAGTGTTCGAGTGAATCAATGGGATGCCGTCGACACCCAGGTCGCGCATGGCGGGCCGAGATCGAGGCGCCGAGGAGCGCCCGCACAAGTCGAATGGAACTCCGTCTCCGGTCTAAGTGCTCACCACCTCGGCGTCATTTAGCTATAGAGTCCAACTCAGCCCAGCCCCACGGTCTCTGTGGCTCGGCAGAGGCCCCGGCCGATGGTAGAGGCGAGAACGGCCGCCTGGGCTGGATGAGCGACCTCTACTGCGTGGGAGTCGGGACACCAACACGACCCCCCCGCGCTTTCTAGAGAAGAGTTCATGAGAGGTCGCCACTCAGAGAGGCGAGTTTACGCGTGCAACGACAAAGATTTTTAACTACTTGGCAGACGATGCCTGCGGCACAATATCCCCGAAGAAAGCTTAAAATCCCTCCTCGGGATGCCTGGATACATCTACCCTCTCGACCTCGAACAGAATCCTCGATGCCCTCAGTTTTCATTTGCCGCTTCACTCCGCCGAGCCCGCCGAGAGATTCTGGCCGGAAAACGCTCAAGAACAGTCTCCGGTGCCAGAGAGGTTGACAGGTTATTTGAGCACCGTCGTGAGCTACCGGTGTTAAACAAAACACCACAAATGTATTGAAGCGACACCGGTTTCGCCGTTGCATGATTTTATTTCTTGTTTTTTAAATAAAGTACTTCTTTCCGACTTAACCGGTTATAGAGCTATAATTAAGTTCGTCGTGGCTAAAGATATTCGGTCGCAATACCCCCGTCGAATTAGGGTCGAGCTGAGTGATACCTTTTCGGACGTCACGAATGATAATAGATTCCTTAAATCGGCGCCTAGCGATTTTACGTGGTCGCCTGGGTCTACTAGCAAACACATTCGCATCAAAGGGGACAGAGTCATTTTTCTATGCCATCCGCATTTCGGTAATAATGTCTGCCATGACTTATCACACTCAATGACAGTCATTTTATCAGACCATCCGTGACTTTTAAGTTAACCGGGCTATGTTATCTTTACCGAGCTTTTACATGTCATTTAACGCATTATCCGACTTTGAGTCAACGCTGAAGACCTTTGTCGGTTTAATGTATTTATTTTGACGCCATCCCACTTTTAAACACCCACTATATAAGTGATCTTTACCATTCAGACAGGTCATTTTTAATGCGCCCATCCAGCTTTTTGAGTCGACCAGCTAGAAGTTATCTTCAATTGGCCCACGTTTCATTTTAACGCGACATCCAGATTCTTTGAGTCGGCACCCATTAGGAAGTGATCTTTACCTGCCGAACAAGTTTGTTTATCATACCATCCACTTTGAGTTTCATCTGCTGAAGTTATCACCTGACCGACATGTTCATTTAATGCGCCTATCCCGACTTTGAGTCGACCCACTATAAGTGATTCTTTACTGGGGCCGACAGTCATTTCACACGCCATCCGTACTTTTAAATGTTGATCATTAGGAAAAAAATTAACATATAAGATATCAATCATTCTTTAGCTGGAGACACTCTGTATGTCAGATTCCACATTTTGTAGCATGTGTCCCCACTAAGCTTGTCTGTTACGTAAGCCTCCTGATTCCCATTTATGAAAGCAGTAAGATAGATTACCATTCTTCCCGGGGCTTGTTGAACTTCCTGTGGTTTATTGGTAGTATTCAAATACTTTTCTGCGAATCCAGTCCCCGTTTGAAATTCTTCGTTAAATACTGGGACCATTTATCAGAAGACTTCAATCTACACGATAGACACTATGCTGATGGTCATTTCACTCTCGCGAATTCATCTATCAGGTCAAGCTTCTTGGATCATTAACTCAGATTCCCTCGCTCTCGGGTGTTTGTCCAAATGGTATAGCAGATACCAATTTCGACGATATCACGATCCTATTATTGATCGCAAATGGAGACACACCGCTGGGTTTTGCAGGTGCAAGCACTCAAGCCCGTAGTACCTGAGTTCATCCAATCTATTTGTTCCTTAGCCAAATCTCAACTGCTTTTCAGTAGTCAAGCATGGTTTTGTCAGAGGCCTCACGTCTGTGTACAGGTGAAGCACAAATTTTTATCTCTAATTTTCGATATGTTTCAATAGATCCAATCACAACAGTCTGCTCTGAGACAATTGATTTGGGGATGCTTTCGACCTAAGACATAAATATTTTTTTCCATATGAACTCGAGTGACATCCCAATTCCTTGATCAAAGTAGAATGTTTCTACTTTGACTCACTTAATTAGTCATTCCACAAAGCCAAATTGGTTTAGTAATTCTTTCGGGGTTTATAAAGAGGTAGCTGTCCATTAACTTTATCGATCCCCATCATGCAAAGGCTAAGGTTAGAGATGTAGATCGTGTCTTGCAATCAGCATTTCAAGATAGCAAGTCGCCGCAACCACCACACTTATAATCCATTACATTAACATCAGCTTTCACGGCTCACACACTAATTACGGGCCCGATGGGCCGTAGTTCTGCCATAGGTGACTTCATGATAATTCCTTCAAGTACTGAATAAAATGTATTCGCTCTCGTTTCGTGTCGGGCGACTGCACGAAACCGCTGGAGGATCGCTTAACACTCGCCACTGAACAGCAGTACATGCTGCATTTGAAGTTTGCGGGCCTGAGTTCCTTCTGTCCCGTTGAGTTGTCCTGTGCGTAGATACAGCGTGAGGGGGTCCATCCCCGCGACGGGGAATCTTGTTCACCGGTTTACCCTTCCGCGGGACAATCGATGAACCTGGACGACAGCCAGTGTAACATGGTTTCGCACGCGTAGAAGCGACTAGCGGCGCTGCCACGCGCTCAGCTTTTCATTAAAGTCCTCGATGCTCTAGTTTCCAAACCGAAAGTTATTTAAGAGCCACCCGAGACGTATTTTGCCATTCGGGGTCCTCGGACTCGACTTCTAACTGTCCACCACCAATCGGGAGTCACTCTAAACCAAGAGTCCGTCTACACAAGGCGGCCGGCGCCCGAGCCCTACTTAGATGGCTCCGATTTTGACTCTTTGTTAGAGGTATTGAACCCGAGCCGACAGCTTGCCTGGTCTGGGCAGTAGCCTCCAACTGCAAACCAATGCCCGCCCGGATCGTTCTGATGCCCCCGTCAATATCGAGAATCCACCAATCCAAAGGCATGTTTCGATCGGGAGTTCCGCCTATGAAATCTAACCAAGACTACTCCTTTTTGAAAGCTCCTGGCTACTGATACCACTCACTTAGTTCTGACTCGCCCATCGAGCCATTCTTCCTATAAGTCCGGTTTATGTATGCCTCCAGGAGGTCAATTAATACCATTAAACTTGGTGCACCCTCATAAGGGCGAAGTTCGTCATGCCCTGAGTGGGCTAAGGCGGCTCGCTCAAGATGGCTATACCGGTTTCTACATCGGCTAAGGATTCATCAGCCAAACACGTGTCTTTGCTTCCCATCTTCATTCCTCTTTGAACAACGTGGGCAATTACCGTCTCTCGAGACTGTGAGACAAAACAGAGTTTCACGGCCGACTCATGCATGATCAGTTTGACTGGCACCGCTGAGTGGCCCGATCATACCTTCTGCCATCCGCCACCCAGGGCTCCTCTGGGGGTGGTGGTGAAAAAGGGCTTTGCTGTCTCGTGGTGAATAACAGCCCTGGCAAACTTAATCAACCCTTCGGGCCGTCAGACTTTTATTCTTATCAGAGACTTAGAATTGTTTATTGGGAAGGGTTGGCCTCTATCCCCTTTCGGTCATCATAAGCCCAGAATTGTCCTTCGCACGACCCCGAAATGGGCGCGACTTTGCATGGTTCAGCTTCATACGACAGCGTTCCGAGGATGTCAAATGCCCGCATAAGTGGTTACGTATCCATGCCTCGATCAAAAGTATCAATATATCATCTATATATACTTCCATAGTTTTCCAGCAATAGTCTAAACATCTTGGTTGTACTTAATCAGCCATAGGTGGTTCGACATTTTAACCCATGGCATCACGTCAGAGGTGAGAAGAGCCCGTGAGGGCTGAAACAAAGATGTTTCCAGATCCAAGCAAGCATGGGATCCGGTGATAGCCTGAGAATGCATCTAAGAATGATAATATGCTATGCCCACCGACAAAACAACAATGATCACGCTGGTGAGGGAAAGCATCTCCAGAGAGTGCCGTTAAGATCCGTGGCCGACACACAACGCCATCGCTTCCTTTTAGGAACTACTACCACATTAGCAAGTCATTCTGGGTATTTTACTTCCGAGCAACTCAAATTTTTAAAAGATTGTCTACTTCACCGATGATTTGGTGGCGGTCTCGTGAAGCGCCGCATTTCGGTCGAATGGGCCGAAAGCGACGGGAGACGCTCAACTTACGGGAGGCGCAATCCGGTTTACCCCCGCTATGTCCGCACGGCCTGTGCGAATACGCGTTTGTCACGCCTGCCTATTGTAACTGGCTCTCTTCCTCGCCAGAGGGAACTCGGCATAGGTACACCCGTCCTGGCCCCCAATGATCTGCTGGTCGCAACGAGTAGCCATCACTGGCCTTCATGCACCAACGACAGCCCGACCGCTATGAAGACGGGTGAGCTCGACTGACTAACTGATCAGAGTTCTTTACATTTTTTCACGCTCAGAATCGATAGCTAATAACACCAACGAGCTACTAATTGGCTACCTTAAAGGTCAATCCTGCCGATACGCTAGATATCGAGACAGTTTGGTGGTAGGTCGAGGGAATTGCTTTCATGGCATGCATCAAGTTTAACTAACAGCGATTGTATTGGCCCAAGTCTTCAATTAATCGAAAAACAATACTTGCCGAGTTACTGGTTCGCTTCTTGATGTAAAGGGCAATATCACCTACTATTAGCTGGTGGACCCATTAAATCCGATAAATCTCTAACGGCCGAAATGAGATGACCGAAAGGTGATCTTTCATCCGCGTAGCGCCGAGGTACACCGCTACGCTGCCCGACGACGAGGACCCTATGCACATCAAAATTGTTACTACATAAGGTGAGTACAAGTGCATCATAACGGGAGTGATGACCAAGCCTGACGATGAGGAAAGCGGGGATACAAGGCCATCAATCGCTGAAGGCCGCGCTCCGGTATCATGGTGTTGCCCTGACCCTAATTGAGGCCACGCGGAGCATTTTTTGTCTCAAATTGATCGGTATCAATGTCATCGACCGCCTCAAGATAAAGTTGATGGCAGTCTGGCTCATGAATGTTCTGCAAAGAACAACGGCCTATCGAAGCAAGGGCGCTCATTGCGGCGAAGTCAAGGTTCCCGAATAAACCTTCTAAGGTGCCCCGTCGGATTTCAATCTCTCAATCATGAACTTCGTTGGAATTAAATTGCTTCATGGTCGTGGTCCCCGGTAGTCACAACCGCTGACCCCGTTACGTCTGTCTGAGTTCTGCACATGAAAACACTAAACCCCACAAGATCCCCGGGAACGAGGAAGCAGCCTGTCTAGAGATGTTAAGGTGGTGGGAGGATCTCTTTCTGACCACTGGGGGAAGCTGGGCCTCGCCCCGCTTCCTTTATGCTCCGACCGATTCTTTGTAGCTGGTTTGCCGCCCACGCCGCTATCATTATCGCTTATGCAGGCGCTTATATTATCCTCCGTGAGGAGTATTTGTCTCACTCGCCGATACAGCTTCAAATTGCGGCAAAGGGTCGAGGAAAGGATCAAAGAAAGGAGTAGTCGCGCCTAAAGTTCTTCGAAGTTCTCAGAAGATCGCATCCATACTATTATCAATTTGCCGAATCCATTATTCGAATCTTCGTGAAGTCCCGGATGGACTCGTCATCCCGCTTGAAGATGGATTGGAGCGAGCTGATGTTTCCCTTATGCCAAACGAAGCACAAACAATGATTGACGAATGCGGCCCATAATTCGTCGAATGAGTTTAAAGACCTTCTTAGGAGTTTATGGAACCAAGCCAAGACTGATTCCTTCAGCTAGCCAGAATACTTTGCATAGAGTCGATCGTTCTCGCTGCTAAGGATCATCGCTAGTTAAAGTGCAACATATGATCATACTGGACGAGGACTGGCCGCATGCTAGAAATCTGGAATGAAAATCCGCGAGGAGGCTCATAGTCCAAAAATATGTTAGCCTAAGGAGAAGACAAGATGTCATACGCCTGACAAGGGGGATAAAATGTTGCATGCAAGGCGGGAGGTGCCTCGAATGGGTATTGCTTAGGCGGAAACTGGGGGGCCATGCCTCCCAACCGAGCAGATATATATTCTGAGGCCAATTTCGAACGAGGCCTATCTCGCTCGGGCCTCCTCAGACTCGGCGCAAGGCGCGCATTAACAACCCGACCTGGACCGGGCGAGGAGGTTCCTTCCCGGGATTTGGCTTCTCTATCATTTCGAGGGCGGTGAATGACGAGGAATCGGGGAGCTGTCCGAGGAGAGTTCGTCATCTACCGAATGATCACTATGGTCGATAGTGGCGGCCCTTACCCTTTATCCGCCCGTGTTGGGTACAGCAAGGCAGCGCCTCAGGTTTTCACCGTTGTCTCCAAACGGCTGGTATGTTCACACTCCGCCATCCGGCCTAGCCTCGCTTCTTCCTAATTAGCCTCCATTTCGATGCCACGAGAAATGGGTCTCGAGGGTCGATTCACTGGTTACTGTACCTGACATACTTTGATGGTCGTGATGAGCGGAACTACCAAAACCTCGTGGTAATCTGGGAGGATCACTGAGCCGTGAACCTGTGCTCGTATCGTCTTGATTTCCCGCTAGGTTTCACAGACGGCGCCAATTGTAATCTCCGAAATTCTCTGAGTCACTGGACCGTCGGAACATGCATCAGCCTATGCCAACCTACAAAACAAAAAACTAGGAAAGCGGCGAGGGAGGGTCTCCTCTGTCACCTCTCCGACACTCAAGTTAGATCCCTGTCGTCTTCTTTTAAAGATTGAGAGTTTTGAACCTTTCGTTCGTACCTTATTTTGTGTCATGGCTTCCTTTTATCAGGGAGGAAGGGGATCCACTCTTGTGGTAAGTAGATGATTTCCTTCCAAATCAGAAGGACAAGGTGGCGCATATCTCGCGGACGGAGACCAATTCTTCCTTTTAGAATGTAAGATGAGAGAACGTGGGGCGATATCTCGCTGGGAGACTCGATTCTTCCTTTTAGACTAAGCAGGAGAGAAAGTGGGGCGTATTTCCCGAAGGGGTTTGTCCATCTTTGAATTCATGGCAAGGCATGGGATGGTGCATCCTCCCTCTGGGGGAGCCTATTCATCAACCCTTGTTAGATAAAGCCTCTCCGGAAAGTGGCATCCGGGGAGGCCGAATTTTCGCTATAGGAGGGTATCTCGGATCCGTCCGGCCAGCTTACTGGCCGACAGATGGACCGGCCCAACCATGGCCTTTAGTCGAAAGGGGCCTGCAATCTAAAGGGTCTGGGTCAAGGCCTGCGCCCACACAGCGGGTCCACTTTATTCACGTCCTCCTGAGGAGTGAATTCGTGTAACTAATTAAGCAAAGATCTATCTACCAAAGAAAGATAGGCTAGAATGGTAATCTATGCTAGGAGTGCCCCTTACCTTAAGTAGCTCATCAAGGAAGTGTGAAAATGAGTGCTAAAAAGTCTCAACCCAAAATCAATAAATTACATGCTGAAACCAATAAAAGAAAATAATTTTCGAAAAACAAATATAGTGTAAATAATAACCGAAATTTCTACTTTTCAAATTAGTTGATTTGATGAAATTACCTTCCTCAAAACTATCTTGCCATTTCGTCCAATCATTTGTTATATTTGACAACTATGCAATCCACACGGAAAGAGTGGGTTTTTACTTCTCCCTTAAACCTATAAAAACGGGCATTTCACCTTGTAAAAACACACATTTCCCTTTTCTACAGTATTTCAGAAGATTACCCAATTGCTTGGGTATTTAGTTTTTGGCTCAATTTCTTAGGAAATTGATTTGTGGCACAAAGTTTGTAATTCTCTTGTATTAGTAGAAGTTTTTTACGACGCCCGAGGACGTAGGTATTTATACCGAACCTTGTTAAATTTTGTGTGCTCTCTTTCTTTTCTGTCTTTAGTTATTCTACTTGTTACATTATTTGGTGCATTTGCACTACAAGAGGTATTAGAGCTTTAGGTTCTTTTGTAAGTATGTTATGTGGTTGCGGCGTAGCCCAATCTTCCATATCAAAAATTTGCTCTTGAACTATTAATAGTTGAAATCTGTTTAAATGAAGTTATAAGTATGCTCTGTGGTTGCGACGTAGCTCGATCTTCCACATCATAAATTTGTTCTTGAATTGCTGACAGTTGAAATTTGTTCAAGAGAAGCTCCATTGTCTAGAATATCTGTGGAAGTTATGTTTGAGAAGCTCCATTATCTGGAATATCTGTGGAAGTTTTGTCTTAGGAGATTGGTATTTTGACATCATTTAGATCAATTTAGCCTTGGAACTTTTGTTCTGTCTAAGGAGACTAGTCTAAGTGGGATTATGGTGATCAATTCAATCTTTCCTAAGAACTTCCCTACTATTCGCAAACCCAATTGTGTGAAAAGATGAAAAAATCTGGGTAAAAAACAACAATCACAAATGCAAAAGTAGATGTTGAAAATGCGAAGGACCTAATAATTTTGGCTTTCGCGCAGTGATATGAAGGATGTAATCAGATATTCTAGATTTGACTGCTTGAAAGAAACAAAACCAAATGATACTCGTGAGAGTGAGTGGGAAAGGCTCAACATAAAAACTTGTGGGTTGATCTGTTCTTGTCTGGCTAAAGAGCAAAGGTATACATTTCTAAAAGAGACACATGTCTTTATTTGTGGAAGGCACTAGAAAATAAATATATGAAAAAAAAGCAATGAGAATCGGTTATACATGCATGTTGAAGAAATTATTCTCGCTCCGCTAAAATCAAGATGAGCATTAGTTCCCATCTTGATGAATTTAATAAATTAATTTCGATTTGCCAAACTTTTAGATGAGACCTTCAAAGATGAATGTGAAGACTATGTTATTATTGATTGGTTCTCTTCGATGAGTCGGATCATCTGTGATACCTATTTAAGGGAGAAAGAAAAATTGCCCTCTAAAGAAGTTTGTTCTACGTTGTTGAATTATGAAATTCTGAAGAAAGATCAAAGTTCGTCACTTTCTCGAGTAAAACATTATTCACATGGGGACGCCCGTTCTCAATGGCCAACAATACTACATTCACTTTCAACTGTGGCTAAAAATTATTTTTGTTGATTTTCATTTGAATAGTCAAATAGATCAATAAGAGATAGAAGCTTGTTTATTATTGCCACCTTAGATGTTTTATAACTTTCTTTTTCTTATATATATATATATATATATATATATATATATATATATATATATATATATATATATATATATATATAAGTAAAGGCTATTGTATTAAAAAAACATATACAAAGCAAAACAAAGAGGCACGAAGACATAAAAAACAGTCATACCTTAAGAAAAATCTAACCATTCCACAAAATCAAGCAACAACAACGAATGATCCCCAATTTTCAATTGTTATCAATCCCAAAAGAGAAACAAAAATGAGTTTTTCAACACTTGGTCTAAATTTCACAATCTCAAAGGTGAGACTATTTATGTCCCTCCAAATATTCCTCATTAAACATAAAGGAGCAACTTTCCAAACTTTTTTCCTTCTCTTATTAATAAAAGAGCCTCCCCAACTCGAGAGCCACCCTTTCATCAAGGAGGAGATCACCCATTATACATCAAAAAATGGAAAAAAAAAATCAACTATTTCAAAATGCTAGCTTTTAAACAATGAAATAGTATTGTTATTGACTTCTCATAAAAGGAAAAAGAAAAGGGAAGCCTAAATCCACTACCAAATTGCTAGCAATTAAAGTATAGAACATTAATGGAGTTTCATATCTTTAGTTGTGCTTATAAATGTTGTGGCTAATCTAATTTCCAATTTTCACAGTGCCAGTGATATGCAGAGAACCCTAAACAAAGATCTAGTGGGCTCGCCTCATCCAATTTTTTCGCAGTTTGGTTTATGGCTTTACTCATAGTTTCCATTAAAACCCCAATTTGAATATGTCACAAGGTTAATTGAATATGTTAGTACAATTTATTTATTTTTTAAGTGGGTATGCTCAAATCCAGTTTAGCACTATTAAAGATTTAGATTTAATATGAATATCATAGCCTCTCACACCCTTCTTCACTTGCATGTGGCCCCATGCCCGCACATGTGGAGGGTCAGAGTCCATTATGGACTTTCAAATCAACAAATGGGGTTCGACCGTGGTTTGATCATTGATTCTGCCCCTAAACCATGAATTGGTAATTTTTCTGATTCAATCACCGATCCAGTTTTTAAAACATTGGGATTTTGATTCAATATGCATATTATGGCTTGACAAGCACTATAGTTAATTATTTTAAATTTTTTATATTACATGTCATCACAAAATAACCTGATCAAGCACATTAAGATTATTTTTAATTCTGAAAATTTTGAGCAAAATATGAGAAAAGAAAAATATAGCCAAAAAAATAGTAAAACTAATGTGCATATTTATGAAAATTTAATCCCCTTCAAAAGAGTAATTACCTTCCTTGAGACTTTTGTTCAGTTTTTGGCTCTTGTCTGCATTCACTACAAGTAATCCATTTGTTTGAGCTTGCTCAAGTAGATTGTGTATGGAGTCGGTAGATCTTTGAACTTTCCAAATACTTCGCAGTATGAGAAGCGTCAGGTCTTTTTGAACTTCTTCCACTTTGTGCACTACTTTTGAAAGCATATCAATGTGCAAAGAATAAAACATTCAAAATATACATATCTTCTATAAAATTAGTTATCTTAACAAATTAAAACATTAATTATGACTTCATTTTTACATTTTAAAATATATTTAATGCTAATTTAACACTTGAAAACCATCATTTTAAGTGTATTCCTTGATACTTATCTGAGAATCGGACACTGGATTAAACAATTCAATTACATTTGAATTAAGTGCTTACTTTCTTTCATAGCAATGAAATTAAACTCACCTTCTTTGGAGCTTTTCTCTAATTCCGGGTGTAGTTCAAAGCTCACCGAGAAATTACCTCATTCCACCTTGTAAGAGATTTTCTGGGGTTTGTTCCAGTGCTACCATACCAACGGCCTCTAGCTTTTTCAAGTATTCTTTTGAAGATCTTAAGGGACAAAACGTGATTCTGTCTTCTTTCGAATCTTATCTAAGTAATTTCGCCCTTTCATGCACATACAAAACATGATGAAGTTGAAGCAAGTATCATAGATCACTAAAAAAATACATCCACTCAACCCTTCCTTTTTTTCATTCTCATTATTGCGTTGATCAGGACTTGTAAATGGAGGTTGATGTGAGTACCAAGGCCTTTGGGCCCAAACCCACTACTCCCAGATATCTAGCGCCCGCAGAGGACCATCACCGGCCTACCTCATGAAGGCCCACTCAGACAAAACCACATGGGAATCACCCGCACGATGCAAATTCTAGAACTCCGCTTTCAGATCCCGAACCCCCAGTCCCACAAAAGATATGGAAAGGGAAAAGTTATGGATGACTATATTTGGGAAGAAATCACCCCAAGATATTTATCCACGGGTCTCCCAATGTCCAAATCTCATACGCCACAAAAACGTTAATCCTCGATAAGGAAGAATTAGTCCTTGATAAGGAAAGAAATATCTTATCACCAAAATTACGAGATTATCTTTGCTATAATCAAGGAGAAACTCGAGCATAAAGGAAAGGCTCCCCACGAGGAAAAGGTATGCAACCCTAACTGTCGAACTTCCTTCTTCTTTTTCTCCATCCTTTTGTTGACTTAAGCATTAGAGAGGCTACGTTAACTTAGCTCCGACCCCCTTTTGTAGGCTCTTATCATACCGCTGATGCCCTGTAGGTCGACGAACCAGGCATCGACACTGAAGGCCGTCTGTGGGGAATCAATGTAAAGTCTCATTAGCGATGTGCTAAGGCTTAGCTCCGACAGCTATCAATGCGGAATTGAAGCGAATTGAAAATAAAAAACCTATACTAAACCCCTACAGACCAGACAAGAACGGCCAAAGGTTGCCTAATAAAACACCCTATCACCTCCAAAAACAAATACATTCAGCCAAAGGAAAGTGAGTAGAAGAACTACTAGGAGTATTCCGGGCCTATAGAACAACCAGCCGGGGGAATCATCGTTTTCCCTTACATACAAGATGGAGGCTATCATCCCCACAGAAATCAGGATGCCCACCATTCGGACATAAATTCTTGAGGAAGCAAATGTTGAAGCCGTAACCAAAGACCTAGACACAATAGACGAATTCCGGGAAGCGGAGGCTATGCGCATAGAATCATACCAGTAGAGGTTAGCAAACTTACACAACCGATGTGTAAAGTCGTGTACATTCAAAGTCGGGGAGTTAATCTTAAGAAGGGTCTTGAAACACTACCAACCCAAGTATTTCCGGAAGTTCCGTGCCAATCGTTGACCATACATAGTGGTTCGAGTAAGGATAGCCGGGTCTTATGCGTTGAGCAAACCAGACGGGACTGTTGTTCCCAGGATATGGAACACCATGAATTTTAAGAAGTATTATCAATATGTGTATTCTTTGAGGAGATTATCATCAATAAAAGATTATCCTTTACACATTTCCTCTTAAAACCTACAGTTGCTTCTTCCTAAAAGTCCAGATATGGTTGTTGTCCTACTGGCATTCTAAAAATCCAGATATGGTTGTTGTCATGTTGGCATTCTAGAAGTCCATATATGGTTGTTGTCCTACTAGCATCCTAAAGGTTCAGATGTGGTTGTTGTCCTACTGGTATTCTAAAGTCCAGATATAGTTGATGTCCTGCTGGCACATAAAAAAAATCTAGACATGGCATATAAGAAAGTCCAGATATGGTTGTTACACTACTGGCACTTTCAAAATAAAAGAAAAGGGAGCCGGGCATGGCTTTTTATCAAAACATGACTCATATTATGTCGACGCCTCTGTATTTCATTAAAATGTGCTAAAGAGCGCCAAGGGTTACAGGGAATAGTATGTATTATGGTGGCAAAATGGCGCCCCTTACAAAAATCTCCTAAAAATAACCCAAAACTAATATAAGGGAAAGAGTCAGCCCTACTCCTCTGCAACAATGTCGTCCACTGGATCCTTCGCCGTTTCAACCAGATGGTGTCACGCCCCAACCCCCACCCCAGGCGTGGTAGGGAAGCGAACCGCACAGCTGGGGCAGAGGCTTGTAGGTGACGTAAGAGGAATCCATCAAGAACTTCATAAACTTCTCAAGGTTCAACCCCATATATATGTAGGTGGAACCCTCGTAAGTCGTAATTGAATGCACCATCAAAGACATCAAAATGTCACTAGCGCGCATCGGGAAATACATGCGATTAGTAATCCACAATTCTCCATACTTGGGGTCCCGAAACACAGTATTTTTCCCCGACTAGTAGATCATAATCCTCCAATCGAAGAAAAAGGGGGGCATTATGAGTATCGAGGCCTCGGGCGAGACCACCATCACAAGAGTTCAAGATCACAGCCCACTATTCCGGCCTGCACCTCATGAAGCGGCTCACTATATTAAAACCACACAAGAACCGACTAGACGGTGCAGTTCTAGAACCCATTTGAGATCCCGAGTCCCCCAGCCGACCATCCTACCACAAATGGAAAGGGTGTTATGGATGACTATATTAGGGAAGAAATCACCCGCAGGATATTAATCCACGAGTCTCCCAATGTCCAAATCCCATACGCCTCAAAAACGTTAATCCTCGATAAGGAAAAACTAGTCCTTGATAAGGAAGGAAAGATCTTATCACCAAAATTACGAGATTATCTTTCCTTTAATCAAGGAGAAATTCGAGTATAAAGGGAAGGCTCCCCACGAGAGAAAGGTATGCAACCCTAACTATCGAACTTCCTTCTTCTTCTTCTCCATCCTTTTGCTAACTTAAGCATCGGAGAGGTCAAGACGCCGTCAACTCCCTTTTTGTTACACAATGCTGATTTCCTAATGTCAACTTAACTAAAATTCACAAAGTTTATTAGATATATTTAAGAATGTAAATCAGTGAGATCTCAATCAATATACCATTTTACACAAAAAACAGAATCCTGTTATAAAATCTTTATGGACATATCCTTCTTTCGCTGGGTATGATATTATCCACTTTCATGAATGAATTTGTAGAGATGGAATTAAAGCATTATTTTACAATAGAAAACATGAGTACTATTACAAATCCTCATGGACATCCTTCTTCATATTAAAATAAGTATTGCATGATATTATCCACACTTGGGGCTCAAGGATCTCATGATTTTGCTGATTCCCCAAGGACTATACCAATTGAATATTGTCCATACTTATTAATTCATAATCTTCTCCGTCTCTAACTCATATGAGCAAGAACAGATCTACATGTTACAATTGGGTGTCAATTAACACCCAACAAAAAAACCTTTATAATTTTTTTTTCGGGCTTTTTAAAAAAAAATTATTGTAACCTCACCATTTAGTCAGCCATTATGTTGGATTGAATTTTTATGACCTGTCAAATGACAAATGTGATAACTTATGAATTATGCAATTTTTATTCTCAGATACTTATTAATCTATTATAATCGACACCCCAAATAAAAAAATCATGGATCGACCTAAAGATATGAGACTTTGGGCTCATACTAACAAATTAATCCTATATATGCTCATTAATTACCTTTGATCAAGGGTGAGCCGCTTCTCCTCATCTATGTCCGTTTCTAATTTTTCGCTTTGTCTAATTTGAAGGATTAATGCATATCTTGATAAATTTGACTAGCAAAGGAAACAATCCTTTGATGTTGTTGTTGCTCCAATATGCTTGCCTCTAAATGACTAATGATTTCTCTAAACACAATGGAGTTACAAATGTACTTGGTAAAATGGCAAAGGAGTCTAGGCTTAATAATGTTGTGATTGTTGGAAGTCCCACATCGGTTAGACACGATTAAATTGAAGTGAATATATATATGGAGGAACCTTCCTCCCCAGGCTTTAGTGGAGATGAAAAGGGGGTTTCAATAACATGGTATCCAATTGAAGTAAATATATATGGAGAAACCTTCCTTCCTCTATAAGGCCTTTTAATGGGAGATGAAAAGGGGTTCCAAAATATTAACATGGTATTCATGGTGGAGGAGGTTCACATCAATGGTCCCTCCCAAGGACCCAAAAAACAAAACCAAAAACAAAACCAAACTTTCGTCCGAGGTGAGTGGTCAAAGTCCCACATCCACTAAATACGAGCCAATTGAAGTGAATATATATGGAGGAACTGGCAGACCTAGAACTGATAAAACATTCTGTCCTGATCCCACAGCCGAGTTCCGCTTCTAAATGCAGGGCTTCTTTGCTAGAGATGAGAGGGTCACTTTCTCATCTATGCCTCACCAGCTTTCGTATTCTTCAATTGTTAGATATGGCAACTCACAATCAAAAAAAAAATAATGAAAAAAACAAAAAAAAAAAAACACTAGTAATAATCAAGCATTTAGTTAAGATCAATTTACATAGTGTATGTATATCTATACGCATGTAAGAAGATGGAAATGCCATCAAGTGTCCTCACCATGGCGTAATGAAGAATTGTTTCGCCATTTTTGTCCTAACGAGATCCCATTCCAAGCCGCATAGGAAAGCCTTTATCCGACCAGCCAAATGCCAAGAAGAGGGGATTCGCCTTTATTAATACGGTAACACTCAACAGCTTCTTATATTTGCTAAGGAAGCAATTACACATCACATTTGGCTAGATGCCGACAAATGAAGAGGTGTATTCTCGCTTGCCAGGATTTTAGAACAAAGATCATATTGCCTGGCTGCCAACTAGCTCAACCATTTCTTCAACAACCTTATCATTGCGATCCCGATGGCTAATGCACCACAGACGCTGCCATCGTGATCTTTCTAACGCTGTGAGCTGTGGTTTTCCTGGAGTATAATTTCTTAGCATCACCTCACTTTCTCAGAGTAGCATAATGAATAATGTTTTTCCCCTAACAACTTCGCTCACCGTAGATCCCCTATTTCCATATTGAAACTGCTTATCACAAAGTTGATCATCTTCCTTCCATACCTATAAATAAATCGAGACGGCTAGCTTTAGCACTGGTCTAACTGATTGGAAATAAGGGGAGACACCATCCAAAAGTGCAATCATATTGTTATGGCATGTGGCTCATTTTCAAGGTATAAGGGTATTTTTGTAATTTAGTTATATCCATGGTTACATATTGTAGCTTCTCTGTTTGAAGATAACTCTCTATCAATAAATACTTTTCTATATAACCTTATTTATATTATAATGAAAGTTTCCGGTGGATGTAGGAACACTGCCGAACCATATAAATCCTATATGTGTTCTTGTTTTCTTTCTCCTATTTTTAATCGCCATTGTTGTGCAAATCACAACACATATATACATATATAATCAAATCACATTGTTTCCTGTCATCTTTTAGGTCGCAAGCCCTTAATTTAATTTGTTATCTCACCATTTTCTTCCGGCATGCAAAGACAAAGAATATCCTCGCAATAAAACATTAATGTCTTGCTACCTTAAGAGAAAAACAAAAGACCCGAAAAGAAATGTGGAAGTGGTTATAAATGTATAAGCTATTTTCTTCAAGTGCATATTGCTATTGAAATTAAAAATAAATTAACATCATAATCGGAAGAATAATGGATCTAGTCCGGTTTTTCATTTTCCGTAAAGAAGAAAGAAAAGAAAGAAAAAAGCATTGTCTTGTATATGGCGCTGTGGATAACTCTAAACATAAAAAGAAAAAATAAAAAGTGAAATTCTCCTTATCGTGTTTAAAACTGAAATATCATTTCCATACATAGATTCGTCTAACTAAAAACATTTTGTCCCTAGATATAAATAAAGAGTAAAAACGAATAATTAAAAGAAAAAAGAAAAAGAGAAATTCTCCTTATCATGTTTAAAACTGAAATTTCATTTTCACACATAGATTCATCTAACTAAAAACCTTGTTCCTAGATATAAAAGTAAAAATGAAAAGTAATTAAATGAAAAAAGAAAATTATAGAAGCAAAAATTCAAGAATGATCTTAAGCCTGTAAGCTAAAAGCATTTCTTTTTCCTTAGTGTTGTTTTCATATTGCTAATTTTTTTAATAAAAACAAAAGTGGAGTGCCCATCATATTTAACTTAAGTGGTAAAGCGTTCACCATTTCAAACAATCAAAGGGCATAGGAATGGATATATCTGTGTGTGTGTGTGTGTGTGTGTTTGAAATTTCCTTTCTATTATAACGTAATATAGAAAAATAGAATCCTCTTAACTTTAAGACTTAATTTATAAGAATCTATTTTATTTGACATAAAAAGGTGTGTGGCAAAGTCGAAGTTTCTTATAATTAAATAAAGACTATGGTAGTGAAAAGAAAAAAAAAATGATATAAAAGGAAATTTAACTTATTTCATTTCCATTAATTAGGCTCTTTTTCTCCTAGAAATTGGTTTAACATATTTTATAAAGGAAGTTTTGGATTCCTAACAAGAACATAGTTCTGTGAATTGAAACCCTAATTCAAGTTGAAATAAAAATTGAAGTCATGAATAAAAAAGGAAACTTAACAATTATAAAAACCTTGTCCATGAAAAAATATGAGTCTTTTGGAAAAAGTTATCTCTAATCTTACAAAAGCTTGCTTGTTTTAGCAGATGTGTAGAGGGAGGTTATAGTGTGTTTTAGGGGTTCATTTTCTTTCCCTTGAAATTTAAAACCATAGAAATGTTAAATATGTCAATAGTTAGACTAAAGATCGAGTGTTAGTCTCTATCATGTTTAATTAATGGAAAGGGAAGCTAAGTAGCTAATAGCATAGTGTGATAAGTAAAGTATTGATATTAGTTTCTGATAAAGGGGGAAACGAATATTTCTTTTTTGTTCTTTCCTATACGGGAAATGATAAAAGAGAATTGAATAACAACTTTTGCTTTTCTATTTTTCCCTTGTGCTTTGTGTTCTAAAATAAACAACACCATGCTTCTTCTTTCAATTGGTAGTAAACGAGATAAAATAAAAAGATAGGAGAAAAAAAACCTGAAGCCACATGGGTGATCAGTACTTGAAGCCATTATGATAATGTTTTGAAATATACTACAGATCATTGAAATAATCTGAATGTTTTGATAAGCTTTAGATTATTGAATTCCTGTAAAATCATATGTTCATAATTGAATCCTTCTAAAGCAGATGTTTTAGCAAACTGATGTCCATAAATTCATAGATGGCTAATGGGTAATAACTAATATACCCATAAACTAGGAGAGGTGACAAAGACTAGATTCTATATGTCCAGATCAGAACTTAGAGAAATTCAGTTGCATATCTTTTTAACCTTGATTGAGAGTAAGTATTGAATTTCAAATTCTTTTACAGAAAATGGAGATTTATGGTGGGCCACTTATAAGCAGAATGTTGCCAAAGATTTGGAATCATGCTTTAGTACTTATTGTTATTGTTATTATTGTTATTGTATCATCATTTTGAAGAAGAGTGATTAGGCATTGAGGATTGAGAACTCGAGGGGATTATGACAAAGTTGTTTGAAACAGCCATGGAAAGGAGGTGGGAACTAGTTATTGAAATATGCATTAACAAGAAGGCGTGCCAGGCCAAGATCAAAGACACTGTTGTATATATACGGCTATCTTAGATGGCAAAGAGCTGATGTTAAAGAACTGTTCAATTCGATTGGAGAAGATCTCGTGATAGGACAGCAACATTGGTAGGTGCTTGCAACATGAAACAGAAACTCCCCTCATGGATCTTGGCTATCTTTTAGACCCAGTAAATCAGTGTTCTTGGCAGTGAAGAAAACAAAGAAAACTGAGGTGGATGTTGTTAAGAAATCAACCCCCATGTTCTGGTGACATCAAACAGAAAACCCAAAGCCTTGAAAGAAGATCAAAGCATCAGAAATTCAAGACGAAGATAATGGAGAGAAACTGAACTCTATATTCTCATATAGTTTTCCACGTCCTACAGAGATCTCAGTCTATGTTACAATGAAACCAGAGAGAATAGGTTACATTTCTATCTCTGTATTATTTACAGAACCCTACATCTAACCATATAGGAAGGTTACAGCTGAAGAACATGTGACAGCTTGAGTAAAATATGAGCCAATACACAACAGATGTAAAGGAAACACCTATACAACTTGCAGCAAAGAATGGCATTACAGAAATGGTGAAGGAAATCCTTAAGCGCTTTCCAGTGGCCATTCAAGATATGAATTCAGAACACAAAAATATAGTGCTAGCTGTTGGTAGTTGAGAATTGACAACCTCATATTTATGAGCTCTTACCCATAGGGGCACATGCATCCAGGAGCTGCATTGCAGATGCATCAGGAAATCAAGTGGTTCAACATATGTGGCATGGATCCCTTTTCATTTTTTCGAATTTTCTTAGGTTATGTTTCATTCTTGGAAAATGTGAGGAAAAGGAAAAAGAGCTAGAAGAAAAAGAAACAGAAAAAATAAAAGAAATTAAAAGTTAATTAACACATTAGTTTTATATACTTTTTCAACTAAACTTATTTAACTCATTTTCCGCCATCACAAAAGATGAAGTAGTTCTAAAAATTATAATTTTAGTTTCTTTTACATTTTTTTAGTGAAACTAAACATGAGAAAGCTAATTTTCTAATCATTTTTGTCTCAATACATTCCGAGAACTAAACACAACCTTCATATTTTATGTGTGCCTATGTACATAAGGTGTAAATGTATTTGATTTTATAGAAGAATATAGGGTATACCACTTGATCTCTCAAATACGATATCATTCATCAGGATCTTAACCCTAACTATGAGCTTGGCCTTATTGCAATTATGAAATACGTGAAGAGTTTAATGTCACTTTAATTATTTTTCCTCGCTATTCAACAAGAAGAAGAAGTCTGCAGAGGAGATTTTCAGTGAATTGCACAAGGATTTTGCCCAAAAGGGCAGCCGTCGGCTAACTAGCACCTCCAATTCATGCTCAGTAATGGCCACACTTATGAAAAACTGTTGCCTTTGCCACAACAGCCATTATACATTGCAGGCTGACTGAAAACACCATGGAAAATTCAGAGTTCTTGTTAGAGCAAAGAAGTGGCCAGCATGGGAAAAACGACCACACAAAAACCGAAATATTAGTCTTCATGCCTTAATTTATTGAATGAGAATCAAAGAGCAATGAGTCCTGGTACCACAGGGCATGAATTGGATTTGCTAGTGTCACAGTTCACCCTTTTGCACCAGATCTTCCCTGTTCATGTGAAAAAATGTGTTAAGGAGTCTGGCACTATTGCAACAAAAAGCAAGTGTATAAAAGGAAAAACATATATAGTTAATGTCTAGTTGCTGGATTTATATTTTATGAAAGATATGAATTGGATGTGTCTCATACCTCGTACCACTTGATTTCCCAAGATAGCGGTTAGGGAAGACGATAACCTGTAAACATAGCAGATAGATGTAACTATTACCTGAGTCATTAATGCCATGAATGGCTATAGGTAAAGGTCAGGGGAGTTCTTTGTCCTTACAGATAAATTGAAATTGCTAAGATTTGTGTGCATATGCAGTGACATTCTGGGCTGGAGCCTGTTTTTCTGCAACTAGATTCCATTGTAATTCAATCATATTGACGCGTTATTTCCAACAAGGAGAGGGGAGACCCCTTGCTTGTGATTATTTGAAAAGACAAATTAATCTGTCAACAAACACAAAATAAGTATTCATTAGAATAGACTAAATTAAGAAATATATTGCAAGAGTAAGAACATCTACAGAAAATCACAAAATCAACCATGCCTTACATTTGTGTATGAACTCAAGAATTAATAGCTCATCAAAGGATTCTCCAGTCAATGCTTAGTGAAGATGGTGCCAAATAATCCTACAAATATATAGAAAAATGCATATGAACCCTTCAGATCCTCAATTCTTAGCACATTGAAATTGATACCTTACCCTAGATTTAAGAAAAGAACGTTATGGACCCCATATTAAAAGCAAGTCTGGCCATCTCAAGGGAGAACTTTCTTTTTTTCTTGTTGCCATTTTTTTTTCTTTCTGAAAAGAAAAGAAGTGTTCAAAAGAAGTGACACTGAATTAATACCCTGCTCCAGATCTGATACAAGAATTAGAAACAAGCAGCTCAATTATTAGTAAGATTGAGACTGAATTCAATTTTTTCTTAGGTTCATGACCCGATATATTCATCGGGTTACTACAACTTTAAAGTTCTTGTGCTTGGGTGCTTGGTGAAAAATTATCAACCAAGTTACACAATCAGGCTGAAATTATCTTTTACTCTTCAACGTATTAACAGTTTCCAGTAGGACTATACTACTGGAGCTTACTAAAGTTGGTCTGTGCACTAATACAATAGTTGTGTCAGGTTAAGCAGCCAAAAAAACTGGATGATGAGTTTTTATATAGAAAAAAGGGGGAAAATGAAGAGAAGGGAAGACTGGTGACATCTATATTAATTGCATCCAAGAATGATTCATAGCAATGGTGATTGTTTTCTTGCTTATCATTTTGCTTTTTGTTCTTACCTATATCAGACAGGATCATACTTGGTTGCCAATTGGGAAACTAAAAGGATGAAGTAAAAAAGAGAAAAGATAAAAATGACTGTTTAAAGAAGGTCATTGTCATATACTATTTTTTCTATGTAACAAAGAATAGATGCCTAGAAATAGGATCTTGTCTATCTTCTTATTTTTGGGCTAAAAGGATAATATCATTTTCTGCTAGTTCAAGGAAATTATTATTCTAATCTAATCTTCTACTTTCATACTAACTTACCTTTTTTTTCCTCCATTCTCATTGAGACAATTTTCTTCCCTCTTTGACCACTAAAATAAAATATCCGTATGTTCTAAAGAATAAGAGTTGTTGCCTCTTTATCACCTTAGTGAAGATAATACTAGCTTTGCCAACTTTGAAAATTAATAAAATGGAAAAAAAAAATGTATTAAAAGAAAAAAGAGAAAAACCTTTTCTGCATCTTCATGAATTCAAGGTCAGCACAAGAATATAGATTGATTTTTTTTATTAACATTGTAGTAATGGTTTTTACACAAATTATTTAAATAAATTAAAACATTAAGACATTAGTCAAGAGGTTAAAATCTTTTCAACATTGTAGAAAATATTATTCTAAATGATCCCTTTTATATGAGCCATTAAAGTGGCAGCATTAAAATGAAGCAACAGTACTTATTTGCTTTGTTAGTTGTTATTAGTTCAAGTGACAAGCCCTTATTTACGTTGATTTGGATGTGTGCACCTATAACATTTGCTCTTGTTTCAATTTTCTGTCAAATATAGATGATCCATACAAATACATGAAAATCATCAAATCATCATTTCTTATTTGCATCTAAAAAATCTACGTTTTTTGTCCAAGGCTATAGACTGTTCTCATCCCGAAACTAGAGCAAGGTATCACTTCTCAATCCATGATGATCTGTCATAAAGTACATTGTTCATTTAGTTGGATTATGAGACTCCAAGCATTAAGAATTTTGTTTCAAATTTATTGAGAGTTTTCTAAAACTTAATGAAAGAGATAAACTGTTAATTCAATCCATGTATGGGGTCCATACTTGTCCTTGTCCCAAATTTAGAGCAAGGTATCGAATTCTCAATTTATGTAATTAGAAAATAACTGTCACTAAGTTGGGCCCTAGTTACTCTATATATAAATATAGGCATGGTATATATGAGTGGTGAAATTATATATCTAGTAGCTTCTTTTGTTAACACTTGTTATAGGAGAATCAATGGCAGGGCCAACTGAGCAAGATAGGAAGTGGAGGCGATAAAGAAAGATTTGTTCAAACTAGCCATGGAAGGCAAATGGAAAGATGTCGTCGTGACATATCCGAAAAAGCCAAAGGCTCACAGAGCCAAGATCACTAGAACGGACACAAAGATTGCATATACCGCATTGACGACAAAGAGAATCAGAGTAGAAAAGCTAGTCAAGTTGATTGATAGGCCGAAAGCGTGATGTGTAAAATGTATACGCCTATGTGCGCAAGTGCACGCGTCGTATCAAGTAATACAGTGTACCTAAGTACGGATATCGATCCACGGGAAAAAGTGCATTGATTATTGAGTTTAGCCTTTTGAATATCCGACGAACTGGAGGACACGCATTAAACTAATTCAATTTATCTTAGTAATTATCATGTTGTGGAGCACTAGGCTATGTTCCCCTTGCCACTTTTGATGGATTACTACCTAGAAAAATTACTATCTCGGCCTATCTCACGACTCATTGATGGCTGGGTGATCGTGCCTACGAGAGCACTCCCCCGAGGTGTAATTCGCCTATCTCGCTAGCAAGGTTAGTGTATCTCTACCCCAACCCCATGCCTGGAAACGCTTTAAATGTTCTAACCTTAATCGCCACCCTTGAATCTAAGCTATCTCTATGTAACACCTGACTAAGGGTCACTCGATCTGTGATCCTTGGGCGTCCTCATCTCGATCCTGATACCTAAAGAAAATCATGCCAATGTTGGCCAGACATCACATGTATATAAATCACATATATAGAGCAAATACTAACAAGTCATAAATAACTGAATAATATAAAATCCAAATCTTTAATCCATGCAATCGTGGGCGGGGAACGAATGTGCCAGAAACCCTAGATATGAATCTAGGAACATACCGACGTGAATTGCACACGTAATCAATCTATAAAACATCCACAAGTTTATCAAAAGACAAAAATACAAAAGTAGGTTTTCACCGACCGGGTCGTTGTCAGCTTCTTACTTTTCCGTGTTCTCGTAGACGCTGATCCCCTTGTTTCCGAAAGCTTTAAACCCTCCATTATAGGGCCTCAAATGGGCTAAAATCCACCCAAAACTGTCTCGAACGTCGCGACGCTGTGCAAGAACGCCGCGACGTCTGATGCTATAGCCACAACGCCACGACGTTGGTTCCTAACGCCTGACGTTACCGCAGTCCCCGTTTCCGCTCCAACTTCGTAAGGCCATAACTTTGTCATCCGAACTCGGATTTGAGTGTTCTTGGTACCGTTGGAAAGCTCTTGAAGTGTAGAATCCATACATATATGGATTGAAGCAATAGGAGCTCATATATTGTCTGAAAAAGTCAAAATAAAGTAGCCTCTCCTGTTGAAGGTGCTGCAATGTTTGCTGATTTTCTTCAAGTTTTGGAACTTGCATAACTTCTTGCTCGAACTCCAATTTTGGTGTTCTTTTGCATCTCTGGAAGCTCTTGAATTGTAGAATCCATCTATATATATTTGATGCAATAGGAGCTCATATGATGTCTGAAAATGTCAAAATTAAGTAGCCTTTCCTCGTCGCTCGTAGCGCTTTTTCCACCAATTTTGCACAATTCACCAAATGGATGACCCGATCATAAGCGGAACTTTTAGAGCATTAGTGGTTTTATTTAACATAAAAAACACTAGAAAACTAACTAAAGCATAGGATAAAATGAGTATGAAGATACTCATCATTGATCAATGATGAAGTAAGAAAGGTGGAGGCGAAGAAAGAAAAAGAAGTGAAAGGAGCAAGTACTAGCTGGAGGAGAGAAGAGGAAGGGAAAAGGGAAGAAGAATCTAAACACCCTCTTAAGATAGCAAACGAGAGGGGGAATACCCCACTCCATCTAGCAGCATCAATTGGAAATGTTCGAATCTGCCTGTGCATTGCTCGGGAACATAGGAAACTAGGCGGTCTTCGCAACGAAGAACGAGAGATGCCTCTATAAGAGGAACACTTTGGTTAGTATCTACTCAATTTTCATGCCACATTAGTATAAGAGGAACACACAAACACATTCATACAGCCTATTACATGTTCATTGCAATTTTGGCAATTTAGCATATCAAATAGCCTATAAGTATGATGCTCTTATCAATTCTATCAACGAAAGAGGATGGCACGCCGCCTGCATCTCCCGTCACTAAGCCCTCGCGTATTGAGCGGCTCTCGCCTAGGCTGGTTCAACAGATGCATTTATTTTGTAAGACTATCGCTACACTCAAATCCATAACTCAATATATATGAATCATCAACATGAATAGAAGTGGGTAGCCAATACTATTTAAGATTTTATGGTTTGCGCTTAAACATTTTGCTAGGGTTTATATAAGGCTGAGAAACTCAAGAGTGAATCATTCCTCACAATGATATCCTTGTCCAAAGCAGTAATCGTTCATGACAAAACCGTAGCCAGAAGTATCCAAAGAACTATTTGACATGTATAAATGTCTTTCAAGTAATGGTAGTGTTGTGGAACACCATGAAAATACCAGGTAGGGAAGGAAATTAATCTTTGGTAAACATTATATAGTCAAACTCTAATTCCACCATATATCACAACATACTATATCACTATAATAATATATAGTTTAGTACATTTAAACACTTTGTTTCAAGATTATCTTGTCATAATCCTAATTCAATGATTTGATAAATAACAACAGGTCCAAGGCATCCCAGGGTATATGGAGCCACAAAGGGCCAATGAATTTTCTAAGATCCAATGTGAATTTGTATCCACTGAATCTCTTTAAGAAAACATTCCAAGGAAAAAATAGTGATTTACTCTTTTCCTTACAAAATTTCTTCTTTTAGTTTTTCACAAAAACAACATTTTGCAAATGGCTAAATATTTTAAAATGTGAATATGTTCAAACTAATCTTTAAAATGGATGATTCATAAGGTTTACACATTGTGAGAATGTCAAGGAGGAATCTTCTAGAAACACTAAAGGTGCTGACAAGAATTCAAAAGAACCACACACCTCGGAGCTACTTTGGGTGTTGATGGTACTATGGAACGATTGCAAATACCCGGGTGGATCGAGAAATTAAATCATGTTCTTTTACCGTATTCTTGGAATACAACTTATTTACATCGGATCCTAGTTGAACATAGTCATCACAATGGATCACCTTTGTAATCACTGATTCACTGATCTATTTTAAGTTGATATGTATTTCTCGTAGCTGTGCATGATTTGCAACAACTTTTTAAGGGATCCATTCGCTCAGGATTTGAGAAACTGGAAGATTAACATAGTTGCATCCCGGAATCAAAGTAGAAATACTATATAAAATCACCAAAGCAGAAGCTCAAAGAAAGAAAAAAAAGATTTTTTGCTTCCATTTTAGACCGTGCCATGCAATTAAAGTTCTTAGGAGTATTCTATCATCACTCTGACATTATCATTAAGTTTTGTGAGATGTGATGCAAAATATCATAAGATTTAGTCAAATTTTAATAGACATAATTAATTTTCAAATACATGATGGTCAAGTTTAATTCAGAACTAATAATATCGCAGATAAGGTTACCAGTTTGAGTGTAATAATGCTCACAAAATGATGATCTTTTCTCTTAGGTGAAGCCCATAAGTGTCGGTACCTGGTTCGTCAGACCTCTAGGGCATCAGCAGCGTGATATAAACCTGCAAAAAAAGGGTCCTGTGGCGGTGTGCCGACCGCCTCTCTGATGCTTAAGTCAGCAAAAGGATGGAGAAGAAGAAGAAAGAAGTTCGATAATTAGGGTTGCATACCTTTCCCTCGTGGGAAGCCTTGCCTTTATACTCAAATTTCTCTTTGATTATAGGAAAGATAATCTCATAATTTGTGATGATGGATCTTTATTTGTATCAAGGACTGGTTCTTTGTATCCGGATTAACGTTTTTAAGGCGTATGGGATTTGGATATTGGGAAACCCATGGATAAATATCCTACGGGTGATTTCTTCCCTAATATAGTCATCCATAACACCCTTTCCATATGCGGTAGGATGGCTGGTTGGGGGACTCGGGATCCCAGACGGGTTCTAGGTTGCATAAAGTCTGTCGGTTCCCTTGTGGTTTTATCTAGGTGGGTCTTCATGAGGTGAGCCGGGCGATGGGCTTCTTGTAGGCGGTGATTTCCTTGGGGCGTTAAGTTCTTGAGTAGTGAGTGCAGGCCCAAGGCCTCGTACTCAAATGCCCCACTTTTCTTTGACTGGAGGATTATGCTCTTCTAGTCGGGGAAAAATACTGTGTTTCAGGACCCCAAGTATGGGAGGTGTAGATTATTAATGCGCATATGTTCCAATAAGTCGGTGACAAGTGATGTCCCGATGTGGAAGTTGCGGAGGAGGCTTTCAAAAGTCTCTGACTATTTGTCGTTAATGGATATTATTATGTTGTTTGAAAGCTGATGTGTGTTTGACCCTATTAATGGGTGTCTAGATAGGAGGCCTAACTTGCCAACATCACCTTTTCAGAGCTCTTTGTTGGGCCTTGCGTAGATAGGCCAGAGATCATGGACAAGGGGCGATTGTACTCTTGCCCTTGCGCCGAGGTGCGTGTTTGGGGCTAGGCACCTGTCTTTGACGCCCTCTGGAATCTGAGATCAAGGTGTACTGGCTAGGAGAAGAGGAAAGCCTTCAAACAAGCGTTCATATTCTTCTTTTTCTTCCACTTTATCTTCTTCATGTAAGGCTGAGCAAAGTGTTTCAAACTCTTCTTACATGATTTTCCTTTCTTCTTTTTGTTTTTCTTTGAGCGATCGGTCTGGTATGGTTGCCTGGATGTTTTTGTAATGGGTCTATCATGGTTATTTGGGCCTTTTTATTTTGTGTGACCACTGATGCCTATTGGTGCATTTTAATAAGATTTGGTTTTTGGCCTGCTTGTGCACTGAGCTTTCCATCTTTCATTCTTTTTATGTATGCCGACTAGGGGAGCAGTCATCCTTAGGATGGCTTAAGGAAAGCCTTCCCGGTGGTGAATGGTTTAGGCTAATGGGCTGGGCCATCTTGAAAGAAAGTGTGCAGGCCCAACTCCAGAGTGGACCCTGGTCCTTAAACTGACCGATGGTCAGATGGAATCAAGGGGCGAGACCTTTGATGTCTAGATGACGTGTTGTGAATAAGCGTGGTGAGAAGGTGCATGTCTCGATGTGGCGCTGTTGGTGCATTTAATGCGCTTGTTCGTGCCTTTCCCTATATAGTTGAGATGCGAGGGTTATTTTCTTTGTTGTTACATTCGAGAGCTTTTTAGCTCAAGTCCTTTTATTCTCGACCTCCACGAAGAATTTACATTGAATGAGCCACTAAAGAGTTCGGACCATTTTCAATCTCCTTGTGGGTTTTTAGTTTCGATTTCGTTTGTAAGGATTGTTTTGAATACGCACTTTCGGTGCTTGATAAGATTACAGCGATGGAACTCTACCCATCGTTTTGGGACATACCCATTCCTTGGTGCATCCCACTAGTTTTTGGGAAGCTCCTTAGTGTAGGGTGTTGATCCTGCTTATTATTTTTCCAAGAGATCCTTGAGTTGATCCTCGTTCTTTGTTTGTCTGTAAAATGATAAGAGGTTAAGAGGAGACTTCCACTAGCCAGGTTGGGCGCAAGAAGGGGTTCAGTAGGGAGTCTCTTACTACGAGCAGCCTTGTCTCTTCTATGTCCATGGAGGAACTTAGGTCGTTCTCTGCTCGAATCCACGACGACGTGGCTTATAATTTTGGGCCAGACTGGCTGCTCTCTTATCAGGAAAACCCAAATAAAGTCGTCTACTTCACTCGAGAGCCATTAAATGCTTGGTTTTCTTTGAGTTTCATCGCTAGTGAAGCAATTCTTACACGTCACTCAGGCTCCTCCCGCCCTTGTTCATCTAAATGTTTTTCGGATTTTAATGGGTTGTAGTGTGCTTAACTTTCTCTACCAGCTGGATCTTTCGCTAGTAGAAATATGTTTTGTCTATAGGTTGAAGTTGGGGACCGAGGACCGGTTGTCCATGTTGACCACGAAATCCACAGCTCTGATTTGTAATCGGGCTCCACCCCAACTCTTCTAAGGCGAGAGCGAAGGGGTTGTCACGGTTAGGGACTGTGATGCGAACGCCCGGCTCTAGGGCTCTCTTTTGATGTGAACCGATTTCTCACCTTCCCAGATTGGTCTTAGTTTGGATGTAAATCATGTTCTGCTAGATGATTCGTGTTTTTGACACACATCTGTTTTCAGATGCTATCACGTAAAGCGCGAGGTGGTCGGCTAGTCGATTGGATAGAAGGAAATCTGCTGAGAACATCATATGACTCCTGAGTCTTAGGTAGAGTGTAGTCATGTGCTTACGGTGACGATTGGGGAACTGAAGTGGCCATTTAGCCTCCGCCATCATCCCCATCGTTCTTCGCTCATTACCCACAGAGCTCATTGTGGGAGAGCACTTCGTTCTCGCCGACCTTTGTAAGTCCAGCTCGGGTAGCTCTTTTAGGGCAATTGCTACTTAGGAAGATCAAGCGGAGGTTGCCACAAGGGCCTTAGTGAGGTCTGTCCCGTCGGCTGACCACAGAGTCCCGCGGCTACCCACCTTTGAAAAAGAAAGAAACGAGATAGGAAGCAGGTCCTGTAAGCTAAAGTAGCGTGGCTCGGTTGGAGGATACGTGGATTAAGTAGGGCATACTTGCTAGTGAGTCTCTGAGAGTTTATGCTTTCGCCAGCCCGGGTTATTTACATATGTGAAAGTGGGTTGCTGACTTTGAGGATGAGTCCACCCCCATATCTGATGAGAAGCGCCTAAGGCGGTCTTTCTTCAGATGAAGATGAAGCGGGCGACGATAATTCTAGTGGACTCTCTGACCAAACGCCAATGATCAGCCCAGGTTTTAGAGGCACCCCCGGTGGAGTGGACGCACCTCAGGAGGATCGGTTGGGGCATACAATGTTGATGAAAAGTGAGGAGGTCCCCTTAGGGTAGGCTGCCTTGTTACCCCACTTTAGGCTATGAAACACCATATCCTGCGGGGAGAAGGCCGCACGACCAAGTGCGCTGCTGAGCAGTGCACGTTCCTCCTTATGAGAGGATCAGCCCCCCGCGAACCATGGTTACCACGGTCTGAGAGGGTGCTCGGGGAGATCATTCACGGGTTGGAGCCCGGCTAACTAGGCGAGCCTACAGTTCTTGCCCATATGTGCGACCTCTATCCTAAGTACTTTTGAGTACCGGTGGCGGCACGCGTAGGGTAATACTCCATCATGTTCCTCGTTTATATGAATAAGGATGCTTTCGAGTCGATGCCTAAGGACGGGATGTTCATTATGACCATGATTTTTCTGTCCAGTGGCCCAGTAATCTTTGCTTTACTTTGCCTCTTTATTTATGTTTTAGTAATTTCTTTCCTAAATTCTCCTTTACAAATTTATGGCGACCATTCGAATATGGCCCGCATAGGGAATTTTGATCCTAAATTTGGAATGTGTGAGATACTTTGGCATGCTGTCAGAGTGTCGAGCATCGAGGCCTTGGACACTTCTTTAACCCAGCCGAAATCTAGGATTGAAAGCGTTTGAGCCAATCGAATTAAGCCAGTGTAGAGAAGATTGAATAGGAGGAGAAAAAAAGGGACGAGGCAAAGCAGGAGGCTAAGGTGGATTCGCACGCGGTTGTAGCGAGTGAGGCGAGGAAGGGCGGAAGATGACTTGACTCAGTGCGAGATGCCTTGGTGGCTGCAGGAAAACGAGGGCGGGTTGGAGGCTAGGTTACCCATCGACCCGGTTGACGAAATTCCTCTTATTGGACTCAGTCGTGCAGGGATGGGGTGTGCTCTTCATTCTCAGGTGAGACGGAGAAGGAAGCCATGGTGGAAGACCTCTTTAGAAAGCCGGGCTTGATTTTTTGTAGCTGCGAATGTTGTGCTGAGCATAAGCATCGTAGTGGCCAGGCCAAATTCCAAATGGCATGCCTGACTTTGCTTTGACCCACTTTCTCTAGAGTTTTTTGCAAATCTAGGGTGCCCCGACCTGGCAATGCGTAGCGACCCAGCTGCGAATTTATACGGCAGAAAAGATAAAGGATTTGGTGGAGGCGTCATCGTAAGAGGAGGCCCGAGGGCTAACTTTCTCCCTTATTAGTTTTAGTTATTTTAGGAGTTAATTTTTTGTAAGGGGTGTTGTTTTCCTGATAATACATATTATTCCTTGTAATCTTTGGCACTTTTTAGTACATTTTAATTAGATACGGAGGTGCCAGCAGAATATGAGTCATGTTTGATAAAAATCCCTGCATGGCTATAGCCATGTCTGGGCTCCGCTTTTCTTTTATTTTGAAAATGCCAGCAAGCTAACAACCATAGCTGGGCTTTCTCTAGGTGCCAACAGGGCATCAACTGTGTCTGGGTTCTTTTATGCGCCAACAGGACATCAACCATGTTTGGACTCTTTTTATTTTTTTTATGTGCCAACAGGACATCAGCCATGTCTGGATTTTTTTATGTGCCAGTAGGACATCAACCATATTTAGACTTTAGAATACCAGCAGGATAATAACCATATCTGGACTTTTAGAATGCCAGTAGGACAACAACCATATCTGGACTTTTAGAATGCGACAAGGCGACAACCATATCCTAGACACTAGAATACCAACAAGACAACAACCATATTTGGAATTTTAGAATGCCAGTAGGATAACAACCATATCTTGACTTTTAGAATGCCAGTAGGACAACAACCATATATGGACTTTAGAATACCAGCAGGACAACAACCACATCTGGACTTTTAGGATGCCAGTAGGACAACAACCACATCTGGACTTTTAGGATGCCAGTAGGACAACAACCATATCTGGACTTTTAGAATGCCAGTAGGACAACAACCATATCTGGACTTTTAGAATGCTAGCAGGACAACAACCACATCTGGACTTTTAGAAAGAAGCAACTGTAGGTTTTAAGAAGAAATGTGTAAAGGATAACCTTTTATTGATGATAATCTCCTCAAAGAATACACTCACGATAATACTTCTTAAAATACATGGCATTCCACATCTTAGGAGCAATGAGTCCGTCTGGTTTGTAATGCATAAGACTTGATTGATTCTGCTCGAACCATGTATAGTTCTTCCCCGATTGGCATGGAACTTCCGATGCATTGGGTTGGCGGGTATTTTGAGACCATGTAGAATAATTCCCCAACTTTGAATGTATGCGGCTTTACACGCTAGTTGTGCAAGTTTTCCAGCCTCTACTAGTATGATGCTATGCACACAGCCGCCGCTTCCCGAAGTTCGTCTATTGTATCTAGGTCTTTGGTTTTGGCTTCGATATTTTCTTCCTCATGAATTTCTGTCCGAATAGTGGGCATCCCGACTTCTATGGGGATGAGAGCCTCCATCCTGTATGTAAGGGCGAACAATGATTCCCCCGTCGGCTTCCGACTGGTTGTTCTGTAAGCCCATAATACTCCTAGTAGTTCTTCTACCCACTTTCCTTTAAATTTGGTCTTAGGCGTTTTTGGAGCTGATAAGAGTTTTTATTAGACATTTCGCATAGTTGTTGCTGCGGGTACATGGGATCAGTATAGATTTTTATTTTCAATTCATACCAAAGTTCTATACTGGAAGGCTATTTAATTGCGGCCCATTTTCTGTTACAATTGATTTGGGTATTCCGAACCTGCACACAATGTTCTTCCATATAAACTGAACTACCTCTTTGTTTTTAATGGATGCGAAGGCTTCGGCCTCTATCCATTTGTGGAAGTAGTCGGTGGCAACCAGTAATAGCTTCTTCTAAGCTGGGGCGGTAGGCAATGGCCCGATTATGTCAATGCCACACTGAACGAAGGGCCAAGGGCTTGTTATGGTTGTTAAATTTTGGGTTGGGAGCTTTGAGACGAGGGCCTATTGTTGGCAGCGGTCTCACCTTCTAACATAGGCGGTGGCATCCACACGCGTAATTCGACGATAGTAGCCTTAGGTATGACTCTATGCTAGCGATCCCTCTTGCTGGATGAGTTTTCATATCCCATTATGAGTCTTTGCCAGTGTATCTTTGTCATGGTAAGTGAGGCACTTAAGATAGGGCCCGCCCAAGGACCACTCATATAGTTGATCGTTAATGAGAGAGAGCTGAGCTACTTGGACTTGGATCTTATGGGCTTTAGCTCTATTATCCGGCAGTTCCCCTAAACTTAAATAGCGGGCTATTGGAGTCATCCAAGAAAGACCCGTTTAGTCTATTTCATTCACCCGGTTGATAGTGATCGACGGATCTGGCTAGTAGTACACTTGTAGGAGCACTATTTCTTTTATTGGTAGGGACGTCGCTACAGCTGCCAAAGCGTCTACCTTTTCATTAGAATTTCTCGGGACATGCTCTAACCGCCAAGCTACGAAGCTTCCCAACCATAGGTTGAATAGACTTACATACTTAATCATGCGCTAGTCTCTTGTTTCATATTTGTCGTTTACTGCCCCTTTGATTAAGTAGCTAGTATGATGATTTTTACGAGGATATAAATTACAAAGTCAGGCGACTATTGTTAGACGGGAAATCCAAGCGTATGGCTTGTTCTATTATTTCCCGATTGAGAAACTGAGAGTTGCGACCCCAGTGCGCTCCGTGTTAAAGCGAAGCGCCGTCACATTCAGGGATCACGATTGATTTAATGCGACCCGTTTCTGCTAAAAGGAACCTCAGTTATAAAGTCAGGTAATTGCCCCTTCATCACGGTGAGGTTTACGTGCGAATCACGAACTCTCATTTCGATCGCCCGTTCGAGCCATCGCTTGAACATATCGGGCTTATGTATAGTGCTCGTAGAGGGAGGGTTGGTGTGGGTCTGATGATAGGGTGCACTTAGAAGTAGGGATGAAGTTTTTTAGCAGTTATCCGGAGTGTCAGTGCCGCCTGCTCGAGACAGGATATTGAGCTTCTGCCTCGGATAGGGACTTTCTTGCAAAGAATGTGGGTTTCTGCTTCCGGTTTTCATCTTCTTTGAACAATGTTGCACTCACCGAGATTTTGGAGAATGCCAAGTAAATATAGAGTGTGTCCCTAGCTTCAGGGCTAATGAGAATGGGTGGTTTGGTGAGATATTGTTTGATTACTGTAAGAGTCGGGTCGGATTCTTGATTCCAACCGACCTATTGGGCTCCCTTTAGGGTGGCAAAGAAGCGACTAAGCGATCATAGGCGAGATATGAGCAGCCACAGGGCGCGTCAATCGACCAGTCGATTCTTGAACCCTTTTCACAAAGTGGGGGTCCTAGAGAGGCTCATATGGCCGCTGGTTGGATGAGATTAGCCTCTATCACCTACATTGTTGCAAGCCTAGTAATTTTCGGCGACTTCAAATGCACATTTCAAAGGGTTAAGTTTCATGCTTTGTCTTCGCAACAACTCGAAGGTTTCTTGTAAATGCCTTGTGTGGTTGGGGCGTTCTTTGGATTTTACAAGCATATCATCGATATAAATCCCCATGGATTTACCTATCAGGGGTCAGAATATGATCACGAGTAGTACCAGTGCGCCTCTAATTTTTTTGTTCTGACGGCATTAGTTTGCGCGATCAATCCATGGTGTGATGAATTCTTTTTCTCTCAATAGGCGAGTGCAGGTGATGTGGTATCAGAAAAGATCAAAACGAAGAATATGTACGCGTTGTTCTGTCTGTTGATTTATCGTGGTAAGGGAGGCTATCTTTAGGACATGTTTCATTAAGATTGGTGTAGTCTGCATACGCCTGCCCAGACACCCTTTTTGGTACCACTACATTGGCCAACCATTGGGATACTTCACCTCATATAACCTCTTTGCTAGAAAAATTATGCATGATCGGAATGATCTAACGTCGGTCCAGGTGAAACCGCCTCACCCTTTGCCTTATTGGACTTATCCCACCCATATCAGAGTGTGTCTAGGCGAATACATCAATGTTACGCAACAGCGCAAGTCGTAACTATGCTCTTTCTTCATTGGACAGAAGGGAGTTGACGTAGGTAAATTTCTCTAGCCCATCCAACTCCACTTCTTCCAATAGGTCCACAGCCAATGGGTCATTTTCTTTTGCCATGATTTGGGCGGCATACTGTGATTGGTATGAGGTTGAAAGATCGTATGGGGGAGGTTATTCGAAATAACACTTCCCTCCTTGTTAGTGTAGGGTTAGTTGATAGCATTATCATGTGATGAGTGCCCAAAAAACTCATCATATACCTGTGTTTTATCATGTTTTCAGTTCATTTCATATAGTAATAAGTGTGGTTATCGCTTTTTATCTAATACTTGGCGTCTTATGCAATTCAGGTGAAAACGGCGACATTTAGAGGCTGTGTGGAGGCTTGAAGAAGGAGATTGGGGAGCCCAGCCCCAACGTCGTGACGTCCCAACATCGCGACGTTGAGGTCAAGCGTCTCAGCAACCCAATGTTGCGACGTCGCCGAGACTCAACCAACGAAAATTTTTTGGATATAATAAAAAGAACAAGGAATTCAAGAGGGGGGAGAACAAGATGGAGAAGACGACACATGCGTGATTTGAGAGATCGTGTGATTTCGTATTTGTATTTTCTTTCTCGAACACCTAATGATTAAAAACTCGATGGTTGTAATGAATAGTATGATGTTCTAGATTTATTTCTAGGGTTTTTTTGTACCCTTGCTACATTCATATGGATTAATTGTTAATTCTGTTCTGTTCAGTACATTGATTGATCTGATATCGACTTGCTCTATTTTTCTCTTATTTATGTACATGGTGGTGTTTGGCCAACATTAGCATGCTCTTGCCGAGAATTTGAGATCGAGAGATAAAGATTCTCGGGAATCTGAGTAGAGCGACACTTGGTAAATTGGAGAGTAGAGATCTCCCAGTTCCAAGTGTGGCTATTAAGGTTTAATCATTCAAGTGTTTTAGAGTCCATGGTTGATGCAGAGATGCAATAAACCTTACTAGCGAGATAGGCGAATATACCTCGAGATAGGATATCTCGTAGGCACGATCAACCTGCCAGCATGAATCTGTTAATGTACTGAATGAACAATTTTATATAGATTATAATCCATTGAGTGTAGCAAGGGGAGGCAAAACTCTAGTCTCCATTAATTGAGTTAAAAACTATTTTAGGGTTAGCGTTTCTTTACATTAGTTATAATTCACTCGAGTTTGAGATCCAGATAATATTCTAGAGCTAATTCCAGTATTCAACACACTTCTCCTTGTGGGAACGACACTTGACAAGTCACTACACTACGTAACCTCGATGCGTATACTTGCACATACGGGCCTATGTTTTACAAAAATTTTACACAACCTATCCGAAGCCTGTCAAGTTTTTGGTGCCGTTGCCGGGGAGAAGTTTTGTGTTAATATTGATAATTGCGCAAATAGATATTCCTGGAATTTTTTTATTTTATTTTATTTTTATTTTATTTTGTTTACACAAGTGCTTGTAACTTGGTTGTTGTTGTTTTTGTGTGTGATTACAGGAAGGTTGATGTGTGTGCATGCGACGACAAGATCAAGGTGAACTTCGCCGAGACGAAATCAAATCGGAGAGAACCTTACTTGGGTCGTAGAGGTGCTAGAGAAATCCAGTAGTCATGCAAAACCAGGAAGAGCAAGATTAAGGCCAAGAGAGGAATGAGCTTAATGGGGGATAAAATGGGAATAATGGTAGGAATTATGCTCCCAGCCCGTTTATACAGCCAGATGATCCTTTTATGCTGCTAGAAGAGTTTGCTTTACCGCCTATATTTGTTCAATCTGCTATACAAAGACCACCCATACAAGCGAACAACTTCAAATTGAAAACAATAACCCTATGGATGCTTCAGAACATCCGGTTCCACGTGCTGCCAAGTGAGAATTCGAACACACATCTGACAAACTTCATTGAAGTATGCGACACAGTCAAGAATAATGGAGTAACAAAAGAAGCGCTTAGATTGAGATTGTTTCCGCTCTCACTGGGTGATAGAGCTAAACATTGGTTAACGAGCCAACTACTAGATTCCATTACCTCATGGAATGATTTGGTATAGAAATTCTAGCAAGTTTTCCGCCCTTAAGATTACTGTTGGTCACGAGTGCTGCACAGAGCAGTTAGATGGGAGAACTTAGCTAAAGCCTGGGAGAGATTTCATGAACTATTAAGGAGGTGTCCACATCACAAGTTGACTAGATGGATGCAAGTCCATACCTTTTACAACGGTATGAGTGATTCTACCAGAACAATTATAGATGCCTCAGTAGGGGACATTTTGGTTAAGAAGACTACAGACCAAGCATATGAAATCCTAGAGGATATGGCTACAAATAGTAACCATTGGCCTAGGGACAGGCTGATCCGAGGAAGGCTTGGGAGGCGTGGACATAAAGGTCCTTAACAATTTGGTAAATCATGTCACACAACTCACCAAACAACTGCAAAGGCATCAAGGTGAGGTAAATGCTATTCGGACCAACCCTTGGGAGATATAAGAATCATGTGGGGGATAGCCACGCGGTGCTACGAGAGATGCTAGTCGGGTCAGGTAATGGGTAGAGCATGTACGGTATGTGTCGGTTAACCTGACCCGCAGCCAGCGGGGTCGATATGGGGGTAACAGGTCAGAATCGAGCAGAGAATCGGGGCGAGGCTAGAGGAATAGTAAACAATTAGGGCTTATGGATAGAGGAACAATCAGAACAGCATTACACTACTCCAAGTGAGAAAACCGCCATCAGAGAAAAAAGTGGATTTGGAAGAAGCACTAGCTCAAATGCTCACTTCCCATGCAACCTTTATGAATGAAACAAAGGCGAATATGCAGAATCAGTCAACCCAACATAATAACCAAGCAGCATAGTTGAGAAACTTAGAGGTGAAAATGGGCCAAATGGCCACTCTGTTGACTGAGAGGCAATAAGGTTCTAATTTGCCAAGCAATTTAGAGATAAACCCGAGAGGTGACGGTAAAGAACATGTTAAGGCTATCACCTTAAGAAGTGGTAGAGAACTAGCTACACCGGGGCAACCACTAGTGGTAAGAGAAGTGAAGCCCGAGGAGAGTGGTAGTTCGAGTTTGAAAGATCAAATCTGAAGGGCGGCGAGGAAGAAGTCGATAAAAGTCGGATCGAAAAGGAAAGGGGCGAGAAACGAGCGATTCTGAATGAACCCTCTACACCGATCCATATCTCGGTGTTTAAAAAGTGATTGGATGAAGTAGTTTACCAAATTCATGGAAGTGTTTAAGAAATTGCATATCAACATTTCCGTTTGCAAATGCATTAGAACAGACGCCCAGCTATGTCCAATTTATGAAGGATATACTGTCGAGGAAAAGAAGGTTATCAGATTTTGAGACAATGAACCTTCTTGAGAATGCGGAGTGTTATCTGTGAAACCTGAGGAAGCTGAGGATCAGGGCAATTTACAATCCCATGTAAGATAGGGAACTCGATCTTCAAGAGAGCCTTATGTGACTTAAGGGTCAGCATTAATCTTATGCCTTTATCTATCTTCAAACGGTTAGGGTTAGGTAAAGCTAGACCCACTATTGTTACTCTGCAGCGGGCGGATAGATCATTGAAACATCCTCGGGGAGTGATAGAAGATGTGCTAGTAAAGGTAGATAAGTTTATCTTCCCAGCTGATTTTATAGTGTTGGACATGGAGGAAGACAAGGAGATACCCATTATATTGGGTAGACCATTTCTAGCAATTGGCAAGGCTATGATTGATGTGCAGAAGGGAGGGTGGGGAAATTAAAGTGCAGGCGTGAGGTCAAATTAGATTGTATTCAATGTTGTGCGTCAGTGACAATGCATGTTTTTATGATAGAGGTAGTAGGGCTATAGTGTTTAAGTAGAAATTGGTTGTGACCCTTTAGAGACTAGCCAGCCTGAAAATGATAAAGAGGAACTGAGTGAAGAGTGAAGAGTATGTACGGCCCAGTGGACTCCTTCCAAGCGAGAAGAAAGTATTATATTGATTCGTTGGGAGAACACTGGAGCTTTAGTGCCTTCAATTGAGCGACCACCACAGTTGGAGCAAAAGCCACTACCTAGTCACTTAAGGTATGCTTATCTAGGGGAATCCTCAACCTTACCAGTGATCATATCAGCATCTTTGACAACAGTGGAAGAATAGAAGCTTTTGAGAGTACTCCGAGATCACAAAGATGCTAACGGATGGTCTCTAGTCGATTTGAAGAGGATCCGCCACTCTATGTGTATGCACCGGATCTTATTAGAAGATGGTCACAAACCTTCAGTGGAGGCTCAGAGAAGGCTCAACCCGATAATGAAGGAAGTGGTAAGAAAAGAAGTATTTTAGTGGTTGAATCAGGTGATGTCCTTACTATTCCCGGATAGTTCATGGAACAAGTCCGATGCAGGTTGTTGGGGACCTCGGTGATAGGATAGAGAATAATGTGCTTCCCTCGAGCGATTCTGAGGTGGAGAATGCGCATAGACTATTTAGAAATTGAGATAAAAGGCAACTAGAAAAGATCATTTCCACTGGTTTACGGATCACATGCTAGGCAGTGTGAGGCATGGTATTGTTTCTTGGACTAGTATTCGGGCTATAATCAGATCCTCCCCCAGACTAAGAAAGCAACATTCCATTAATGCGTATGATGCGTTTGCATTTAGGCGAATGCCCTTTAGGTTATGTAACGCACCGAGCACGTTTCAGCTTTGTATGGTGGCTATATTCTCAAATGTAATTCGAAAACAATTAAAGTGATAATGGATGATTTTCTCGGTGTTTAGGGATCTTTGACAATTATCTTAGAACACAGGAACCGAGCCTTTAATAAGATGTGAGGAAACTAACCTTGTGCTGAACTAGGAAAAGTGCCACTTCATGGTGAAGGAAGGCATTGTATTGGGACCTTTAGTTTGAGAAGAGAGGAATCGAGGTAGTGAAGCTAAGATTGAGCAATGAAGCTACAGCCCCATCTTTAGTGAAAGGAATAAGGAGCTTTCAGGGTTACGCGGGATTCTATACGAGATTCATAAAGGATTTTTCCAAAATAGCCAAACCCTCGTCGAATCTGCTTATTCAAGGAGCGCCTTTTGAGTTTGATGATTAGTGTATGCAAGCATTCTTGTTTTTGAAAGAGAAATTGGTGTCAGCACCTATTGTAGTAGCACTGGACTAGGATCTTCCTTTTGAACTAATGTGTGATGCGAGCGACTACGCAATAAGAGAGGCGATCTGAGGTCGGAAGAGGGAAGGTGTTTGAGTTATTTCTTATGAGGCGGATGTTGAATGATGATACCTTTAAACTGTCACGATAACTGAAAGAGCTTTGGCAATTGTGTTTGCATTTGACAAGTTTCGACCATAATTGATTGGTAACAAGGTAATTGTGCACACCAACCATTCTACCATAAAGTACCTGATGACTAAGAAGGACACGAAACCGAGACTGATAAGGTGGGTTTTATTGCTACAAGAGTTTGATCTGGAAATCAAAGATAAGGAAGGGACTAAAATCTTGTAGCAGACCATCTCTCATGATTGGAAGAGCCTAGTAAAGAAATTCATATCAATGATGATTTTCCCGATGAATAACTCTTGGCGATTGAAGACATAAAGCCAGTGCCTTGGTTCGCCGATTATGTGAACTACTTAGTGGCTAAAGTGCTCCCACCAGAGTTTAACTGTCAACAGAAGAAGAGATTCTTTGCACATTTGAAGCATTACTATTAGGAGAAGCCTATTCTGTATAAGTATTGTGTCTATCTGTTAATAAGAAGATGCATCCTAGAGGAGGAAATGGAAAGTATATTAAATCACTGCGACACTCTAGCATGTGGGGGCCGCTTTATGGGGCAGAGGACAACTGCAAAGGTACTTCAATCGGGATTCTACTGGCCTATTATGTTCAAGGATGCTCACTAGTTTTTGTCTACATGTGATAAATGCCAAAGAATGGGGAGCATATCAAAACGGGATGATCTACCTTTGCGAACCATCTTAGAGGTAGAGTTATTCAATATATGGGGGATGGATTTTATGGGTCCCTTCCCTTCCTCATTTAGCAACCTATACATTCTTTTGGCAGTTGACTATGTTTCCAAATGGGTGAAGGCTATACCTACCCGAACTAACGATGCTAGAGTGGTAGCAAAATTCCTTCAAAGTCACATATTCACCCAGTTTGGAACTCCGCGCACGTTGATTACAGATGGAGGAACTCACTTCTGCAACAAGCTAGTAGACAACATTTTGAGAAAATATGGTGTTCGGCATCGTATAGAACTTGCACACCACCCATAGACTAATGGCCAAGAAGAGGTGTCAAATAAAGAAATAAAATCTATCTTATAGAAAACGGTCAATAACTCAAGAAAGATTAGGTGAAAAAGATAGATGATGTGCTCTGGGCCTATAGAACAGCATTCAAGACACCCTTGAGGATGTCACCATTCAGGCTTGTGTTTGGGAAAGCATGCCACTTACCTATGGAATTAGAACATAGAGCATACTAGGCAACTTTGGAGTTGAATATGGACCATAAGGTGGCCGACGAGAAACGCATACTACAGCTCAATGAATTAGAAGAATTCCACAATGAGGCTTATGAAAATGCTAAGATCTATAAAGAAAAGACAAAAGCTTGGCATGATAAACATATTGTAAGGAAAAAGTTTGAGTCGGGTCAACAAGTCATCTTATTTAAGTCACGACTCAAGCTCTTCCCAGGGAAATTAAAGTCGAGATGGTCGGGATCATTTACCGTGACATAAGTTTTTCCCTATGGAGGGGTGGAAATCATGCACCTAAAGAAGGGGTCGAGAGCTTTAAAGTCAACGCGCAATTATTGAATCCATACTTTAGAGGCGACTTTCATGCAAGTAAACAGGCCATCAATTTAAGCACACCGGAAAAATTGTAGTAGGGAATTCAAGCAGACATGTAGTCTCGGGGACATTGAGATTCAGGGAAGTCGAGCTAATGACATTAAATAAAGCGCTACTTGGGAGGCAACCCAAGCATTTTGAAGTTTTTCGTTCATTAATGCAGTTTTGAGTGTTTTTTATTGTTGTTTTGTGTTTTGGTTTTCTTTTAGAGATCGCAATTTTCTCAGAGAGCGTATACTTAACCTAATCGCATTATCTATTTTTGTGTTTTTAGGTTCCGAGATTGAAGCGACGACAGAGAGATAGCCCAAGAGACTTATTCCAGGGTTGGATAATGATTGAAGCCTCATTAAGGGAGTCCTCTATAGCTTATAATATTTTTTTATCAGAACATGAATTGGACTTCTCTATAACATCACGACATTGAGGAAAAGTGGAAAAAACAGCCCTCTAGAATGTAGCGACATTGGAAAAAAATGATTTTGAGCCTTCTCAGGAACGTCGTGACATTGGATCCGAACGTTGCAACATTGGAATTTCCACTCTCTGGAATGTCGCCGCGTTGGATCTCAACGTCGCAACATTGGAATTATGACTCTTGGGAACGTTGCGACGTTGGCCTGAACGTCGCGATGTTGCCCTGTTTTTATGAACATGAATGTTCACATTTTCTGATCCAGCACACTCAAAACCCTAACACTCTCTCTGGTTTTTGTAGATTCAATAGCCAAACCTTCTCTAACCCTGTCCCAAATGATTTTCCGTCCCTCGGAGACCACAAGTCTCTAGATCAAGAAAACCCTAGAGTTCTCCATTGTTCATCCTTTGTGATTCAGGATTTCGAATTGTAGTCGAGTATAGATTTGATTTTCTTGGTGTGTTTTTGGGTTGGTTTTGGCACAGTAAGGAAGGAGGCCTGTGGTGGTGGAGGTGCAAAAGCCTAGAATCCATAGTCAAAAGTAGTGTTTCATGTAGTGCCCACTAGTGTTTGATTTTTTGCCTAAGTGAGGTTTTTGTCATTTTCTTGGCTATTCACATAGAGCTTCCTCACACTAGGTGTTTAAAGGTTAATTTGGAATTCTACTTAGAGTCTAGAATACCATCCAAACCCTACCTTACTGAGTGCCCAATGTCAAGCAAAAAGTAGAAATTAAGCTTAAAGAGAAACTGAGCAATTGAAGAGCCTGCTCGTGATTACGGTCATGAGAAGTTCGTCAATGCAAGTGCGGTCGAGAAATTCGGCCTCATTTCCAAGAATCGATCCTTCAACGAGGAGAAGGGATTTCACCACCCCAACGATTTCTTTCGCAAAACTATTGTGAATAAGGGGGATGAAGAGTAACTGCGACCCAGAGGTCGAATTTGCCACAATGGTGGTCACGAAGAATTATACACCCGATTTAGCCACCCATGTACTAAAGGGTTAGGAGTGTGCGGGGTTTTGGTAGACAGTCTGAGAGTCTATAAATGAATACTATAACCTTGAGCCGGTTAACTCCGAAGCCTATGATAGGCTCCACAAAACTCCCAATTATCTCGAAGTTCTTAAGATGTTGACAAATGGGCAAGGCGAATGGAAATTTAACAATGAAAGGCACACGGTGCACTTCAGGGCCAAACACTTAGCCTACATTCATAAGGTATGGCATCACTTCATCACATCTCATCTCATCCTGACAACCAATATGTGTGAAGTGACGACCAAGAGGGCCTTGCTCAATTATGCCATCATCCAGGACATCCCATTTGATGTCAGTCATATTATAGAGGATGCAATCCTCTATAACAAAGATGCTAAGATGAATCTCGGGCACCCCTTTCTCATTTATGGTCTATGCAAGCAATTCGAGGTGCCCTTGGAGGACAATAAGGCTTGGATACACCCAATCAAGGCGATAATGGTTAAGAAAGGTGTACCAATGCCAGAGGAAGTTTATGATTTCGGCAATGAAGCCTTAGACGAGGACGAGCTTAGAGCCTACCAATCTAGGTTTGGTATATGAGTAGATGCCCAAGGAGAAGTGAGACAGTCATCCATCCAACTGATTAGTGCTTAAAAAGTGCTCTTTTGAGGCCTATTCATCGTAGGTTTTAGGCACTTTTAAGGTACTAATCATTCCAAATAACCCAACTGGAATATTGATGTCCCTATTGTGTTAACAATAGCATTTTGTAGGTGTTTGGTAGTTTTGCGGGCGAAACACTTCTCCGTGTAGATGGGACGGGACGAGCTGAACACGATGAATCAATAGAGTTCAAAGCCATATGCCAACCGTATGAATTCATGGTGATTTTCATCAGCCAAAAATGAAGAAATGTCAAGTGAAGTTGATGATGAAAAGGAGATCACGAGGAGGCAAAGCGGCGGGAGGCAGCGAGAGCCAATACAAGTTTAGCTATGCATTGCAAAAATTTCGCGAGGGATTGCGAAATTTCGTAATCTAAGCTGAAATTTTCACTATGCACAAATTTTAAGCTAATTTGCGAAATTTAAGCTATCATAGCGAGGAATTTCGCTATCATAGCAGTTACTGTGCATAGCGAATTTAATTCGGTATGCCTTGAAATTTTGCTATGATAAGCGAAATTCAGCGTGCATATGAAAATGCTCACCCTACATTTTTTGATCCAGAGACGACAGTTTTGTGTAATTCTCATTTGCCCTCAATGTAATCATATTATTTTGGTTATTTTGGTATTTCACATCTCTTGTAAGGCTATATAAGCCTCTGCATTGTAAATCAATAAATCTTTTCTAGTTCAGTGTTTTGCTTTTCAGTTCTCAAAACTCTCTTCTTCTCTGTATTTTTCTTTCATTTTCTTTCATTTCTCAAACAACTGAACATACCTTGGTGATGACCGACTTAAAAGGTATGCTAGGCTAAAGTCCCCTTTCCTTGAGAGGAGGGTCAGTGGAGGTTTGGGTAGTTTTTCATGCCCTCTCATTTATCTTGCATTTATGAGCATTTAAGCTCCTGCATCTCACCTGGTTTGGAAACCTCCTAGATCCGGCCTCCTTGATGTGTATTTGGCAAGCTTTGTGAATTCACGGTGGATGCTTAATCTTAGATCCACTGTCATCCCATAGTTGTCTCCTATTAGTTCTTAGTGAGTTGCCTCTTTGAGGCCATATGCACACTGTTAGGGACTTGAATGCTCACTTAATGCCATATCTCATGAGGGATTAATTTAGGGTTTAGGTTTTATTGTCAAATCAAGGTCCGGTTTGGGAAACGACTATAGGTCATTATCCCCAGAAACAAGCCAGATGAATACACCTTAAAAAATCCAATCCAGTGACCGAGCTTGAGGAGTCTTATTTTCTATTTTCCTTTAATTTATATGCGATTTACAACCATCAACCACTTGTTTTGAACAAAACCCAAAATCCAAAGAGAAATACATGCTGACTCAGCACTTCTCATTTCACAGAAAACCATCCGTGTTCGACCTAGACCGGCTATGCTGCGGTAGTACCATTCTTCTTGATAGAATTTTAGGATAAATTTTGTTGATTCCTATAGCCCCTCTTGTGTACGAATCAAATGGCGCGGGTTGCCGGGGATGGTGCCTAATTGAAGATAAGAAGATTGTTGAACTTGTGGTCATATCACAGAAGTTTTGAGTAAACTCATTCCCTTTTCATTTTATCATTTTTTTTCCAGCACGATTCAGCTTCTGAGGGATTTTAAATTTTTTCGGTCGTTCGTTTTTCTTGCTTTTTAATTTTAGCTAACCTTAACCCTTTTGTTAGTTTTGTTTTGGTTGTTTCCTGCATTGGTGTGAAGTGTGCGGAGCGGTTTGTACAGTGGGATCGGAACCTTTGCAGGTAGGCTTGAGAGGGTGACTATTGCCTGAAACGGGCTTGAGAATTGATCCTCACAATGCTGAATGGATCCTCCACGGAGGAACGGCAAAGCCGGCGGGTTGCCTAGGAGCCAGTACATGTATCTCGATCCATGAGGGATCACATACACCCACCCAGGGTGAGTGCACCCTCATGCCATAATTCCCCTGTGAGGAGGTGGCGGTGACCTTATGGTGCCTCTACTCCCCGAGAGATTTCATGGCATGGAGAATGAAAACCCTTATAATCACATTAGGGATTTTGAGGAAGTATGCACCACTTTCAAAGAGGGTGCCATTGACATGGAGCTACTAAAGCTAAAAGCCTTTCCATTGACCTTAAAGGACAAGGCAAAAATTTGGCTAAATGCATTAAGGCCCGAGAACCGTAGGAATTAGGAGAGGCTGCGAGGCGAGTTTTAAAAAAATTCTTCGGTGCTCTAGAATGAAACAACGAAGGAAAATTTACACATTTGCGGCTCATGATGGAGAGAGGTTCTACCAATCTTTGGGAGAGATTTATGGAGACTATCGGTGCATGCACACCATGGGTTTTGATACATGAATCTTTGGTGAACCATTTTATGATGGAATGTCCCCTTCGTGAAACAATTATTGGAAACTATGTATGGAGGAGATTTCTTGAGTAAGGCTTCGTCAAATTAGAGGCAATGGACTTCCTCAATTATGTGGCTAGCCTCAAGAAGTGCAGGATGAGCCAAACCAGAAGCGGACAAATTCAAGCCACCAGTGAACCAAAGAGGAGGCATGTATGCCCTCTTTCAGAGAATATGGAGCTGAAAATTAAGGTATCTGCCTTGGCTAGAGGTGGAGAGATTAGAAAGAAAAAGGATCCATGAGGCGCGAGGCGTGGTGAAAGCCATGCAGTCAAAAGCGTTTCAAAGCGCCAGTCCACGACCACCAGGAGAACCATGTCAAACCCCCATTCGAGGATGCAAGTGTCTTGAACAGGCTGAAAACAAGCGCAAACAAATGCTCCACATATGGCCTTACTTGTATTTGGAGGAGTCACTAACCTTTCACCGGAAACCTCGACCTCACGTATATGTACCCCCGGGAGCACGATAGTAGCATTCTACCACCACTTCCTGTCGGCCAAACACCCACCTCCTCTCTGGTAGGCCAAGCCATTTTGAATTTGAGACGAGGTGGTGGGAAATTTTGTCTGGATAAGCAAAGAGCATCAATACTCAGTTGAACAAAAAAAAAATTGAAAATGTAGAAAGCTCCTTGAGCAAGAATGAGTGGGTGCGGAAAGTAACCTTAGAGAATTGACGAAACTGGCATCCGCAAAGAATAGCGAATCAGCGGCGAGGCGGGAGGTTCCTTCGGCCCTTTGCCAAATCAAGGGAGTCCATGAACTGAGCTATTCGGTGAACCTCCCCAAAATGGATGAAGTCAAAGCTGTCATTGCCTTAAGAAGTGGAAAGAGGTTGATCGGTAGATGCCGCTTTGTTGAGGGAAACCGAAAGGGAAGAATTGGGCAGGCATTTTCTTGAAGGAGGACTCAATGAAACGCGTGCCTCCATTTCCCCAAGCACTAACAAGCAAGAAGAGGCATCCGCGACGGGCATCTGAAGTCTAAGGCGGTGAAGGTGACATACCCTTGTTGGACATCATCAAACAAGTCCACTGCTGTCTGAAGTTTTTGAAAGATCTGCATGCAATCAAAAGGGGTTGGGCATTGACAAAAAGGCATTCTTAACTGAACAAGTTAGCTCCATCATCCAATGCAAGACAATGGTGAAATACAAGGACCAAGGGACCCCAACTATCTCAGTTAACATTGGAGGAACCTGCATTGACAAAGCATTGTTAGACTTGGGTGCAGTCTTCGACTTCTTTTATACTGGGTGCTCAGCATTGGTTGGGAGAGGCGAAATAATAGCATCTATCCTTAGTCGATCGTTTGAGTGAAAATACCAAAGGGATGAGTGGGATGTGTGTTGGTAAAAGTAGATAAGTTCTCTTATCAGGTGGATTTAGTGGTTCTCGACATGAAACCCAGGTGGCGAGGCACTAATCAAGTGCACATTATATTAGGAAGGCCATTCTGGCCACATCAAATGCCATTATCAATTCTTGGGAATGGGGTCATGCAGCTCACATTTGGCAACATGACACTTTGGAGCTCAACATTTTCCACGCCCGAGCCTTAGTAAAAAACTAGCAAAGATGAGGAGCAAATCGATGAAGTTTGCACAGTGGCACAGGTGGAAGGCAGTACTAACAAGGTAAAAGAATTGATGGAGAACAATGAAGCAGTTAATAAAGAATCCACCATTCCTCACACTGTGATCGACCTTGCCACCGGAGACCCGGATTACTTGAAACAAAGGAGGCGAGCATGGCTGAGGCACCTATGGCACACACCACTCCATGCGTGGAGGGCTTCTCCCTCACAGGACCCTCCTTGAGATCGATGGCTACCCCTGGCTGGGAGTAGTTCCTGCGGGGAACTTGGGAGACCACTCCCGAATTTTTATTGAAATTTTTACTTTATATTATTTTAAGTCTTAATTTGGGTTTTTAGTGGTGCCACTACTTTTACCTATTTTCTTTTCAAATATTTTCGCTTTTACAAGCTTATCTTAACACAATTTTTGGTTTTGAAATGTTGCAGGAGTTGCAGTGCATGAGAGAATCTCATTTTCCTCCTGCATTGCAGTGTAGTGCAGGTGCACTATTCAACCATGACATTCCCTCCTTGGTTCAAACCGTTCATTTCATCTTCTATTGGAGGTACCACACAGTTTCTCTTTGAAAAAGCAGATAATTTTGTGAAATATCTTGGCGTGAAATACCATCTGACTACATTTTTATGCTTTTGTAACCATTTTGCCCCCATATTTTTGTGGTTTGTCTCTTCAAAAGTTGAAAAAGTGGAGCATTGCATGTTATCGTTTGTTAGCCTAGTTCCGCTGCTTATCTAATTGTTAGTCGAGTTGAAGTCCCTGGTCTTAACCGCTTTCTCTTCCAGGAGCTAGCCACACCTGATGCACATCGGTTTTCATTAATAGGCTAAAGAGCTGCTTGACCCCCTTTTTACTTAGCAAAACTAGCCTTAGTTTAGGTGACCACCTGTAATAGGTTGCGGTTCCCCATAATAGAAGACTAATATGTCTCAAAAAAAAAAAAAAAAAAAAAAAAGAAAAAGAAAAAGAAAAGAGTTTGTTAAAGCCGCGACACTCGGCCACGAAGCAGAAACACGTTACGGCAGGGAATTTATATGGCGAAGCCTTTAAAACTGTGCCACACAGACAACTGGTCGAGTCTGGAATTTAGTCTCGCTACATGGGTGGATGGGTGGAGTTGCGAGTTAATAGTGTTGAAATTCAAAATCATTCAGTCCGGGGTGAAGCCTATAGAGTTTGTGGTCGAGATCCTTTTGGCTTGATGCCTAAACCTTAGTTGAAGTTTGGGGAGTCATCGGTGGATCCCTCGTTATATGGTTTGGTGAGGTTGAATTCTCGACGTGCATCTACATTACTTTAGAAAGGTATGAAATAAGAGTGGAATCGATTCTATTTTGGTTGGTCACCCTTCTAAGGCATTAGCAGTAGCTGGGTTGGGGGGTACTAGCAGCTAGTTAGTTTATTGATGCAAACTGATCCCCTATACACTTAGCACTCGGTGGAAGCTTCAGGTTGATTCCACAAGGGTGAGCCTTTGCCCAGCAATTGATACGCATGGCATGCAGTCTCAACCCGATTTTGTGCGAGGGCTCCATGCTAAACCTTGAAGCTAGAAATTATCTATCTGAGACACTTTTGTTCATACATACTTTTTGCACACATCTGCATGTTCTCCTTTTTTCAGTTTGTGTGTTTTCATTGCTTTCGGGGACTAGCGATGTGTAGGTTGAAGTGTGATTAGTGCTTAAAAGTGCTTTTGGGGCACATTCTTCGTAGGTTTAGGCACTTTTGAGTACTAATCATTCCAAATAACCCAATTGGCATATTGATGTCCCTATTGTGTTATTAAACAACATTTTTGTAGAGTGTTTTGGTAGTTTGCGGGCCCAGGCAACACATCTTCGGACCGGACGAGAGACGGAGAGTGAACCACGATGGAATCAGCGAGTTCAAAGCCATATGCCAACTTCGTATGAATTCACGGTGATTTCATCAACCAAAAATGAAGAAATGTCAAGTGAAGTTGATGAAAAGGAGATCTGAGAGAGCAAAGCGGGAGCGTGAGGTAAGCCAGGATTTTCGCTATGCATTGCGAAAATTTCGCGAGGGATTTAGAGAGTTGCAACCATATGAATTTGCAATCTGACGAAATTTTAAGCTATGCAAATTTTCGCTATCATGAAAGTTCACGTGCATAGCCCAATTTGAATTTCGCTATGCCTTGAAGACCACAGCTATGATAATTTGAATTCAGCGTGCATAGCGTCTTTGCCCTAATTTTTGATCCAAACGACCCCGTTTTGTGTAATTCCCATTTTGCACTCAATGTAATCATATTATTTTGGTTATTTTGGTATTTCACATCTCTTATAAGGCTATATAAGCCTCTGCATTGTATCAAATCAATCAATCTTCGATTCTGATGTTTTTCTTTTCCGGTTCTCAGTTCTCTTCTCTTTGTTTTCTTTCATTTTCTTTCATTTTCTCGGCAACCAAACATACCTTGGTGATGACAAACCAAGGTATGCTAGGCTAAAGTCCCCTTTCCTTGAAGAGGAGGGTCACTGGTGGAGGTTTGGAGGTAAGTTTTCATGCCCTCTCATTTATCACTGCATTTATGAGCATTTAAGCTCCCTGCATCTCACCCTAGGTTGAAACCTCTAGATCCAGCCTCGTGATGTGTATTTGGCAAGCTTTGTGAATTAGTGGATGTAATCTTGAATCCTTTGTCATCCCACTTGAATTGTCTCCTATTAGATTCTGTGGGTTGCCTCTTTGAGGCCATATGCACACTGTTAGGGACTTGAATGCTCACTTAATGCCATATCTCATGAGGGATTAATTTAGGGTTTAGGTTTATTGTCAAATCAAGGTGGGTTTGGGAGCGACTATGGGTCATTATCCCCAGCCTTGAAAGAAACCCGAGGGCATGAATACACCTTAAAAATCAATCAGGTGACCCCAGGAGCTTGAGGAGTCTTATTTTCTAATTTTCCTTTAATTTATATACGTTTACAACCATCGACCACTTGTTTTGAACAAAGCCCAAAATCCGAAAGAGAGAAATACCATTTTCAACTCAATGCCTTCCTCATTTCATGAAGAACCCATCCCGTGTTGACCACTGAAGCGCTATCTTTGCGGTAGCCTACATTCTACGGCCCGGTGATTTAGGATGAAATTTTGTTGATTCTATGCTTTCTTGTGGCACGAATCACCAACCCCCACCATCACATGAGGAGGACCCTGTTAGTTCTTCTATTACATTGGAGGACCAGGTCCATGACTTGACCACACGGTTCGATGCGTTCTGGGATGAGACCTAAGAACACCATGTCTTCATCAGTCAGGCCTGATAAGCTAAAGGCAGACATGACCACCGTTCTGTCCACCCAGGCGGTAATTCTGAGCAATTAGCAATCCATCCAGCAGCAGCTCGCCTAGCTTCTTGTGTTTCACCCTCCACCATTGCAATGATCCGAGTAATTGTCAAGGGAGTTCCTTCCACCCCCATTTGGTATTTTGTTGACATTAAGGACACTGTCCGTTTTTTTTTAGGGGGTGTGGGTGATTGGTTTGGTTTTATGTTTTAGTTTGTTTTATGTTTTTAGGTTGTTTTAGTTTTTTTATGTGTTTAGGTTGCATGTGCCTTGGTTTTTATATACAGTTTTTATGTGTTTGCGTGTTTTAGGTTTGTTTTAGGTATTGTGTGTGAGTGGATGCCATGATTGCTAATGGGAGGTCATTTTGATCCAAAATTTTTCAAAAATAACGAGCAGAAAACGAAAAGGTACCCTTAGGTTTTTCCATGATTTGGAATGGTATGCTAGAAAGGTTAGGGTGACTTAGTTCAATCACCTCCCTTGTATTTCAAGAAGCTATTTCCCAAAGTTTGTGCACACACATATGATCTCGGGGAACCTGCAGGCTCGGGACCTTGTTTGAAAATTCTACGAGCCTTGAGGATGTCTAATGCCTAAGTAATGGGACACCTTTGAAAAAGAGGATTGCCATCAAGCCCCAAGTATAAAATAAATAAATAAATAAGATCAGACGTGTGTGAATAGTATAAGTGGGATCGTTCAATTGGAATCTCGGGCACAGTCCGAGGGGTCTTTCAAAGCCTAATGCCCTAAGCCAACTAGCCGGGAGCCATCGACTTCACTGCCCGCTACATAGGACAGAGGATGGATCCTTCCCACAGTCTAGGGTCTTTAGGTTTGATTGAGTGTTTGAGGTGAAGTTCGAGGGGAACTATAGGCCCGGTGCCCTTAACCAACTAGTTGGGAGTCACCAATGAATCCCCGCTATAGGAACACTAATCTAAAACTTATAGGCACTAGTTTTCTTTCATGCTTAGGTAGTTTGACTTGAATAAAAAGGGTGTGTTATTATCCACCTATTGGTTGGAATAGTTTCATTCTGGCAGTTGTTTAAAGTTTGGGGGTCTTTGGAACCTAGGTATATGTTGGAAACCATGAAACAACTACACATAGACTTCTGGGGAAAGGTCATTGAGAACTTGGGGGGTTGAGTTGCTTGGTCAACCTGACCTTGCCTAGCCAATTTCCTTAGAAAGTTGCACAACCTTAAGGATCCCTCGATTTTAGAGGACAAAGGCTCATATTGCAAGTTTGGTTCATTTTTACTTTCATGTTTGACGTCATGTATATCACGCTCATGTCGTAGGCGTTTTGGTGTGTCATTTTTCATGTATGTTTTGTTTTGAGTATGTTTCTTGCTTGGGGACAAGCAGGAAGCTAAGTTTAAGGGTGTGATGAGTGCCTAAAACACTCATCATATACCCGTGTTTTATCATGTTTTCAGTTCATTTCATTTAGTAATAAGTGTGGTTATCGCTTTTTATCTGATATAGGCGTCTTGTGCATTTCAGGTGAAAAAGACTGCATTTTGAGGTTGTGTGGAGGCTTGAAGAAGGAGATCGGGGAGCCCAGTCACAACATCGCGACGTTCCAACATTGCGACGTCGCCGGGACTCAACCAACGAGATTTTTTTGGATATAATAAAATGAACAAAGGTGAGGGAGGCGAGATGAAAACGACTGGGGAAGTGTGATTCAAGAGATTGTGTGATTCCTGTATTTGTATTTTCTTTCTCGAACACCTAATGATTAAAAACTCGATGGTTGTAATGAACAGTATGATGTTCTAGATTTATTTCTAGGATTTTGTTGTACCCTTGCTACATTCATATAAATTAATTGTTAATTTCGTTCTATTAAGTATATTGATGGATCTGATATTGACTTGCTCTATTTCTCTATGATTTATGTACATGGTGGTGTTTGGCTAACCTTAGCATGCTCTTGTCGGGAATCTGAGCTCGAGAGATAAAGATTCCTGGGGATCCAAGTAGAGCGACACTTGGTAAATTAGAGTAGAGATCTCTCGGTTCCAAGTGTGGCGATTAGGGTTTAATCATTGGCGTTTAGTCGAGGTTGATGCGAGATGCAATAGCCTATCAGCGAGATGACAAATATGCCCCTCGAATGGATATCTCGTGGCGAATCAGCTTTGCCCGGCGTGAATCCATTAATGTACTAAATGAACAATTTTATCTAGATTATAATCCATTGAGTGTGGCAAGGGAAGGCAAAACCCTAGTCTCCATTAATTGAATTAGCAACTATTTTAGGGTTAGCATTTCTTTACATTAGTTATAATTCACTCGAGTTTGAGATCCGGATAATATTCTAGAGCCAATTCCAGTATTCAACACACTTCTCCTTGTGGGAATGACACTTGACAAACCACTGCACTACATAATCTCAACTTGTATACTTGCACGTACATGCCTATGTTTTACAAAAACTTTACACAACCTATCGGGAGCCCGTCATCGTGCGGCTAACTAGCTACTCAAAAGGTCGACCTGCCTCGCACTTGTCAAATAGCTCACCATTTGGTGGTATGTTGACGGCACTGCCATTATGGAGTGCAGCCAGGTTCGGCCCACTATGGCATTATAAGGCCCTAAGTCTTCGACGATTGAGAACAAAACCCGCTAAGTGACTAGCTCGGCTTTCATAGGAAGTGTGACATCTCCCATAGTCGTTGTAGTTGCTTCGTTGAAGCTAGAGAGGATTCGCCCAGTTGAATTTAGCATGTCAGAAGAAAGCTTCATCTGTTTGAAGGCTAGGAGTTGGAGTAAGTCTCTTAGCCTTTGCACGGATCACTAATGCTATCTGCATCAAAACCATTAATACAAAGGGTGAGTATTAGGGCATCGTAGTGAGGCACAATGACCATGTTCGAGTTAACTGGAGAGAAGGATATAGGGTCATCTATTGGCTCAACTTCTCCTTGGATTCTTTCTATGCAGACGACATTCACCTGCTTATACTTAGTAGTTACCTTGGCCCGAGTCTCTTTTTCTTTGTCGTTTTGATTGATATACTAATCATCGGCCCGGCGTGATATAAAATTTAGGGTTGGTTTGGGCTCCCGATGGAGTCGCTGTGCTAATTCTCCTACGGGCGCCAGGCTCCACTCACGATCAACTTCCCTGAAGTACCTCCTGAGGTGTCTTGCCTTGATTAGATTTTCTACCAAGAACTTTAGACTTGGGCACCGGTCGGTTTCGTGCCCATGGTCCCTATGATAATTACATTGCAAGGTTTTGTTTCTGCAGTGGGATCCCGGGTCTAGATGGAGTGAGGCCATTTGAAATCACGGTAGGTCACGAAGGAGGGGCCCGACTAACCTTTGCATTACAAGATGTTCGGGAGTGGTGCGGGGGCTTTTTTTTTTTATGAGATTAGTCTCGAGGTCACTTCCGGTTTCCGTTATGACCTTCCTTGGACGTGGACGACTTCTTTCCCACCGGCTTATCTTTCTCAGCCGTCTGGTTTGTGATCATGACCATCTGGGATGCAGCTTGGATATTGTCCTCCAGTGTTGAGTACTTGTCTACCTGCCTGTATAACTCTTCCATTATTGTTGTCGGGTTTAGAGATAACGAATGGAAGAAGGGGGTCGACAGCCTGAAGCTTCTCCTGAAGTTTTGAAGGACTGCATCCATGTTATAAAATTCTATTTGTTGGATAGCTTGCTCAAACCTCCTCGTAAAGTCCCATATGGACTCGTCTTCATGTTTCAAAATAGTTTGTAAGGAACTAATGTTCCTTTTAAGCCCATGTGTTTGGTGTTGCAAGATGAATGCTCCCCAAAATTCATTAAACGAGTTTATTGAGCTTCGAGAGAGCTTGTGAAACCAGGCTAGTGCGAGGCCGCGTAGGCTAACCAGGAAAACTTTGCATAATAGGAGGTCATTGCCGGCATTCAAAGCCATCGTCTGGTTGTAATGGAGCATGTGATCATATAGGTCTGTAGAACCATCAAACATAGTGAAAGTTGGAATGACAAACCCACAGGGCGGCTCATAGTCAAGGATATGTCGCCCTTGGGGGGAGGAGAGCATGTCATCGGGACTTCGAATCGTGGCTACAGGCGGCAAGTAGGGCATCGGTGCTGCACCGAAGGCGGGATATACCGGCGGCATGATCGGCATCACACCCGTAGGAAATGCATACGAGTTTTCGAGTGCTGCGTTGGTTATTTCTACTCGACTGTTCTCTCCTTGCTTGGCGGATGGCTTGGATTATCGGTGTTTACAGATGCGAGAGCGATTGGCTGTCTCTAGCGCGATCTGGCCCTGTTGCTTTTTATCGAGGAGAGGTTTGGCAAGCTTCTTGAGGATAACTCGTCATCCACTGAGGTATCTATGTTGTCAGGGACGATGGGCTTCTTTCCTTTATCGCGAATGGTTGGGTGCTTTGCTTGGCTATCTTGCTAGTCTTTTTCACTAAGATTGTGCCTTTCTCCAACCTGGGCCCATCAAATTGTCTTTTTCCTGCTGTAGACGTTCGACGTGATCCTGCAATTCTCTCATATTTTTTGCTTGCTCTTCCTGCTTCTTCTCCATGTCTTAAGCATGATGAAGCGATCCTCAGCATTGGATCCAGAGTTGTTGGTCGATACTTTATGTCAGAACAAATTAAATGTGGGTATAGAGACAGTGGAGCTCTGGTGGCGAAGAGCTCTTTGGATAGGTATCGGGCCAAAGCTTTAACCGTCGTCGATCGAGACTTTGTTCGATTCCACAAATGGCACGATTATCGATTACCTGGTTAGTCTAACCTCCGGGGCATCAGCAGCGTGATATAAACCTGTAAAAAAAAGGGTCCAGCGACGGTGTACCAGTCGCATCTCCGATGCTTAACTTAGCAAAAGATGGAGAAGAAGAAAAAGTAAGTTCGACAGTTAGGGTTGCATACCTTTCCCTCATGGGGAGCCTTGCCTTTATACTTGAATTTCTCCTTGATTATAGGAAAGATAATCTCGTAATTTTAGTGATAGGATCTTTCTTTCCTTGTCAGGACTAGTTCTTCCTTATCGAGGATTAACATTTTTGGCGTATGGGATTTGGACATTGAGGCATGGATAAATATCCTACAGGTGATTTCTTCCCTAATATAGTCATCCATAACGCCCTTGCCATATGCGGTAGGATGGTCGGCTGGGGGACTCGAGATCCCAGACGGGTTCTAGGACTACATCGTCTGGTTGGTTCCCATGTGGTTTTAATACAGTGGGTTGCTTCATGAGGTGGGCCAAGTGATGGGCCTGCACTAGGCCTGCTGAGTAGTGGGTTTGGGCCTAAAGGCCTCAGTACTCACAATAGGGCTAATTAGTTTATCCATCTTGTGGTACCAAGTGTTTATCGTTCTCTAAGATTCCAAAGCTGTTAAATATTTTTTTGTTCTTAATGTATAATTATTGCTAAGTATAGACTTGATTTATTCCCAAATAAGTTGGATCTAACTTTCGATCCATCTTCATATGTAGGCACACAGTAGTAATAGAGTTGATGAACAACCTCAACTATTTCCTCCAAATTATTACATAAGTATCGAGTTCATCAAATTTGTATATAGAACAATGCTCGTCGTACTTGGATTTGTTAAATAATATTTAAGCTATCAATCTACTATCAATTTCTTAATATCTAATACAATATAGCTAAAGAGTATGGTAATATGTACATGTTTTGCATGTGGTTTTATAAGGATCAAAAGTAATAAAGAATATACAATGAAAAGGAGGAATACGTTCGGTTAATGAATAAACTCTTGATTCTTCTTGAGTGAATATGGATTCGGTACAGGCAACCAATAGCAAAAGCTAAGGAAGAGGATGAAATAGATGCTTTTAGGGGGATGGAGTTCAATTATATAAGTGAAAGTAAAACACCTCCAAAGATGGAAGATGAGAAAACAAAGCAAGGTATGAAAACGTACTCTCTTTCTATCTTTAAAAGATATGTTTGGAATGTTGGTATGATAAATAAAAATGGGAAATCCAATTCATTATTATGCTTGGATACAATTTTGGAATGGAATATAGATTAAAAGTTTATTACCCTCAAAATTAAAACTAGCTATTTACAATTTTGAAATCGAAACACGATTGTCCACATGCCTAGCTCATTTGGTAGAGCATTCAAAGTTTTGAAAGGCCTTGAACATCCGAGGAATTAAGGGTCGGAGTTCCAGTTCCAGCCGAGCAGTTTACTACATTGTAACAAAGTACTTATTGTCAAAAAAAAAAAAAAAAGGAACACAATTCATATCCATTTCCATCCTATTTACATCATAGATTTAAATGACGCTTAGATTACCTATTTTTTCTTAATTTTTTGACACTATTAGATACACCAAGCGCGATGATCATCTCCCTTACTAAGCAAGTCTTCTAGGGTTGCTTCCTCTTAACGATAAATTGAATCCTATGGTCTCAACAATGAAGAATGTTGATGAAATTACAAAGAAAGAGACGCTGATACTGATTGTGACGAAGAATGGAATAGTAGAAATGGTGGAGAGGATGCTTGACCATTTTCCTGTGGCCATTCGTGACATGAACTCAGAGAAGACGAATATAGTTCTAGTGGCAGTGGAAAATAGACAACCTGATGTTTATGGTCTTTTGCTCAAGAGGGAAATTTTGAAAGAGAGTATATTTCATGTTGTAGATCATGAAGGTAATAGCGCTTTACATCTTACTGGGAAGTCGAACAGCAAGCAACCTTGGCGAATTCCTGGTGCAGCCTTACAAATGCAATGGGAGATCAAATGGTACTAGGTATGCCATTTTCACTACTTCACTTTTCATCATACCTATATTCAATTAGGAAATTTTATTGATAGTATCAATTATGGGTTAAAAACATATCAAATTTTTTTATGATCTCAAGGTATAAAGGAACGATATTATATTATAGTATGGAATGATAATTAATTACATTAAATCTTAGGAAATGTGAATGAAATTTAACTCTTGTTCACAAATCATCATTAATTAACGATGTTAAATGATCAACTCTTTTAAAAGCTCAAGCTTGTAGGATTGAAAGTTTAATATGAATATCATGTTTCTTAACACCCTCCCTCACATGCATCCGACCCTATACCCATGGAAATGTACGTAGGAAGTCAAACAAACTACAAAGTCCACTATGGCCTCCTACCAGACTAAACTTTGATACCAAGTTAAACAACCAACCGTTTTAAAAGCTCAAACTTATAGGATTTGAGTTTAATATGAATATCATGCTACTTAACAAATTATTGGAAGCTTAATAACTCACAACTCATGTGCAGTACGTGAAAAAATCCATGCCCATGCATTTCTTTGTCCTCTACAACAAGGAGAACAAAACAACAAGAGAGATCTTCACAGAGACTCACAAAGAACTGGTAGAACAGGGTTGCTTATGGCTGAACAACACCTCCAACTCATGCTCCATCGTGGTAGCTCTCATAGCCACCGTTGCATTCGCAACATCCGCCACAGTTCAGAGCAGTGTGTCAGGTAACACCCTCTGGAAAAACAGCCTGCTTTCAACCTCTTCTCCATCTCATCTCTCATTGCTCTATGCTTCTTCGTCACCACCGTCGTCATGTTTTTGGCCATCCTCGCATCAAGGCACCAAGAAAAGGACTTCAACAGAGATTTGCCGACGAAGTTGCTGTGTGGATTGTCGTCTCTTTTTTATATCCATTGCCACCATTTTGGTCTCCTTCTGTGCTGGACATTTCTTTGTTCTTAAGGATGAACTGAAGTATGCTGCGTTTCCAAGCCATTATGTGCTTTCCAGTGAGGTTCTTTGCAATAATGCAGTTCTCGTTATACCTTGATCTCATATGGGCAACTTTCAAGAAAGGTTCAGAAAGAAGCTATGCAGCAGTTGCATGAGGTTGATTTTTCAAGTGGTAATTCCATCATTCTTAGGGCTTGATGGTGATTTACCACAGAAATGATGTTGTTTTTGAGTTTGATATTGATTATGTAGATTAGTTTTAGATTTTCTTTCTTTCTTTTCTTTCTTTTTTTCTTTTCTTTTTTTTTTTTTTGTTTCAGTTTGGTTGATTTTTTTTTATGCTCTAGTTAAACAATATGTTCTGCATCTATTTTTTTATAATTATTGACTTTACATCTCATTTAAAAATTAATCGGTTTCACAAAATTAGGGAGGTCAGTAAGCTCTCATGCATTATCTTTCTACATCTGTTAGCCCTATCATTCCAGTGGATCACAGTATTCATTAGTTCTTCACTTATTGGATCATTGTTATCACTAATCATGCATGTACTTGCACGGTAAGATATGTTAACTCTATATGTGGAATTGAAAATATCAATCATGTTTTTAGGAAGTGTCCTTTTATTTTAAGCATTTGGGATTGTATTAAATATAATTGTCCTACACCTCTCTTTTATGAGGGTCATTTTTTCTTTGTTAGAAATGGTTCATAAAAATTATAAAACTAATTGCAAATTGTTTAATCACCACATGGAAAAATTGGCATAATCGATCTTATGGAATGAATGGACATGCATAAACCAAGTTGTTTTCAAGAAGGTTCAACCAAGCCCCTTTCTCATTATCGAAAAAACCACCTTAAATTCCAAAATCTTAAAAGAGTATTTGTTTGATCCTTATCTTAGAATGGAGGATGTTAAATGCTCAAGTGGTTTGAAAATTTGGATTCGGTGGATTTCACCTATTAATTGCAGGTTTAAGCTGAATTTTGATTATTCTAAGGTAGAGAGTAAGTGTGCTTTAGGATGACTCATTATAGACTCAATGGTATTACAAAGATGGCTACTTGGAGACGCTACCTCAATAATTATTGCAGAATGTACGGTACTTAGAGATAGTATTTTAGTTATCAAGAACAATGGTTTTTTAAGCTTAGAGATTGAATGTGACTCAAAAATGTAATAGACCTTTTAAACAATACTATAATGTCCCTTGTTCTATTAGGATATTAATGGAAGACATTTGGAAGCTATCAGTGATTTTAAATATTTATAGTTGTCTGTCATGTCTATAAGAAGTAATAGAGAAGCGTAGATTATCGCCAAGAAAAGTATTGGTATTATAGATTCAAGAATTTGGTTGTTAAACTTCTCTAAAGATGTTACAAATATTAGCTTTGAAATATAATATGGATTTTTATCCAATCGCCTTTGTAAGCTTAGTGCTATGTAGTTTCCCATCATCAAAAAAAAAAAAAAAAAACCACGATAAGTGAACACTTTGATGATTCTATACAAAACATGAAATCATAATCAATAAACAAGTAAGCTGTACACGTTTGGCCTACCCTTGAAATCTTGATAGTCTTCGTTCATTAATAATAATTAGACTTATCTTACAAGTTTTTAATTATAATCTTTTGTCCAACTAACCATGTAGCTAATGAAAAGGTATTTCTCAGCTTTATCATCAGGTTTCTTTCATAATGCATTTCTCACATGAGTGTATGTCATGAAACCAAGCACATTCTTAGATAATCTAATCCTTACAACCCTAAACTTGTCTTTCCAAAAAATAAAAATAAAAGCAATAATAGGACACCCATTTAATAGAAAAAATATACAAAAAGGGATTTGTTCTCAACATTAATTTTTATGCAGTAGTTAAGTCGGACCCTCCAACATCTAGGGAATTTATTTGCAACACTAAACATTAAAATTTGAGGTTGAATTGTATTATTGTTGGTTGTTTGCATTTTATTTTACCCATACTCTCATATCCAAGAGTGAAATCATAAACATATTTTGAACTTTTATCAACAAAGTTTCAGGTACGCCTCACTTCTGATCATTCACTTTGCACTGTATCCTTTATGTGTTTTTAATATTGATAATTTATCATACTTGTAGAGGACATAAAACTGATGAATAATAATGCTACCAACAAGTTTTGAAAGATTTATCCCTGTGAGTTTCTTGGCTACAATACATGCAGTTCACGAGATTAATATAGATACTTGCATTCTAAACCAATAGGTATAGATATGAGAAGACATGTTATTTTGAAAGAAAATAAATTCTCATTTGTTAACAATTTTTTATTTCGATTTTGTTACATAGAAAGAGACATCATTAACAACATTCCCCAATTACCATGAATGGTTCAATCTAGAACAACTAAAAAGAAACAAAAGCATAAACAAAATAGAAATGTCAATTGCCAAGTGTCTATCCATCAAATACTACTTGTGATACTAAAAATTATGAAGTTAAATTAATCAAATTAATCAAGCTCAAATTGATGATTTGGTGGACTTATTTCAATAAAATGAAAAAGCTTGAACAAACCAGAATACACAATGTATGATTACTAAGCATAAATTAAACTCAGACAAAAGCTCAAGAGATCATAATGTGAAACCAATGAGATGCTTCATTTTCGTTTTCTTTAGTATCTTTCTCATATCGATAGTTTGTATAGGAAAAAGGAAAAATTGAAACGTCCTCTGAGCTATTCGACCGACTTCATTCTCAGCACTCCTGAGCTACAGGCTAGTAGCAAAAAAATGGTGGTGGAAGGTAGTTACTGCACATACTGAAAATTCGGCAATCCTGATCGAGTTCGGCCAGGACATAGCGAGTCAGTTAGTGCAACAATTCAGATGTGAGAAGTTAAATTCCCGACCCCAAAAAACTGCTTTGGAAAATTAATAGTGAGCCTGAAGTGCTGATTTGCCCGATGCCTAGATAATTGCGAAAGTATCTTGATGCCTTTCATTTGTGGTGCCTCCTGCTGATGTGGTGAAGACAGCAGTTGCAATGTTTTGTGGTTAGTTACTTCCATAAAAAGCAAGTAACTATACAAAAGGAAAATCATGGTATGCCACAGAAACCAATTACTCAAAAACCATTTATTATACAAGGTCTACCTACAAGTGTGAGGTAAATAATGAAAAAAATGTATTAAAAAATAAGGAATTGATTAATCTCATGCTGCCTTGCTATGATTTCCCATTTGCAGCTATAGGAGTGAGCAAGGATGATGATGACCCTGTAAGCATTGCAGCAAGATGCAATGCTATTCCACCATCAGTATTGCACCAAACACAGTATGTCTTTCAGAATATTTCTCTTAATTGAAAGCTCATACACATGGGAATGCTGATTCTCCATCATAGTGCACTATATTTATTCTTCTATTTAACCATGAATGGCCATGGAGTAAGATCCAGAACTTAGTTCTTGTCCTCATAGATGGATTGAAAATGCTACATTTCCAGCATAGCCAATTAGCTTATATCTTAGGAACCCTTCGTAGCGTTCATCATAAATCTGGATGTTGCAAAAAGCCTGTCATGATCTATTCAGCTATACAACAATATTCTGCTTTAATATGAAGAATCTTGCGGTGACATGGGAGACCCTTGTATTACGACATAGTTAGCAAGTACTTGTAGTGATGGATTATTCGAAAAAGACGAACCTGTCAAGCACCAGATAGTGGTATTAGAATAAACACCTTAATTAAGAAATGTGTGCAAGAGTGAAAAACATCTACAAAATTAACCATGAAATCAACCATTCACGTTTTGTGTTACTAAATTGGATAAATTAATGCTCACCAAAGGATTCTCCAGCCAAATGCAAGTGAAGATGATTAGTACTGCCACATCTTGTAGAGATTAATTTCCATTTTCCTTCTACAGATTCTTTGTTTGCAAAATGGCTTTTTTAGAAGATGATGCCACTAACCTACATCCTCAATATATATAGAAAGATCCAGGAACCAGCTTTGTATATTAGCAAATAATTAAAATCGATGCCTTACCCCAGATTCGAGAAAAGAACATTATGGACCCATGAAAAAGCATGTCTGGCCATTACAAGAGGGAACTTTTCCTTTTTCTTTTTCCATTTTTTTTCTTTCTGGAAAAAGGGAAACGTTCAGAGGAACTGAATAAATACCCTGCTCAGACTGATACAGGAATGATACCTAAGAGTATGTAACATTAATGGCCATGGGCAATCAAACCCCACAAACTCTGTTGGTGGAAAATTTCTAAAAGAAAAATCTGTCTTCTTTCCTTTATTAAACTTCAGCATGATAGCAAAATCTGCAGGTTCTAATTAGTGAACAAATTCTTCATAGAAAATAATGAAAAAAGCTTCTTCATATCTGCCAAAATTGCTGGTTATTACTTGTGTGCATATTATGTTATAAGTTACTTTATTTTAATACTTTTAAAAATATCTTAAAATTTATATGACAATTAGTCAAAGGCAATGTGTGCTCTACACTATGTTACATTAAATTTGAATATTAAGACCCTGTCAACATAGTTCTATTTCCTTTTCTTAAAAATCATTGAACTGTTGGATGGAAAATGATAAATTAGTGATACATCCAGTTACCCTAGTTCTTTTGTTTCTTTCTCCACTAGGAAAATTATCATCTATTTCATATAACATAATCATTTTCATTATTTAATTCTTTATTTTTGAGAGGTAATTGTACGCAATTTTCCCAATTTTGGAGCTTTGATGATCATCTTTTGGAAAATGACTACTAAAGCATAATTGTCTACTTCTCAAACAAAAAAACTATTGATCGAGTGCGGATATATTTTCATTTTTTTAATTTCTTTTAGAAAATGATAAAAAGAAGCATAAGAAAGATAGATGATTACAGTGTTTAGTATTTGGAAGTGTTTGCCGGCGAACTAAAATCTACGAGTTCGGAAAAGTTTATTGGAAAATGTTTAGGACCTTGATCGTTGGATCTCGGGCATCAGCAGCGCAAGCGTGAAGACACGGAAAAAATAATCCGACAGCGGTGTCGGCCACCTCTCCAGATGATCAGTGAGGAAAGGATGGAGAAAAGAACAGAGTTTATGGAGTGAAGTAACACCTTTTTCTCGTGGGGATCTTCACGATTTATAGAAAGTGGTTCACGAATCTCCCTTGCAGATTTTGGAAGAAAATCTCTCTTAAACTTAGGGATAAATCTATTCTTCCATATCAGATTAATTCTTCACTTATCAGGTTAAATTCTTCATATTAAGTTAATATTTTTGGGAAATAAAGGGTTAGAGAATGGAAATCAGTTGGTAAATATCTTTGTATTTAGCATATATACTTATCCATAAAAAAGCTTATGGCGGTGAGATGGGCGATTGGGAGACTTAAAATTAGGCGGGTGCATATTTGGTCCGTAGGAAGACATCCTGACTCTCTTTAGGATTCTCCCGTCTGGAACATTCATTGGTTCTAATATCTGATTAGAAATTGGACTTAGGCCATTTCACAATGTGGGCTAAGACGGCGGGCCTTGAGCCCGTTAGTGGTGGGTGAACCGTGGTACCCTGATGCCTCCCTTTTCCCAATTTGGAATTTTTATTGCTTTTCAAACCTGCACAGTACTAGTGGGTTGTGAGCCTCCGAAGAGGGATTTCTTTTGTCTTTTGAGTGTCTTATCACCTTCATCCCATAGGTCTTAAAGCTGTCCCTTTTCTTTGCTTGTTGCTGTAGAAAACCAGGAGGAATTCGAGAAAAGACTACACCCAGGTGGGTTGACTCAAGGGGAACCACAGGAAATACTTTGTGCAAGTAGCAGTCGTTGTGTATGTAAGGATTTGAGAGATCTTTGAGTCGGATCACTTCTTGCGTTAGCCTAGAGTTATCCCCGGACGGCGTGTTTGTCCCATTGTAGGAGGGTAGATAATGTAGTCTACTTTACCCGAGCAATTTACCGGACAACTTGCATCAGTCAGTTTGTTGACAATTTCTAAACTCACGGGGCACCTCCTATACTCATACATTCGAACGTCTTTTAGATTATGATGGGTTGTAGTGTGCTAAACTTTCTCTATCAGTTAGATATTTCAATGGTAGAGATTTGCTTTATTTACACTTTGAAGCTTGGGGTTGGGGTGGGTTATTACATGTCGGCCCATGACCCTCAGTCCTGATTGTAATGGAATCTAGACTCCCACAAGGCGGAAGCAAAAGGGGTAGTTTGAGTGAAGGTCGGAGTGGTATGAGGCGTTAGGCTCTTGGGCTCCATTTTACTGAACTGGTCCACTATGCGTTCCTAGGTTTGTCTTAGCTTGGTGGAGCTTGTTCCCCGGTAGCGTAGACGAGGTCGGTTAATCTGGCCCAGTGGAGAGGCAGCGGGCCAGATTACGCTCAGACCATTTGCTCAGATCCAGCAGCGGGAGTGCAACCACAAGCTTCTCCTATTTGTAAAAAAAACTTGCAAGAGTTGGGCGACAGTCCCTTTCCTTACATTGTCCTTGTCTGCTCAAATACATTGTTAAAGAGCTCGTCGAGGTTAACATTTTTCTTATCAACCTTAAGGAAGTCGATCCCGAGGTAGCTCTTCACGAAGGGTTCCACTCGGGAGCCTTAGCGAGAGATGTTTGAAGGTGCCCAGTAGCTTTAACCAAACCGGATGATCTTTGGCGATTACGGGATCGGCTGCCAGGGCGGCCGAAAAAGAAAGAAGGAGAACAGAGTGCTGTTGGGGTTAGAAGGTTTTATGGGTGGTGGATTAAATTACTGTGATAGGTTTAGTGATTTGGTTGGAGAGGGAGGATGATATGCAGTCACCATTGTTGGTTCTGCGTGCGGATACCTGAGCTGGTACATGGCGCTTAGGGGAAAACACCCTTGGCCACTGAGAAGTGTACGGTGAAAAAATGCTCTAGCAGGTCTAGTCTGTGAAGAGGCTCGAGAAGAGTCGATAGTAATTCTGCCATGGACTCTCGGAATGAAGCCTTTGATGCCTCCCAGGCTTTGGAAGGTCTTGTGGGACAACTCTTGGAGGCTTGTGCATTGCAGAGGATGGGGCTTGGCCAGAGGGACTTCCCAATCTTGTCAGTTTGTAAGAAGAGGCCGGCTACAAAGGCGACCATTGGTCCACTACTACAGAGCTAGATTGTCGATCTCATAATTCAGAGGCTGTAGAGTAAGAAATTTACCCTATGCATTGAAATTTGGGCTCGTATGTTAAGCCAATGGAGTGGGACCATCTTTTAGTGGACATGTCGACTCCTAGTCCAAATGAAGCTCGATCAGTCGTGCTTGCGCGGAACCCCTTCCAGCAGCGGGACTTTTCTACTACACATATGCACGATCTCTACCCTAATCTCCTTTGCATCACGGTGGCAGGCTCGTCTTCGAGAGTATTCCGTCCCGCCTGAAGCTACATGGATAAGAAATCACACCAGCGTGTGGGTGAGGGCGAGATGTTTTATCATGACCCACGACTTTGATGGGGCGGTTGGCGATATGGCTAGACTTATAATGTTTAAGCATGGGTTTAATGTTGTGATTCCTTTGAGCCCTTCTCACTTTTGTAAAAACATCCTGTATTCAAAAGATGGTGCGCCAACATGTTGCACCATGAAGGCTGGGGATGTCGAAGGCTGCGGATGTATGCTGTCGGTCGTTTCTGGAATCATATCTGACACACCACTGGTCGAGGCTTGAGAAAGCTAGGTACAGCTTAGCGGGAGCGTGAAATTTGGAGTCGGTCTGAGAAGTTGTAGTGGAATGAGAGGGATGAAGCCCAGAAGGGGCGGCTCGCCCAGATTGGGCTGCGATGCGGCGGGGTGATGTGAGAGGCGTTGGTGGAGGACAGGCGCGGGGTCAGTGTCTTAGTCGTTGCGAGGAGGAGGTTGGGGCAATATGAGGCTAAGGTTGCCCGCCTGGAGGTTAAGCGGACTTCACTCCTGTTGGAGATCGGGACGGCTAAGGATAAGGTGTCTTCCCTCTACTCACAAGCGAGCATGGACAAAAAGGCCATGGAGGAGGACTACCAGAAGGCCCTGGAGTTGATATTTGCATACGGCTATGGATGTTGTGCATTCAAACACAACATGCATGTAGGCCAAGCCCAGAGGTTAGATGGGATGCCCTATTCCTTTGACCCGCTCCTACTAGAGTTCTTCATGAACATCAGATGCCCCCCGACTCGAGCACCCATTAAGGCGACAACAACTGAGGTAGAGCAGAGCCAAATGGTAGAGAATGCAAAGGAACCAGAGGGGAGCTCTCTTGTTGAGGACTATGCTAAAACATCTTAGGCTCTCCTCCGCACTCATCGGCCCCCGTTGGCCGCTGAACTATATGTAATTTTACGTATTTGTTGGTGCATTTATGAAAAAAAAAATTGGTTTACTTATACTATTGATTTTTTTCTCACAACTCCCTTTCATGAATCTTGACTAGGATAGTTGCTAGAAGTCGGTAAGGTTCGTACACATAGGCCGACGGGGGAAAAGCATCATTTCGGTCCTTGGCTCGGCAATGACTAGAGCCTTCTTGTGAGCATGTGCTAGTAAATTTGGGAGCCACGTGCGGTTTTTAAAGTGCTAGCAGGTATGGGCCGCATATGGTATTTTGAAGAGAGATCTGACGGTATGAGCCACATATAGTCTTTTGAAAGTGCCAGCAGGCTATGAGCCACATTTGGTCTTTTGAAAGTATTAGCAAGCTATGAGCCACATCTGGGTCTTTTGAAAGTGTCAACAGGCTGTGAGCCACATTTGGTCTTTTGAAAGTGTCAATAGGCTGTGAGTCACATATGGCCTTTTGAAAGTTCTAGCAAGCTATGAGCCACATCTGGTCTTTTGAAGTGCGGTGGTATAAGCCACATACGGTCTTTTGAAGGGCCACACATTTTACAATTAAGTTGTGAGCCACATTTGGTCTTTTGAGGTGCCAGCATACTTTCATGGAGTTAAAGCTAATGCATCTTGCCCATGTTGGGTGGTGGGGCATTTAATATCACAGGTCGTTTAGGGAGACGTTTATCTGACGTCAGTTCATAGGAAAAATCGGCTAGCCAGCACAGTCACCGCCTTGACCTGCGTCAGGGTTCTCCCGAAACTCAGTGGACTTATTAGTCATCCGGGAGAGGGACATGCTTCTTCTATTATTTCGCTCACCCAGATTGGCGGCTGATGCTGACTCCCGAGTTGGTAATAGGCGGGAGAAGCCATTTAACAATTTGGTAGGGATGCGACCCTTTATTCTTTAAGACAATTCATCTTTCGTTGAACCCCTTGGGATATGCTCAAGTTTCCAAGCCACGAAGCTTTCCAGTCAAAGCTTAACATGACATACATACTTGGCCATGCGCTAGTCCCGTGTTTCGTACTCCCTGTTTATTTGTCCGATAACCAGCTAGGAGTCACTTTGTATGATGATCTAATCTGAAGGATACAGAGATTGCGATGTCTATACCGGCTAGGATTACTTCATATTCAACCTCATTGTTGAGCGAGGAAGTCTAATGGTATGGCACGCTCCCATCCTCTCCCCCAGGTTGGAAGCTTTTAGGATTCTTAACCAACAGCTCTGTTTTTGGAAGCGCCATCGCAGTGAGATCCACAGTCAATGTTACCCAGGTGTCACGTTGGGGACCTTTGCCAAAAATACGCGATATTTGTCCCTTTATTCCCAAGCGGGGTTTATCTTGGATCAGGAGCTCACTTAGCTTTCCAGTAGCCCGTGAGCCATCCTTCATTATACCCATATGTTATTATTATACCTTAAGTTGGACATGCGATGCTTTGCAGGGGAAGATTGGTCAGAACGATGATAGGGTGTGCTTGGAAGTAAGGGCAGAGCTTTTTAGTCTACACACGGAGGGTCAACGCCGCCTGCTTGAGACGGGTATAGCAAGTTTCCACCTTAGATAGAGATTTGCTTACGAACAACACTGGTTTATGTTTTTGGTTTTCATCTTCTTTGAATAAAGCTGCACTCACTGAGATATCAGAAACTGCTAGATAAAGATAAAGCGTATCACCTGCTTCGGGGTTAGCTAGAATTGGTGGTTTGATGAGATACTGATTGATTGCCATGAAAGCCTAGTTGTACTCCTTATTCCAACCGATTAGTTTAACCCCCTTTAGAGTGGTAAAAAACAGCTTTAATCGGTCTGTAAAATAAATGAACCGCCGTAGAACCGCCAAATGACTCGGGGCCGCCCATCGCACTCCTTTTCTCGGGAGGTAGGAGTTTGAGATTCATAATAAAGATAAGTTGAATAGATTACTTAATCCTCTACCGCCATCATAAAGCCCAAAAACTTGCCTGAACTGACTCCGAACTCACACTTTAGGTGGTTGAGTTTCATACGGTACTTACAAAGCAGTTCAATAGTTTCTTACTTATGCTTCATATGATCGGGGCCTTCTTTGGATTTGATAAGCATATCATCGATAGACTTCCAAGTATTCATTTAATAATGGTCGGAATATCTTTTGTCACCGTTTCATGAGCGCTCCGGCATTCTTCAAGCTAAAAGGCATTACATTGTAGCAATATAGCCCATGTGGTGTAATGAAGGTCGCTTTCTCGTGATCGTGTGCATAGAATCTATGGTATTTGAGAAAAGCGCTTCAGAAATGACAACATCCCATGCCTGGTTGAGGCATCAACGATCTGATCTATTCGTGGTAGGGGGAAGCTATCTTTCGAACATGCTTCATGGAGGTCCATGTAGTCCACGCATACTCTCCACTTACCGCCCTTCTTTGGGACCACCACGACATTGGCAAGCCATTCATGATACTTTACCTCTATGATGAAACCCGCTGTCAGAAGATGGTCCACCTATGTCTGAATAATTTGATGGCAACTGGTTGGAAACACCTCACTTTCTTCGTCTCATGTTGAGGATAACATTAAGTTCTTGAGAGGCTAGCATCAAGTCGATTATGGTCATACTTGAGTGATTCCAAGCGAACACGTCTATGTTTCCCAATAATACACGTTGTAGCTGCTCTTTTTCCTCGCTAGATAGTAGAGAGTTGACATATGTGAGCTTCTCCAGCCCGTCCAATGTTATTGTCTCTAGGGGATCCAAGGCAAATGGATCCATATCTTTCACCCTGACCTAGGTGACAAAATGTGGTTGCTACGCAGGAGTGTGATCTTCGAGGGAAAGACTATCTAAGCACTTTTCCCTTTTCTGTTCCCGTTTGGATAGTTGGTAGCATTGTTGATGAGCTGATAGTGAGTGTGTAAAAGTTAAGTAAAAATGCAGGCTCGTATGCACAAGTATATGCGTCGAGTTCACGTAGTGTAGTGGCTCGTCAAGTGTCGTTCCCATGAAGAGAAGCATGTTGAATAATGGCTTAGTGACCTGGATAATATTTGGATAAAGTCTTATAGTGAATTATAACTAATTTAACTAATTTAAGGAAAGCCTAATATTAAAATTTTGATTTAAAGTAATGATGAGAAAATCTGGGAAATTGCTGTCACCTACCACACTGGCGGATTTAAATCTCAGATAGCGTATTTATTTAATATTTCATATGGATTTATGTTAGCGTAGCTGATCGTGCCTACAAGATATCTCTTCTCTCAAGATATATCCGCCTATCTCGTCAAGTGTATTGCATCTCACTTCGACCCTTGACTCCGAGATGGCAAATGTGCAAACTCTAGTGCTACACCGGGAATCCGGGATATCTCTATTCCCCGATTGACCAAGTGTTGTTTTTACGATGTCCCGTTGAGTCATCCCTCATTTCGCACTCCCAGCAACAGCATGCCACAATTTTCCAAATAATAACATGTGATTAAATTCAAGAGCAAAGCAATCATACAAATTCATACTAATATTAAATAAAACCACAATTAAAATATTAATCCATAATAGTGTTAGGGTTGACAAAACCTCAGAGACAAAAGCTAGCTCATACGATATTCACATGCATCGAAAGATTTTTAAACATCAAACGACCAAAGAAAAGAAATACGAATAGCTACCTTTCGCGATCTTGAATCTCGCCTCCGCTTAATCTTCCTGCCCGTATGTCCTTCTCTTCCATCCGCCTCCAAATCCCCTCATGCCTCAAAAACGCCCTCGCTTTTTTATATTCAGACGGCCCACTATCGCCTGCAATCTCCGTGCCGCTTAATGCTCCCTGGTTCAAAAGAAACCCCGCCATTTTCACGGCGAAGAGGTCCTACGCCGCGGCGGCACTGAAGCCACTGCTTCCGACTCCTCCCCTCATTGCCCGTCTCGGCCACAGGACCTCCACGCCGTGAAGACTGAGTGCTTCGCCGCTACGTACCCGAGGCTACTACTTCCCTTCTTATTTTATTCTCTGCTTCGGGTCTTTTCTTCTATTATTTAGTCAGTTTTTTTATTCTTATATCAAGCCAGGTCCTCGTAAACATTATAACATGGAGGATTAGCGCAATATTAGTGAATAATAGCGTGAAATCATGCAATCGAGTTATAAAAAAACACATATAAATTTTACTAAAATGCATGTGCTAATTCACTCGTGATTGAATACTTTGGGTCTTAGTTTTCTGCTTGTCCCCAAGCAAGAACATATTTAATCCAAGGCATGCAAGAATGTAAAGTTTTAACTTAACACCGACAATATGAGTCCAGCGACATGATACTAATAAAAGGAGTCACATGAACCAATTCGCTAGGATCTAAAGGACTACCAAAGCTCTGCTCAACTTTCAAGAATCTACACTGACTGCTTCTCGTGACTGCTGGTGTCAACCCCTTTAGTGCCCAATAACCTTCCCAAGGAGTCTATAAGGCATTGAGCGTGATCTCCAATGTATAACTCGACTTCAGCACTTCTAAGCTTGAATTTAATCACTATTCGAATAGTCGGATACGTATGATAAGAACACACCCATTATTCACTTCCAACTAATCCTAAGGATTAACTTCAAGATAAAATTGAAAGAGCACTAGTGCCAAGAAGTTTTAGTAGGGTTCCCAGAATGTGAGTCCACTGCGACCCTAACCAGTCGGGTTATGGTACGGCATCTCAGCCCCTCAACTTCACCCCTCAGCACTCAACTAAACCCTGAGGCCCTGAAGATGGAAATCATCCATCCTCTCCCATGTAGCTGGCATGAAGTCAATGGCTCCCATTAGTCGCCCAAGGCATTAGGGTTTTGAAAGGCCCTCTGATCATGCCTGTGGATTCCTAATGATGATCCACATATTCCAAACCATAAGCTTATTTTTGGCATTTTTCTTTTCTCCCTTTTTTTTTCATATATTTATTTTCGGGCTCAAAGGAGATCCTCTTTTTCTAAGGTGTCCCATCACTTAGGTGCTTAAACTTTCCAAGGTTCGTAGAACTCTTGTATGTTGAGTCTGGAGTCTAGGCATACCCCAAAGATCACGTGTGTGTGTGCAATAGCTTACTTCGAGAAATTGGTTTCTTAAAATCTAAAAGAGGTGGCCAGACATGGTCATTCTCACCTCTTTATACGTGCCTGATCACAAAACAACCTCGGGAGTTCCCTTATTTACTCGAAACACGGGGCTATTTCAGGATTACTATGACTCCCATTTTTATTTTTTTTCCAATCATGGCCAAGACTAAAGCTAAGAACAATTAATACCAAATCTGGAAACTACCATATCATAATAGTACCAAACGCAAACATACTAGTATATAATGAACAAAACTTCAGTCTTGAACATCTTTGAAAAAACTAACAAGAATTAGACCTAAAACATCTGAAAAGAAATAAAGGCAGTACACTCACACCCACACCCACAACCTTACACCCCCCCGAACTTAAAGCGGACAGTGTCCTCAATGATAGAAAGGAAATAAGAGCATAGAGATCGTCACCAGAGATAACTGCAGTTGACGGTGATGGTATGAAAGAGAGAGTTAGACTACTTCTTCATGATATGGTCTTAGTTGGAGCGAATGATGGCGATCTCGGCCTTGATGGTGTCCATATCTTGACTCAGGGCAACAGTTGCTCACGAGACTCATCTGTAGTCAAAGCTGCGTGTTGAACACATGAATTTGATGCGGGGGCGGGTTGGCCCAGGGGACCTGCGGGGTCGTGGTCGCAGTGCCCCTCACTTAAGGTAGCTACTCTGACATCATCGTCGGCACCTCTTCCAGGTGCGGGGCCCTCTTTGGGGCCGTAGGGCGAGTGGTATGGGTAAGTGTTGCTGCACTACTCTGGGGTAACATGTCGGGACCTCGTCGATTAGCATAACTAAGTAATCGGCGATCGTTGGATCGAGGCCGTGCATCTCTCCTTAGATTGACTCAATCAGCCCCCTCTCAGATGACGGACTCGATATCAAATTTGGAAGCCGGGTCATGGCGTAGAAAGTTATCTTATCAGCCATTGATTGTGCTAAGGTGTAAGAGTGAAACGATTTTTATACGCAAAAATTATACCAAACCTTAACCAGCGGCATGAGGGAGTGCATCTAAAAATTGATAAAGTCCCCCGTCGATGGCTAGCGTTTCCACATGCCTTGGCCCTTGGTGAGCTCCTGTATCAAGCACTCATAATATGTGTCTACAAATAAGGCTCTATATTCCGCACTATTGTCATCTAGCAGGAGGTAAATCTGGTTGATGGCTTGGGCACCAAACTAGACCCACTTGCCTCGGATAAAAGCGGGTGGTGCTTGGGCTTTGCAGATAGCAAATTGGAGTGGAATTCCCTTACGGCCGGCACTCCGGGGACGAGGGGGTGCCTGAAGTGTCACATAGCGTGATTGAATGGTAAAAAGTTGAAGAACGCATTGGAGGTTGGAAAACCTCATTCCGAGACAAACGAGGGGTTGAATAGGGACTCATGGTAGATTTGCTCGGCCTCCGAAATGAACTTGTGGGGATCCTTCGGAGGGGAGGTGGTGCGCCGAGTTGAGGCAATTACGGTCTTTTATCGGGATCCAACTTCCAGCGGAGCCATTGTGGGTAGATCTAGGTTGAGTTCTACCTGACACGAAGCGGGAGAGAGAGGAGCGAAAGGGCGACGAAACTTGTGTAGAGGGAAATGAAGAGCACATGTGGTTTTAAAAGGAAATCAAAATTTTCACTCGCTACCGACGGTGTAGTGCTCTATTCTTGGCCCGAAGCATGGCTGTAGAGCTCTGACCTGAAGTGCGAGAAAGTGTGATAAGAGCTTCAGTAGCTGGGTGCCACCTTTGTGCGCGTCTGAAAAGTTTGAAAAATGAAATTTCTTTGAAGGAAGAACTCTGCGATTATGAGATCTCTGCCATGACGTCTGGAAAGTTTGGAACAAATTTGAAAAACACGAATTTGGCTCTTTTCAAACTGTAATGAACATGTAGACCCTTTAGTTATAATGCTTTCACCGCCGGCAATAAAAAACTCACGACACATTAAAACAAAGTAGAGATTCGAAAAAATGCCGAAGCGATTTAAAAGGCCCAGAAAATGTCTGAGATTCGAAAGAAGAAAGGGATCTCCACAATGCCAGGTTGCACCGAGAAGCCATATTTGATGTCGTTAGCTCGACATTCTTACAACATAAAACACTTAGATCGGAAAAATAACTGAACTGCTGGTGACCTTCCATACCCTTACTGTTCTGCTCCATGTGTGCTTAGAATGGTGTCCTATCTTCCTATATGGAATTCTCCTCCAAAATACGGTTTCAATCTCTGGGCATTGACTTTGAACTGTCCCTTCTCTGGATGCATTATTTCAACCTCCGCGAAATACTTGAACCATAGACGGACTGACCATTTTGACTTCAACTTGCGGGGAAGAGTTTCGGCTAGAATTGAACAAGCAAGACTTACACGGCCAAAACAGGCTCTTTCCTTACAATATGTTTGTCATGCGAGCTTTTGTCTTTTCTTATAGATTGAGTTCTCATAAGCCTCATTCTGGAATTCATCTAATTCACTAAGTTAAAACATAAGCTTCTCTTCGGCTACTTTACTATCCATGTTCGTGACACAGTTGCCTAATATGCTCTATGTTCGATTCCGAAAATGGCATGCTTTTCCATAAACTAAGTCGAAATGGTGACATACGATGGGGTTTAAATGTTGTATCTGTATGCCCCAGTGCATCATCGTCTTCTTCGACCAGTCTTTCTTTGAACTAGTAATTTGTTTTCTATAATGGACTTTATCTCTCGGTTTGGCCTCTGCTGCCCGTTTTCACCGTGGGTGTTATCAGGTGATGTAGGATGCTACACCATATTGCAGAGCACTTATCGCTTGCTTGCGAAATGAGTACCTCCATTTGTAAATAATGCTCATAGGGTGTTGAATCGTGTAAATGTATTTACGAAGGAACTTTGGCTACCATGTTTGGCATCGATGAGTGCGTGTCGAAATTACTTACCATTTGGAGACGTAGTCCACTGCGAGGAGAATATACAAGTTATTGAATGAAGAGGGGAATGGACCCATAAAATCCATCCCCCACAAATCAAATAACTCAACCCCTAGAATTATGCGCATGGGTGGTTCATTCTATTTGGAAATGCTGCCCATTCTTTGGCATTTATCACAGGTAGATACAAATTGGTGAGCATCCTTGAACAAGCTAGGCCAGTAGAAACCTAATTGAAGTACCTTTGTCATTTGTCCCTCTTGCCTCAAAGTGCCGCATGATAGGTGTGCGATGATTCGAATACTACCCATTTAAGTCTTGGTACACATCGCCTTATCACTTGATTCACATAATGCTTGTATAAAATAGGTTTTTTCCCGATAGTAATTAGCCAGTGAAGAACCTCTTCTTACATTTGGTAGCTAAAATCGGGAGGGATAACCTTGGCCACTAAGTAATTCATAGTCGGCAAACCATGGAGCAGGCTTTGTGTGTGATTACTAGAGCTGCTCATGCAGGAAATTATCATTAACCTATACCTGCCGCCTCTAGGCCCTTCAATGAAGTGACGGATGGTCGTGACTAGGTTCTCATTTCCTTCTTGTCTCTAATCTGGGTCGAATTCTTGCGATAGGAGTACCGCATTATTAGTCTCGGTTTCGTCCTTTTTAGTCCTTGGGTGCTTAATGGCGAGTGGTCGGTGTGCCTTATTACCTTATTTCCAATCAAGTAGACTAAATTTGTCAAGCGAAAACAATGGGCAATAACTGCTTTTGGTGGTGGCGTGATTCGACTAGGCACCATTTAGTCACGGGCGCATAGTGGAAAACTTGAATATCAACTATATTTTGCGCTGACCCACTTTGCTCGTCGCATAGTCACTTTGGCATCGCACATTAGCTCGAGGATGTCCCGATCTAGTGCCACTACTATGGGGTGATACCGATCCTATCCTTCAAGGCCCGAAAATGCATGCACGTCTTGCTCATGAAATCAATGGTGTCGCCAGACGACAAAGCGGACAAGGCATGACAGAAAATCTTTTATGTAACGCACATAAAACCATGTGTGTCTAGAAAGCTGTATGCCCTTTCACCGATGATGGTGGAGGTAGTTTCTCTATTGCCTCGATCTTTGCTTTGTCTACCTAGATTCCTTTTGCAGAAATCCGATGCCCAAGTACTATACCTTCCTGTACCATAAAGTGGCACTTCTCCCAATTCAGCACAAGATTGGTTTCCTCACATCTAATCAGCACCAACCTCAGGTTTTCTAGACAATTGTCAAAGGAGTTCCCTAATACCAAAAATCCATCCATGAACACCTCAATTGTCTTTTCAACCATATCTGAGAATATGGCCATGCTGTGTGGAATGTGCACAGGCATTTACTGCACAGCTCAAAACAATCCACTGAATGTGAATGTACCATAGGCAGTGAATGTCATCTTCTTTTGATCCCTCTGAAATTTATAGAAATCTGATTGTAGTTGGAATACCCATCCAAAAAGCAGTAGTATTCATGCCACCTTGACCTATCTAACATCGATCGGAAATGGCGGTGAAAAATGGTCTTTTCGGGTGGCTTTATTCAATTCGGAATGGTCGATACAAATTCTGACCTATGGTATACAGAAGGCAACAATGTGTTATTCTACGTGTCTTTATCCTTTGTTGTTCCTCTCTTTTTAGGCACAACTTGTGCAGTCACCCATGCAACATCAAAATGGGATAAATAACCCAGGCATCCATTGCATTAATTCATGGACTGCTTCTTTCGTGGTTGGATTAGGTCTCCTGCGTGCTTAGGTGAAGGCTTATGACCTCCTCTGCGAGTCGATGCATACACATAGAGGGCATCCTTGTGATCTCACGAGTACTCTCGATAGCTTATCTTCTATTACTGTTGTTGTCGAGGATCTTTGAAATAATCAGTAAGGTGGAGCGTCCCAGATAAACATATATTACACACACAATGTGTACACATTCTTGAGTCATTTGGAGTAGTGGCTTTTGCCAATCTTGGGTGGTTATTCGAGAGGATGTACTTGGCCGTTTGAGTATTATTTTGCTGGGGTTCATAGTTTTCCTTATTAGGAGTGGAAGGAGTCCATCCATTTCACATACTCTTCGGCCTCTTCTCTAGTTCTTACAATTCACTGCATGCATTTACTCTCGAAGGGTCGGTGAGGCCACTTTGGAAATTTAGACACCTCTGCCTCTGCGGTCTCTCTTATAGAGCATGTATCACTCTGTCGGGTGTCTCACAGCCTCGAACACATTGAACTTGACCTCGTCATCTGGCTCCAGATTTCTGTCCTCCCCCTCTTGCATCAATCCATTTGCCTACCGGTTGCGAAATGAATTAAGAATTATGGAGTATTTGCTTTTATCTTAACCATGTCGAGCGATGAAATACGCGAGGAAGATGAACATCTACGCTTCACCCGAGCGTCTTATCTTTACCCCAAGGATGCTTTAATGACTTGTCTACTAATTGGAGTGTGGTGTAGTTAGTGAACCGCTAATCGATCGTCCCGAATATGGATAACGGCGTAGGAGTTATCTTAGCTCCAGGTCACATAAGGCTCTCTGAAAATGGAGTTCTCGTTAGATACGGGGATAGTAAAGCGCACCAGGTCTTTCGGCTTTTATGGTTCCTTTTAAGAGGATGGGGCTACATTTCTGATGAGATTCAACGTCTTGAAGTCAAACGGAGTCTTCTTTTCTTAGACGGTATACCTTCATGGAATTGACATAGCGGGCATATTCTAACGTGTCGACCGTGGAATGTTGATGTGCAGTTTCTTAAACACTTCCATAAACTTTGTGAATTGCTTGTCCAGTTTATTCTTTTTTAGGCATTGAGGGTACAGAATTGGCGCAGTGGGTTCAGTCGTGGTTGGTCGATCTTTAGCCTTAGTTTCTTCTTCCACATACTTTTTCTTTTAGGGTTGTTCCCTTTCTATCTTTATCGTCCCAGTGATGCGGATTACTTTATCGATTTCTACCTCTCATCATTAATTACCATTTGCCCGTGTGCTAATTCTCTACCACTTCTCAATGATATCTTTACATGTTCATTACCTTCGTCTTGGGATTTACTTTCGGGTTACTAGGTAATGATCAAATTGCTATCACGGTCAGCAATGTGGCCATTGCTTTGTTGCACTTCACGGTTTTTGAGTTGGGCTCCTTGATTATGTAGTTGGGTGGATTGGTTTTGCAGCTACTGAGCTTGGTTTTGGAATGTGGCCTTCATCTCATTCATAAATGTGTTGTGGGAAGTCATCATATAAGCTAAGGGTTCTTCTAAATCTACGTTCTTCTCGGTGGTGGCTTGCTGGCTTGAAGTGGTGGCATAATATTTTGGTTGTTCCTCCAGCCATAGTTCTGATTACTCTGATTATTCTGGTTACCTCTCCAACCCTAGCCTTGATTCTAATGCTGGTTCTAGTACCTGTTCTAATAGGTATTACCTCCATATTGTCCTTGTTGTTGTTGATTTTGCTTATTCACATACTGTGCTTGCTCTATTGTTATGCCTTAGATTAATGATCCATAGTACTATGTTGTCCTCATAAGGCTTCATGAATCTATAAGTTGTCCCGAATAAATTCACTTGTACCTTATTTATACATGATTGTTTAGTTAACCTCGTGACATGGTTTACCAGGTTATTGAGAACTTCTATGTCTACTCCCACTATTGACTTCCTAGGTGTTGCTCTATCTCGAGGCCAGTGATTAGTATTAGTGGATGTATCTTCCAATATCTCATAGACTTGATTTGTAGTCTTCTTCATCAGGCACCTCCTGTTGAGGCATCAATGATTGTCCTAGCTGAATCGCTTAAACCAATGTAGAACATGTCTTTGCATCCACAGTTAACTTTGTGATGTGGGCATCTCTCGTGCTTCATGAAATCTCTCCCAGGCCTTAGCTAAGTTCTCCCCCTTGAATTATCTAAGTGTGTTCATCTCTTACACCAGTTGTGTGATCTTTGCAGGTGGGAAAATTTTGGTCAGGAATTTCTACACCAAGTCATTCCATGAGGTAATTGAATTCGATTGGTTGGAATTTAGTCGACCCGATGCGCCCTTTCGGTTGCTAAGTGATGGAAATAAATGCGTCGAGGCTTAACGCATTTACTCCATTATACTTGATTGTGTTGTAGACTTCAATAAAACTTATCAGATATTGCATTCATATTCTCATTTAAATGACCGTGAAGCGTATGTGTGGAGCATTTGCGAGTTATCCTTTTCTTCAAGTTGTTTACTTGAATGGGTGGTCGTCGTATAGTCGACTGAACAACTGTAGGAGGCAAGGCGAACTCCTCAAGTAGCATAGGATCATCGAGGCTTCTCTAGCAAATGATCGAGTGACCTGATTCCCATGATTCACATCCATTACAGTCCACACATGGTTCATTCCTATCTTGGAACTACCCTTCATCTTCTTGATTCTGCATGATTTTTGATTGGTTGTGTGTGCTTCTCTGCGTAATCGATGTAATGTCCGTTCTGGCTCAGGATCGAATGGAAGTAATTCCCTTCGATCTTGTATTTGCATGCACACTAATTGCTTTCCTTAAATCACAAGTATGAAGTCGAGACCAGTCACGAAACCTGGATGAAATAAGGCAAAATAAGCCAAAACAAAGAATAATAAAATGATTAATAAGTAAAAGAACGAAATAAAATAAAATTGATCCAAAGTAGAATCACAGCCTTGTTGCTTCGATATCGACACTAAACTTCTCCTGCTGACGGCGCGAAAACTTGACGGGCTGATAGTGAGTGTGTAAAAGTTAAGTAAAAATGCAGGCCCATACGCACAAGTATACTCGTCGAGTTCACATAGTGTATTAGCTCGTCAAGTGTCATTCCCACAAAGAGAAGGCGTCTTGAATGCGGCTTAGTGACTGAATAATATTTGGTTGGTCTGACCAGTGAGTGCTTAAAACACTCATATTATACCGCGTCGGTTTTCATTTTCACGTTTATTTTATAGTAATTTCATAGTTTTTGTGGCAGAGACTCTGAATTGGTGTTTGGTGTGGATGCGAGGTGCATTGGAGCAAAGGCGGTGATGGAAAGCGATTTCGAAGCATATGAAGCTATGCATGAAAGTGCGGGCGTCGCTGACGTTCAACGTCATGGCGTTCCCCACGTCATTGACGTCGGCGTCTCGGCTTGTCGCGGCGTTAAATGACGTCAGCGACGTCGGTCGCGACTATGCTCGGCATTAAAGCAAATGGAGGCCTGGAGATTTTGGGGCATCGGAGGCGTACGGACGGGTACGGAATTCGAGCAACGGTGACAGGCTTGAAGTGCCTCGATCGTATTGTTTAGATTTTTTGGATACTAGAATGATGTTTTGAGATTAAACATTTCATATTTCTATTGATATGTTACAGATACTGTATCTAGGGTGTGTTGAACCTTTGTCCACATGACTATGGATTAAAAGTTCGAGTCTTTTATCATTATTCATTGGTTTTATAAAATTGTTATACACTTTCTATATCTATAATTAAATTATATGATGATGTCGCGACATTAGCATAACTATCTTTGGAAATCAGAGATTCGAGAGATGAGGATATCTAGGGATGCAGTGAAGCGACTTTCGGTTGATTCGGGAAATAGAGATATTCGATCACGAAGGTGGCATGAGGTTAGAACACTTTCGAGCATTTCGTATCTTGCGAGTTAGGATAGAGATATACTCGACTCTATTCACGAGATGACGGATATACCTCGAGAGGGGATATCTCGTAATTAAGATCACCTTGCCGTCGACAATATATAAATACATTTGAATAATAACACCTTTAGAAATAATCCATTGAAAGTGACGGGAGGCATCTTTCCCAGTCTCAATCTGGTAATTCATTAGAATCGATAGCTTAGTCGAAATTAACATACAAATTCCTTCTTTAAAAATAGTTTATTCAAATATTATCTAAAGTAAAACCTTTGTAGTCGGCCTTTTGTCCTGTGGATCGATATCGATGCGGATTGGTACCATATTACTTAGGCGACGCGTGCACTTGCACCTAGGCGTACATTTTACCGTTTTCGGCTATCAAGTTTTTGGCGCGTTCTTAAGACGAGTTTAGATTGATATAGAGAAAAAGAAATTGGATATTACTGAAATTTTTGTTTTTATTTGTTGTCTGATCTTTGATAATTTGGTATTGTAGTGTCGTGTGTGATTGGGTTCAGTTTCGGTGAGTAAATGCGGCGGCGAGACTGATCAGCCAGCGCTTGTTTGATCCCTGAGCAGAAAGAACACGAATACGTAGGAAACGGCGACGGATCGGAAATTTAGCAAACATGGGTGATAATGAAGGCGGGATCGAGTATTGACCAGCTTGAGCCTAGAGAAGTAAATGGTAATCATGGAAGGAATCAGCACGAGGCCGTTTATACGGCCCGGATAGATCTTACATGTTGCTAGAAAAGTTTGCACTCCGCCCTACGATTGTTCGGCCGACTATCAGACGACCACCCATTCGGTAGTAACTTGAGCCAGAGTCGGTGACATTACGAGATCTTTGCGAATATATTGTTTCATAGATTTACCCGTAGGGAGCAGAGATATGCATTTGACCAACTTCCTTGAAGTTGCGATACGATCGAAGTACAGCGGAGTTGCGAAGGGGCACTCGGGTTGAGGCTTTTTCCACTCTCACTGGGTGGTCGGGCGACGTGGTTGCTGAGTCGACCACGAGATTCCATTACCTCGTGGAGCGACTTAGTGCAAAATTCGCGGCCAAGTTCTTCCCACCTTTAGAAAATTGCTGACATTGCAGAGATCGATACTTTTGGGCAACTAGAGGAGAACTGGCGGAGGCATGGGACGATTTCACGAATTACTAAGAAAGTGCATCACGGACTAACCGGATGGATCTGAGTCCATTACACTTTCTATAATGAAATTTGAGAGCCATTTACTAGAGCGATGATTGATGCCTCGGTGGAGGAGCGTGACACGGACCCGAAACTATGAAATTACGGAAGATCGCTGCGACCAATACCATCCGGTGGCTTTAGGGAGAAGACTACACGGTAAAAGCCATGGGTGGCATAGATAATGGGTGCTGCTGTCACGGTGATCATGTTGCCCGCGGTAGCAGCGATTAAGCCCAGGCGGCGGAGTGCTGCGAATGCCGCGAACCGACCCATGGGAATTGTGGCAGATTACGTGGAGGACGGCGCATGTACGGAATGTCGGTCGAAATCAGCGGGCGAGCGGAAGTGTCGAGGTTCAATCGAAGTCAATCACGGCGGGGCAGTATGGAAGCAATTATAGTCGAATCAAGGCGGGTGGCGTAATAGCAGTCGAGCGATCATAATTGAGGTATGGATGGAGGAATAACGAGCGATATGCCATCAGGCAGGGCTGATGAACCACCTCACGAGAAAGGTGGACCCAGAGACAAACTCTTGCCGCGGATGTTAACCTCCGCTCTGCTTTCATGAATGAGACGAGAAGCGAATATGCGATGAACGCTTCGGTTGAACGATCAAAGCGCCACGGTGAGAAATTTGGAAGTGAATCGGTGAATGGCAAACTTATTAAGCTGAAGCGTGGGTTCATTACCAAGCGGTCGGTAACCCGAGAAGAGATGAGAATAATGAACATGTTAAAAGCCGGTCATCTTTGAGAAGTGGGAAAATTGGAACTACAGTCCTGAGCCACGGTTGTAGAATAGTTAGAAATTTAGAGAAGGTCATCACGCGGAAACGAGAATGATAATGCGAGATAAAGATCAACCTAATGAGAGACGTCTACTTGAGACAACTCTCTTGAAGCAAGGCGACCCACGATTCATATCACGGCGCCTAAGAAGCATAAATTTGGATAAGCAATTCACTAAATTTATGGAAGTGTTTAATAAAGTTGCACACATGACATCCATTCTTAGATGCCTAGAGCGGATGCCGGCTATGTGGGATTTATGAAGATATCTTTGTCTCGGAAAGAGAAGGTAGCTGATTACGAAGCGAGTTAACCCAAGTAGGAATGTAGTGCGCGAGGAGGCTGCCGCAAAATCTTAAAGACCCGGGGCGGTTTCACTATTCCATTGCACCGTGGAAATCTTTATCTTTGAGAGCTCTTTGTGATTTAGGTGCCAGCATTAATCCTCATGCCCTTATCCATTTTTAAGCGGTTGGGGGTTAGGCGAGGCTCGTCCGACTACGGTCACACTTCGAAACTAGCAGACGAGATCTTTGAAACATCGAGAGGGTAATAGAAGATGTCCTCATGAGGTTGATAAGTTTATCTTCAGTTGATTTCATTGTACTAGATATGGAAGAAGATAAAGAAATACCCATAATCTTGGGTAGGCCAGTTTCTAACTTAGCCAGGCGAGACGATGATTGATGTTGGAGAGGAGAATTAAGGTGAGAGTGCGGGACCAATGAAGTCAAGTTCAACGCGTGTTTGAAACGGTGGGACATCAGGAAAGTGATGCTTGCTTCATAGCGGAGATAGTAGAGGCTATAGTGTCTGGCAGAAATTGGTCTCCAGCGACCCTTTGGAGGCCCCAGCCTAGTGGAGATTGATTCGAGAACATGAAGCGAGGCGCGACGGAATATGTTAAATGTTGGACTCTTTCGGACTTTAATAGGAGGAAATACTTTGAATCTACAGGTGGAAGGGGTACAAAAGCGCCCGGTGCCATCGGTGGAACAACCACCCAGATGGAACAAAACCCACCTAACCATTTGAAGTATGCATACCTTAGGGGTAGCCTCGCTACCGGTGATCATCGGCATCATGGTAGAGTTAGGAGGAGAAGTTATTGAGGGTCCTTAGAGACCATAAAGAAATGCTCTTGGATGGTGTTTAGCCGATTTGAAAGGGATTCGCCTTCCATGTGCATGCATCGTGTCTTGCTCAGTGGACATAAACCTTGAGTGGACGCGAGAGGAGGTTCATCCGCGATGGGAGGTAGTCGGAAAAGGAGTTTTAAAATGGCTGAGACCTTTGAGGGTGATTACCCATTCGGGCAGTGCATGGGTAAGCCCGGTTAAAGTGATGCCAGAAGGAGGAGCAGCGGGTCATGGAAGCGAGAATAACATATTCTTGCCTTCGAGCGGTCAGGGTGGAGGATTTGCATTGATTCACCAGAGGCGAGCAAGCCACTGAAAAGATCATTCCCATTGTCGTTTCTAGATCGGATGCTAGATCGATTAATGGGTCATGAATACTATTACTTTTGGATGGATACTCGTTTACAATCAAATTGCGCCATAGCTCTGAAGATCAGGGGAGAAGCGACATTCACTTGTCCTTATAATTTGTCGCATTTCGGCGGATGCCCTTTGGGCTACGTGCAATGCGGGTACTTTCAGCGATGTATGATGGCCATATTCGACATGGTTGAAAGGACAATTGAGATCTTCATGGACGATTTCTCAGTAATGGGAAATTCATTTGACAATTTGTTTAGAAAACTTGAGAAGCTATGCGGCAAGATGTGAAGAGACGACTTAGTGCTCAATTGGGAAAGAGTGCCATTTATGAGTGAGAATTATTGTCCTTGGACGCCAGTTTGTGAGGATAGAGGTAGATAGGGGCGAAGATTGAAACGGTGAAAGTTGCCTTCACCCTGCCGGTAAAAGGAGTTCGAGTTTTCTAGGCCATATTTGGATTCTAGGCGGTTTTATCGAAGTTTCTCGCAGTTACCGCCAGTTGTCTAACTTGTTAGTCGGGGATCCCATTTGAGTTTGATTCCACGATGTTTGCATGCTTTTGGTGTTGAAGGATAAGTTGATCTCGGCTCTATTGTCGTGGCAGTTAGTCCCTTTCCATTTTGAACTTATGTGTATGGCGACTTTGCGATTGGGGGCGGAGTGTTGGAAGCGGCTTGAGAGAAATCTTCGGGCGATTTACTATGCAAGCGGGAACTTTGAATGATACCAAATTGAATTACGCCACTCTGAGAGAAGAACTTTTGTTTATCGTCTTTGCCTTTGTGATTCGGGCCTTATCGATTGAGTATGAGTGGTAGTCTGATCATTCTCTGCAAATTAAGTACTTGATGACTAAGAAAGACGCAAAACCCCGATTAATTCGGTGGGTACTATTGCTGCAAGAATTCGACGTAGATATTAAAGACAAGAAAGGCGCCTTAAAACCACAGTGGCGGATCTTTCACAATTGGAAGAGTACAGAGATGATGTTCGATGAATGATGAATTTCGAGATGAAACTCTTAAGTATTGAGGAGCCAGAGAGGTTCCATGGTTCGCAGTTATGAATTATTTGGTGGCTAAAGTAGTCCTAGAATTTAACTGCTCCCGTGAAAAAGAGATTTTGCACACTTGAAACCTTGCTATTGGGAGGAGCCCGTATTTCTGAACAACTGCGCTGATCGGGTGATAAGGAGATGTGTGCCCGAAGATGGAATACGGTATTACGCACCATTGTCACACTCTACAATGTAATTGGACACTTTGGTGGCTTGACGGTGACTAAGGTGCTTGATCGGGTTTTTACTGGCCTACCTTATTTAAAGATGCTCATAAATTCGTTTCCACTTGTGACAAATGTCAACGAATGGGGAACATCTCTAGAAAGGACAATCCACCCATGCATCCCATTTTGGAGGTGGAATTGTTTGATTTATGGGGGATAGATTTCATGGGACCATTTCCAGCATCGTCTGACAACGCCGCCACATCTTGTTGGCGGTAGACTATGTTTCAAAGTGGTGGAGCGATCCTACGCACAGCGATGCGAGTCGTGGCTCGGTTCTTAGCGACGCATATTAAGCACGTTTTGGAACCCTCGGGCATTGATCCACGAGATAATGAGTACCCATTTACGCAATAAGGTGATTGACGAGAGTTTTGCAAAAAGTATGGGGTCGTCATGTACATCTCTCTTGCATATCACCGCAGTCAAACGGACAGCGAGTATCAAATCAGTAAGTATTCTCGAGAAGACGAGTTAACGACTCGGGAAGAGTTGGTCTAAAAAGATTGAAGATGCACTCTGGGCGTACGCCTCACATTCAAAACTCCGTTAGGTATGTCACCATTCAGACTTGTGTATGGTAAAGCATGCCATCTTCCAGTGGAATTGGAGCATCGAGCCTCTGGGCAACTCGACAGTTAAACATGGATAGTGCATTGTGGTGGCGGCCCTTCTGACTCGTTGAACTGGGCGAATTCGAGAAAGCGAAACATGAAAATGCGCATTTACAAGAAAGACAAAAGCACGGCTTACGATAAACACATTACGAGAAAAGAGTTGGCGGCGGAATGTGAGTTCTTTTATTCAATTTAACAAACTCTTTCCGAGGAAATTGAAGTCTAGATGGTCTGGGCCTATCACAGTGACCAAGGTCTTTTCACACGGTGAAGCGAAGTTACACATCTGAGAAGAGCATTCCACGGTTGCCACTCAGCGATTGAAGTCGTATTATGGAGCGAGTTTCTTGCGAACCAAGCGGATCATTCCTCGTGCATCGGATGAAGTATAGTAAGAGGTCATAGAGCTGGTCCGAGGCTTTATTGAGATTGGTGTCGAGCTAACGACATTAAAACATAAGCGCTTCTTGGGGCTTGACCCGAGTGTTCCTTAAACTTTTCCTTTTACGAGTGCCGATTTTATTGTTTTATTTTTAGTCTATTGGTTCTTGGTTTTCTCATGTCGATGTCTCTTTTGGATATTTCTTGTCGGGGCTTCGCGTGAATGTTGGGGAGGATCGTTCATCTTTGTGCGTACAAGTCCAAAAAGTCACATTTACAAGTGGGAGGGTTTCTTGGCGAGGATCATCAATGTGCCGCAATTTTCTTGTCCGGGCCCAGCCTGCATCCGCGTCGCGACGTTGAGTCGCCTTGTCAGCGGCGTTCAAACGCGCTCGCGGCGTCATTTTACCCTCTGTGCGTCGCGTGGTTCCAGCGTCGCGATGTCGGGACCCAGTGTCTGTCATGTCGCGGCGTGGATTTCCAGCGTCGCGGCGTGTCTATACTCTGGAGCGTCGTGGTAATCAATATCGACGTGAATTTTATGAGTCTGCGTAGCGTCGGCGGCGTTGATATCGGCGTCGGCGGCGTCGTTTGGTGCCGCTCTCGCGTAATGTGCGGCGTTACCCTAGCGTCCGCGACTGGCTTCAGCCCTCTTTGTAGCGTCTTAGCGTTACCGAATTTGCTCAGCGGCGATTGGCGAGCCACTCTGCGTAACGTCGGCGTTGCCCTGTTTTAAGGCGAGAATAGTTCATATTTGCTCTTTCACCTGCGCACACACCCTTTGCTGAACCTAACATCGCCGCTTCTATTCCTTGGGACTCCCTCTCCCGCCGGTCGGAGGCTCTACATTGCCCTCAGGCCTTCTCCATACAGCACAAATGCACACTAGTTTCTTGTCAAGTGGCATTCCCTCCACCTTGTACTTAGTTCACAGCTACTAGTGTCGTCTTCTAGGGTTACCATTGCATTCACAGTTGGTCTAAGGGTCTTTTAGGTTCAAGTTTAGGGTATTAGTAGGTCTATTTTAGGGTTTTGAGTCACCTTTAGGGTCGTTCGTACACTTAGTAGTTTTGGTGCACACTAGGTGTTTGTTTTTGGTCTAGGTCGGTGGGTGACAATTTGGTGCCACCGCGTGAATTTTAGGTCTGAGTCTGGTAAAAGTGACGCCTGCAATGGTCGGTCAGCGGGGCCGCCCTGCGATGTCATGCGGTTTTGTGAATGAGGTGACGATCGGTTCGACTCATACCGCGAAAGTAGATCGTTCATCGAGGAGAGGGGTTTCACCGCTAGATGATTTTTTATGAAGACCATTGCGGCTAAAGGGATCATGAGCCTTGCGCGGCCACCTCACGTCGATAGCGATGCGGTGTGGTGCGAGTTCTCATCAACCTCGCCTCCAGCGTCTGAAGAAAATGGAACCGGGGCGTATTAAGGTCGACGGTCGCGGTCGATCAATAGTTATTACAGTTTAGAGCATGTCCCTTCGGGCCATTCGATCGGCTCCACGAGCACCACGACTACCCAGGAGTTATCTGAGTGACCGATAAATGAGGTGAGTGGAAATCAAATAAGTCTTGAATATGTAGTCCATGAGGCCCGAGCATTTTAGCCTTCATACCTAAGGTCTAGCATCGCTTCATCCGTCGGCGTCTTATTAAGCGGTGAATGTGTGAGTAATGTAGCGTGCCACCTTTCAGCTACGCCATTATACGGGATATACCTTTTGATGTTGGGCGGGTTATAGAGAGGATGCCATCCTCCATGTAGGAATAAAAATGAATTTGGGGCACCCGCCCTTATCTTTGGCTTGTGCAAACGGCGCGAGTACCCTGCGGCGATAATGAGGCACGGCTCGCCCCATGCAGGCATTATAAACCGAGGGACACCGCGGGTGTCGCGACTTTGAGAAGTCTATGATTGACCATGAGCCCTCCGGATGAGACGGGGTACGACTATCGGGCTTGATGGATCCTGGCGATCCAGGGAGGCGTTAGCGATCCTGTCGCGCCTCCGCGTCAATGTTTCGGAGAAGCGGCTCTCCCGATCCCTCACCACATCCACGAGGACCGGTGCTCTCCTCGCGGCGCTTGACGCATGCAGGGCAAGACCGGGGAGCAGAGTCCCTCGTCACCTAGCATACGGCTGCCCGTCTTGATATCGTCATCTTGCTTGATCGAGGCCACCATTCTTCGTGACGGTATGACCGGTCGCTGACTCACTGGCCTTTCACGACCTCCGCACCACCGCGGTGATCACCGGGGAGTCCCCTTCACCCTCTACTTTTGTTATTTTCCGATTGGGGACAACGGGTATTTTGTTGGGGGGTGGGTGGTGGTGTTTAGTTATGTTGTGGTTTTAGTATTTGTGTAGTATTTTTGTTTCATTCAGCATATTAGTTGTGTTTCTATTTAGTCTAGTCTTTGTTTTTAGTATTTATGTTTTTTGTTTCATTCTTATATGTAGTAGTTGCATGTGGAGGTAGTTGTGTATGTGTGCCATGTTGAAAGTCGAGGATCACTTTTGGACTGAATTCACTATTGACATGGAAGATTGGTGCGTACAATGTTTGATACTCGGTAATTAGGTTGAATAGGTGGGAGGCTTAGTGGGTGATTCTGGTATTCGAAACCATTTCTCGAGAACTACTATCCTCCACTAATGACCTTCAAGGTGGCTGCATGAGTCTTGAGACCGGCTACTAAAAGTTAGAAGCAGGCTTGGGAGTTCTAACCATCTAGTGATGGGACACCAGTCAAAGAAGATTGCCATCGAGCCCCCGACAAAGAAAAAAAATAATAAAAATAATAAAAAATAAAAATGCAAAACAATGAAAAAGAAAGATAAAAGCAAAAAGAAAGAAAATGTCGAAAATAGGTAGATGCATAAGAATAAGCGAGATCATGTCAAGTGAATCCAGGGTACCCGGTCGAGGGCTTTTCAAAGCCTAATGCCACACAGAGCAATGGCCGAGAGTCATTGACTTCATTGCCCAGCTACATGGGACGAGAAGATGGATCATTCACGCAACTAGGGCCTTTGAGTTTGGTTGAGTGTTCGGGGTAGGATTTGAAGAATTTAATGCAGTGCCCTTAACCAAGCTGGTGGGAGTCACCCGATGGATCCGGCTACGAGACACTCATCTAAAACTTACTTAGGCCGTGTTCTTGATTTTGTTTGGTGCCGGAAATTTTAGGTATGTTAGTATGAATAAAAGGGTCGTGTCCTTTGCCGTTGCTTCTTCCAAATAGGAGAGTGAGCTCAAGTTTGAGGTGTCGGAACCTAGGTATCGCTAGAGGTCATTCATTCGACGCACATAGGGTCCTTAGGAAAGGTTATTGAATACCATGGAATTTGAGGCCACTAGTCACTTTTACCTATTTCAATTGAGTTTTCCGAAAGTCAAACATGTCACCTTATGCATCTTGTGAACTTGAGCAAAGCGGTGTGAGTCGGTCCAATTGATCCCCATTTCGGTATGTGCAACCTTTGTCTTAGTGTTAGTCTCAGTATGGGTGTGTGTCCTATCTAGAGTCCATTCTTGCTTGGGGACAAGCGAGAAACTAAGACCCAGAGTGTGATGAGTGCTTAAAACACTTTCGTATTATGCCGCCCGTCAGTTTCATTTTCCGCGTTTATTTTATAGTAATTTCATAGTTTTGTGGCAAGACTCCACGAGATTGGTGTTTGGTGTGGATGCGGTGCATTGGAGCGAAAAGCGGTGATGAAGCAATTTGAGGAACATAAAAGCTATGCATGAAGGTGGAGCGTCGCGGCGTTCGGCGTCACGGCGTTCCGTCTTGGCGTCCAGTCGCGGCGTTGGGTCGAATCAGCTAGCAAGTCGGCGTCGCGTGATCGCGGCGTCTCAGCGGCTCCAGCGGCGTCGGTCGCATTTATGCTTTCTCGGCGGTAAAAGCAAATGGAGCGCGATTTTGGGGCATCGGGAGCGTCTGGGGCGAGGCACGAATTCGGAGAAGCGGCGGTGACAGAAACGAGAAGAAATTGCCCTCGATTTGTATTGTTTGGAGTTTTTGGATCTTAGAATGATGTTTGAATTAAACATTTTCATATTTCTGTTGGTATGTTCTAGATCACGTATCTAGGGTGTGTTGAACCACAATCATGTATTTATGGATTAAAGTTAGGTCTTTATGTTATTAGTTGGATTTATAAAATTATTATACCTTACTATCTCCCATAATTAAATTATATGATGATGTACGTGACATTAGCATAAGCTATCTTTGGAAATCAGAAGTTCGAGGATGAGGATATCCTAGGGATGCAGTAGACGACCTTCGGTTGATTTAGAATATAGATATTCAGATCCTGAAGGTGTAACGCAAAGTTAAACAGCTCGAGCATTTCGTATCTTGAGTTGGGATAGAGATATACTCAGCTCTATTCACGAGATAGGCGGATATACCTCGAGAGAGGATGTCTCGTAATTAAGATCCTGCCATGTAATATATAAATACATTGAATAATAACACCTTTAAATAATCCATTGAAAGTGACGGGGGAGACATAATACTAGTCTCAAATACGATGAATTCATTAGAATCGATAGCTTAGTCGAAATTAACATACTCGATTCCTTCTTTAAATAAGTTTATTCGGATATTATCTAAGAAGCAAAACCTTTGTAGTCAGCCTTACTGTCCACGTGGATCGATATCCGTCTAGTTAGTGTATATTACTTAGGTGAGCGTGCGGCAGGCACACAGGCGTACATTTACCTTATTCTAGTTTTCATTTTGTCGTCTAATAGTGGTTAACTAATTTAACTAATTTAAGGAAAGCCCTAATATTAAAATTTGATTTAAAGTAATGATGAGAAAATTTAGGGTTCTGTAGTCACCTACCCCTTTGATGGATTTTAACCTAGATAACGTATTTATTTAATATTTCATATGATTTATGTTAGCGGGTTGATCGTGCCTACAAGTGATTCTCTCTTGAGATATATCTGCCTATCTCGCCAGTGGGGTGTATTGCATCTGTGCTTTGACTCCTTGACTCCGAGATGCATAAATGTGCAAACCCCAATTACTTGCTTGGAACGGATATTTCTATTCCCTTTGATTGACCAAGTGTTTCTTTACCAATGTCCTATAATTCGTCTTATATCGATTACAGACTCCTAGCAATAGCATGCCACAATTGGCCAAATAATAACATGTGATTAAATTCAAGAGTAAAGGAATCAAACAAATTCATACTAATATTAAATAAACCACAATTAATATATTAATCCATAATGGTGCGGTTAGAGTAGACAAAACCCTAGAGAGAAAGTTAGTTCATAATGATATTCATTGAGCTGAAAGATTTTTTAACATCAAGCGAATCGGGAAAGAAATACGAGAGAGAAGTCGTGCTTGCGATCTCTGAGAATCGTCTACACTTGATCTTCCTCTGTCATATGTCTTTCTCTTAGTCGCACTTTGGACCCTTCATGCCTTGAAGCGCACTCCCTTTTTATATCTCGGGATGCGGGCCCATCATTGGCCTAAATTCGGGCCGTTTAATGCTCCGGTTACAAAAGAAAACCAGCTACGTTGCGGCTAAAGGTCTATGCCACGGCTGCAGAGGCCCTGGACTCCTCCCTCGTTGGTTATTCTTCAACGTAGGACCTCCACGCTTTTGTGAAGAACTACGTCGCAACGTGGAGTGCTTCGCCGATGCGTACCCGAGGCTACTGCTTCCCTTCTCATTTTATTCTCTGCTTCGGGTCTTTTCTTTTATTATTTAGCTTCCTTTTTTATTCTTATATCTCCATGTCCTGTAAAACATTATAATATGGAGGATTAAGCCTTGATATTAGTGAATATGGTATCAAATCCATGCGATTGAGTTATAAAACAAAGAAATTTTCTTGAAAGCATGCATAATTCATAGATCAGTTGTCATGCGGCGGTGTGACTTAGGAGGTAAACCTACCCAGCATTGGTGAGTAATTAACTATACGGTGATATGTTGAGGGACGATTTGAGTGCGGCCAGTCAGGCCTACTATGACATTGTAAGGCCGTAAGTCTTGACATTGAGAGCAAAACCCTCTTAGGTGATTGGTCCTTCTTGTATAAGGAGCGTGATGTCTCCCAGTGTCATGGTTGTTACGCCATTGAAACCATAGAGGATTTGCCCGGCTAAGTTTAACATTCTTGAGGAAAGCTTCATCCGATTAAAAGGCGGTGGATTCTGTGAAGTCTGTCATTGTGCCGGGATCTCTAGTGCCACTGTGTGCACATTTGTAGCGACCCCGAATCCAGGGGTCATTCTTTTTTTTTTTTTTTTAAAGTGTCCATGAATAGTGTTAGTGAACAGTGTTCAAACATTTGATACTAAGCAGTCTGTGACATTGTATATTGTCGTAGGGTTGATCTTGTACCATGAAAGTGTGCCGCGTCAGCCTCTACATCGCGAACAGGTCTTATTGTCATGCGCCTTCTTTGCCCATTGTCGCGACACACCCCAACTTGTATCGCTGCAATAGAAAGTCGGTCGCGACAAAGAAACCTGACTATCGCGATAGAGGAAATTATATCGCGATAGACTCCGGTATCCCGTTAAAGTGTCGATGTTCGCGACCACAGACCATGTCGCAACCGAAAAGCGATGAACTTAGTACCTCTGTTCTGCGACGCTAAAATCTATTTCGCGACAAATAAAAGTCGGTTTGTCAATAAGCTCTGTCGCGACCCGATCACTCGATCGGCCGACCTTGTCGCGACCACGGCATTTCTGTCGCTGACGTAGAACAACGATTCTTTGTCGCAACAAAGAATACCCTATCGTGACTCAAACCTCCCATCTTGCCTTGGAATCCTATCGCGACATAACGATTCTTGTCGTAACCACGGTGCCAGCCTTTGCGGCGAGAGCCCATATCGTGACCTGATAGACCATGCGCAACATGAAATCCGCGTCTCTTGTAGCGACAAGAACTCCTCCTATCATGACAAAGCCTTCTATCGATCGCCCCTGACACCATGTTCGCGTGCCGGTAGCGTGTTGTGTGCGTATCTGCGCTATCGTGCACCTGGCGCCCTTCTGTCGCGACATCAACTGCGGTGTCGCGACCCGAATCTGAAATGGCGATGGCCCGCGACTCACCCCACGCACGGTTTACTCTCTTTTCCCGCCTTTCGGGTTTAAACTGCAAATTCTATGCTGCCCATCACACGCATTATAAAACCTAAGAAAAACTATCGATGCCATATGGAATCGTCAATAATTTTTATTAAAAACTTCTTTTGTACATATTCAAAACTGGATATTCTATCCAGAAAATTACAAAAAATTAGAAAATAAGCTAAAGAATCGGCCTTAGCACCTTCCCTTTGCCACGGTCTCAGAAGCGATTTCCCTTCCTGAGGACTAGCAGGATCTAGAAATTCGCTCGGGTGGGACCTCCCAGCATGCGGAGTTCTGACTCTACCACCTCCTCACGGGTAAAATCTGTAAAGGGATATAAGTAAGGGGTGAGCACGAAGCTCTGTAGGAAGAATCCTCCCAAACTCTAACAAGGTTTAGAAAAATATGGGAAAACAGTGGGTCTCATTGCCTCTTAACATAACATAGATATAAAATTTACAGAAAATAGGGACTCTTCAAATAGATCTTAGGTTTATATAAAAACACATAATTAAATGTATAAGCGAGCAACACGTGAAAAGAAATTATAAACAGTTTCACTAAATACCATTTCCAACCATTATTTTGGTCAGGTGGCATACTTAACGGTAACATACACCCCCTTAAAGAATCTCTTTGGCAGGTAACATACTTAAAAGTAACCTCTACCCCCCTTCATATTGTCTTTGTTTCTCAAGCATCCTTACAAGGAACCTCTTGAGGGTAAGTTGAGCATCCTTACAAGGAACCTCTCATTTATGGTAGTGTTTCTCGAAACATTCTTACAAAGGAACCTCTTAAGGGTAAGTTAGCAGGCATAATTACAAGGAACCTCTCATTCGTGGGAGTGTTCAAAGCATCCTCTGAGGAACCTCTCTCATTCATGGGAGTGTTTCTCAATCATCCTTACAAGGAACCTCTTGAGGGTAAGTTGAGCATCCTTACAAGGAACCTCTCATTCATGGTAGTTTCTCTCAAGCATCCTTATAAGGAACCTCTTGAGGGTAAGTTGAGCATCCTTACAAGGAACCTCTCTTTCATGGTAGTGTTTCTCAAGCATCCTCACAAGGAACCTCTTAAGGGTAAGTTGAGCATCCTTACAAGGAACCTCTCATTCATGGGAGTGTTTCTCAAGCATCCTTACAAGGAACCGCTCATTCATGGGAGTGTTTCTGAAACATTCTACAAAGTGTCTTGATGGTAAGTTGAACATCCCCTTCTGTAAGGAACCTCTCGAAATAAAGTGAGCATCCTTTAGGAACCTCTCCACCGCGATTCACTTTACATCGACCATATAAGAACACCTTTTACAAACCATTAGTACCCATAACCAATGAGTCCATAAACTCCCGATTTACCGAGAAAATCCTTCTCGAACGATTCCATTTGAATCAGTCTTAATAACTAATCAAGAAAGTACAAGAGATCCATCCACGTTATTTCACTACTCTGAAACTCTAGCATTTAAAAATCGATTCCCAAAATAACACGTGAAGATAAAATCCACAAACTCTCCATCTGGGGAAAATGATTTCGGACCATAAATATATATAGATTTATAACCCCAAAAGCGTGCATATGTAAATAACTGCCTCGATGTGAAGATTGATAGGAGAAACCTACTTTAAATCCTTGGTTTGTATGGGGATCTTGAGCTTTGATCCAGAATCAGCCATAAGTGGCACCTCTCTGGGTTCTAGGGTTCCAAAGGGTGTGGGTGAGAGTGAAGTGAAGAAAAATTAGAAATAAAGTGGAAAAAGGGTTTTAAACACGACAGTCGATTTTCTTTGACTCATGGGTTGTTTTGGTTTTTCTCCGAATACGGTTTTTGCCACTACACTCTCAATTTGATCTCTGGCTACCATGGTTTCGATGTTTCGGATTCATTTTAATGTTATTTTAACCTGAAAACACTTATTTTTCTCTTTTATTCTTCTACATTGTATACTTATTTATTCTTATAATTTTATTTAGGATGTAATTGGAGATGTTAGTTGCAATCAAAGCTAATTAGACGATGGTGGATAGTTTTGGGCATGTGGGGTTCAATCCACCCCCTTAAAGAAAGTTCGTCCTCGAGAACTTACCTGCAGTAGTGAATAAGTGTGGATACTTCTTTCATATTTCTAACCGGTTCCCAGTAGCTTAACCGGCTCCATGGTGTTGCCCTGAAACCTTCAGTCGAATGACTTTGTTCGTAGCACCTTTTCCTTGGCATCAAGTCTCAGGATTTGTTCTTCATATGTTACTCCTCTTGAATTTCGATATCTTCTAAGTTTTATGGCCGATTGTTGCGTAGATCGACACTTTCTCAACATGATCGTGGAGTAGCGTCATGTACCCCAGACATTGGTGGGTAACGCGGCGATACGCCGCTTTTCCTACCACCTTGATCACTTCAAATGGCCCGTTATATCTTGGTGCTAACTTTCCCTTTTTACCGAATCTAAACACTTCCTTTTTGGGGGACACTTTGAGGAATGCATACTCCCCCTTCTAAAATTCCAAGGGTCGTCGTCGTCGGTCCGCATAGCTTTTCTACCTACTTTGCGTTGTGCGTAGTCTCTCCTAGATGAGTTGAATTTTCTCTGTAGTTTCCTGAACCATCTCGGAGTCCCGACCTTTTCTCTCTGTTTTCCAGCTTGACACGTCGGTGATCTACATGGCCTTCCATATAATGCCTCATACGGTGCCATCGCAATACTTGCCTGATAACTGTTGTTGTACGGAATTCTACCAAGGTAAATGGTTACTCCAGTTTCCCTTGAAGTCCAACATGCAAGCACGTAACATGTCTTCCACGATCTGTATCCCCCTTTCGGATTAGCCCGTGGATTTAGGGATGAAAAGTTAATCTTCGAAATGTAACTCTATTCACGGCCTTTTAGGAGAGATTCAAGTCTTTTGGGTGAAGATATACTTGAGGCTCTTATGATTGAATACACTTGATTTCTCTCCGTATAAAGTAGCACCTCCGCAACAGAGCAAAAACCACGGAGGCTAGCTCAGTCATGAGTGGGATAGTTACGCTCATGAGTCTTGAGTTGCCCTCGAGCCGTAAGCAACTACCTTCCCCCTTGCATTACGACCCATCCCAGAAGCCTCGTGAAGCATCAGTTGTACACCTCGTATCCTTTCCATTGCTCGAATAAGTAGGGGAGCGGAGGTCATTGTCGATTTCTCCTTGAAGTCACGAAAAAAAGTTCATACTCTTAAGTCCAAATTTCTATCCGCTTCTTGGTAAAATGAGTCATTGGCATTACAAGCTTGGAGAATCCCTCCACAAACCTCCAGTAGTAGCCTGCTAAGCCCAGAAAGCTACGTAACTCCGCCACATTCTTCGGTGGTTCCCACTTCATCAATGCCTCAATCTTTGTGGGGTCAACAACTACACCCTGTTCCGACACCAAATGGCCAAGGAATTTCACCTCCTTCATCCAAAAATCACATTTGCTCATCTTGGCATATAACTTATGCTCCCTCAAAGTCTGGAGCACAATTGTGAGATGGCATTCATGTTCTTCGTGTGTCGATGAACCAGACCAGTATATCATCATTGAACCTGATGACAAATGATCGAATCTGGTGAAATGCTTTGTGCGTCAAATCCGTGGAAGAATTTGTAGGGGCATTAGTCAATCCCAAATTCATTGCAGTTATTGCTCGAAATGACCATACCAGGTACGAAAGGCAATCTTAGGAATATCTTCCTCCCTGATTTGCAATTGATGGTACCCTGTGCGAAGGTCGAATCTTAGTGTAATGCTTAGAACCCCTTCAAATCTAACGTAATCAAGTCAAAAATTAATTCGTGTTCCCCGATACGAAGCACACAACCCTTGCAAACCTGGCTGGTACCCAATTATTCTCCCGTAAGCAAGTCAACATTCAAATGCCTGATCCCTGGCTTTTCAAACTCAATCGACTTAACGACATATGTGAATTAACGTATAAATGAATGAGTCGCAGCGAAAAAGATCAAATAAAATTCGAGCCTATGAATTATAATGAGGAATGATACCTTCCATAAGCGCATTGGAAGACATCTTCTTAGGTTGAGTCCATATAAACACTCTCCTAGGTTAAGAGGCGAGAGCTCCAGATGACTTTTTGTTGCGGTAGTGTAGCCTCGGTGGGGAGTGCTTTGTCCTATACCTGTCACCTGTTTGGAGTACTCCTTTGGAGCGGATAAACTGGACAATGCATCTGAATATGTCCCACACCTCCACATGCAAAGCAGGATTATGGATTAGTGCTTGCTCCCTCTTATACCCTCCAACCCCTTGGGCTATCTACGGTCTAGGTCCCTTTGTCGAGGTTGGGCGAAGATAAGGTGTTGCCCTCTGGACTCCACTACCACTTGCACCAGTTAGAATTGGACCTCTCCTCGCTAAGCTCTGCCGTCACTGGCCGTCCTCTATATCCCTCTCCACGAGTGTAGGTCACTCCACTATATCCCCATAGTCCCGAATTTTGAGAGCCACTGACTACCGGATGATCGACCTCGAGCCACAGTGGCTTTAGTAGAAATAAACTCCATAGCATAACGAGATAGCTCATTAAACCTCCTCTCATACTCAACCACAATCGTGATGCCTTGTAATAGGACAAGAAAATCAGTCTTCATTCTATCTACGGCCCGATTCAAAAGTACTTATCTGGAAGATGTGGTGAGCTCAGCGGGAGGAGTGAGTGCATCGATGTCCTGCTTCTCTTCACTAATTCCCACTGATGATGAAGCCTCTCTATGTGAATAAATATATTACTAAGTCTGACCCTGAGTGGCGCTCTATCTTAAGATCAAATACCTTCTTCTTCAGCGTACCACATCCAGCGTCAAGGGTTTGAAATTCCTTGGAAGGGAAGTGGGGTGGGCTTTGCCTCTAGTAACTCGAGAAGAGCGATAGTTCTCAGATTCTCCTCCGTTGGTACTTAAGACGAGGATGAGTCTCCTGGCGTGGTTGTTGTTGTTGTTGTTTGTTCTAGTGTTTACTGCTAGGTGGTGAGTTCTCGAACATTGATAAATGTCGTTTCCTTGCATCGAGGTGGTGGCGGTGGGTGGATTTGTGACCTCCCGACCACGCCCCGTCCACGTCCTCGTCAGTCGTCCATCCTACATCCGAATTCTTGATTTGGTTCCTTGATGCACAAGACACTCACAATTACGATCATTGTGCTTACCCACCCTAACCCTACATAATGGTACTTCGTAACCTCACGGCTCGATGTAAGACCTAAAGCCTAAACTCTGATATCAACTTTGTAGCGACACGAATCAGGGACCATTCTCTTTTTTTTAACGATTATTCGTGAGCGGTCTCGAGCAATGACGCAACGATTGCACAATTTGTATCTTGTCGCGAAGTGCAATATGTGCACATTGCTGCGTCGCCCTGCATCTTATTACCTTTGGGTGTATCGTGCGCCTTACCCGCTATCGCGTGCTTTCGCGTCTGGCGAAATGGCTTTGGCCTGCACGGCGACCAAAGTCTAGGTAAGCGACGCAGCAACGAAACTCTATCATGACAAACTCAGCTTCCACGAAGTATCGTATATCGCGATACAGACCGTATCGAGACAAAACAAAAAAACAGCCCGAGACCGGTGCCTGCAACCATCGTAAAATGCATGTAGCGACATAAAAGTCGATTGCCCGACAAGCTTTGTCGCGACAAGAAAATCTCTACTCGAGACCCCGAAGCGTAATCCCGGCCTCGGCCCCTATTATGACCTAGCATTTCTTGTGCGACCACGGGCGACAATTCTTTATCGTGACAGTTACATCGCGACTCAAACCTCGGCTTACAGGAATCACAGCCATGACATAACGCGATTCTGGTGACACTTGCCCACCCGCGACCGAGGCCCACATCTACGTCTGATTGGACCATGTCGCGACGCTAAATCACCATCCTGTCCGCAGTGAGCCCTTACGTCGATGCGCCTAGTGCCATGTAGCTGGCGCACGCTATCTCTGTCGTGCACGCATGCGCGCCTGTCATGCACACAGCGCCCTTCCTATCGCGACACCACTGCGGTGTCGCGACCCAAATCTGGAAATTGGCAGTAGCCCACCCCATTTCACCCCCTGCACATTTTACTCTCTTTCCCCATGCTTTCCATTTAAACCTACTAATTCTATACTTATCCTACATGCAGTATAAAACCTAAGAAAAACTAACCAAAGCCATATAGAATAAATCAAATAAGTTTTTATTACAAAACTTCTTTTGTACATATTCAAAACTGGATATTCTATCTAGAAATTTACAAAAACCCAGAAAATAAGCCAAGATCTGGCCTTCTTCTTCACTGCCCTGGTCTCAGATGAGTTCCTTCACCTTAGGGACCTCGAGATCTAAATTCCCTTCTGGTGGGACCTCCCAATGTGTGGGTTCCTCAACTCCTACAGCCTCCTCACGGGTAAAATCTGTAAAGGGATATAAGTAGGGGTGAGCACGAAGCTCTGTAGGAAGAATCCTCCCAAACTCTAACAAGGTTTAGAAAAATCTCGGAAAATAGTGGGTCTTAATTTCTCTTAACATAACATAGATATAAAGAATTTACATAACCACGGGGACTCTTGAGCCAGTCTCGAGTTTATATAAAAACACATAATTAAATGTACAAGCAAGCAACACGTGAAAAGAAATTATAAGCAGTTCTGAAGTACCATTTCCAACCATTATTTTGGTGACGGCATACTAAGTGTAACCTCCACCCCCTTAAAGAATCTCTACGCGGGTATACTTAACAGTAACCTTTACCCTCATGTGTCTTTATTTCTCGACATCCTTACAAGGAACCTCTTGAGGGTAAGTTAAGCATCCTTACAAGGAACCTCTCATTTATGGTAGTGATCGGAGTGAATCATGCATGCATTCCAGTACAATTTCTAAGTGTTTTTATAGCTTAACTTGCATGATTCACATTCATATTCACTAATATTAAACAATCCCTATCTTGTAATGTTTCATAAACCTTGTGATATTGGAATAAAGGAAGCTAACGATAGAGAAGGAGCAGAGAGGAAAGAAACAAAGTGCGCGTGGCGCCTCTGAGTACCTGCAGCTAGGGGACCCTTCTTGACATAGAACCCCACAGAAACAGCGAAGGGAGCCTCTGACTGCCCGACAATTTTTTGAGAGCTTTAAATTTGAGGCCTCGGGTATGCAGCGGTGAAAGTCTCTATTCCCAACCAAGGAAACTCTAAGTTGAGGATTTTCCAGGCCATTGATGGGCTCGAGTTCCGAGGTATAAAATGAGAGCGATTTCAAGGCAAAAATAAGGGATTTGAGGAAGACTAAAGAGAATGAGAGACGGATGGAGATAGATTGGTGAAGACGGATTCTGGGAGATCGTGAAGATGACTTCTTCTATATTTCTTTCTTTAATTCGTTTAATGCTGGAAATCTTTCAATCTTTAATGAAAATCTGCTATAAATACTTTTCTCTCTAAGGTTTTCAACTACTATGTAACATTATGGATTAATACTTTTATTATTGGTTTTATTTAATATCGATATGAATTTCTATGGTTGTTTTACTCCTGAATTTAATCACATATTATTTGATTGGCATGCTAATGCTAAGTGTGATATCGAGAGATGTTGACTCATAGGGACATATGTAAACCAACACTTGGTCAATCAGGGAATAAAGATATGCCGCGTTCCAGGTGTAGCACTAGGGTTTGCACATCCATGCATCTCGGAGTCAAGGGTGAGTAGAGTGCAATACACCCCATAGCTAGATAGGCAATTATATCGCGAGAGAGAATATCTTGTTGACGATCAACTAGCTAACATAAATCATATAAATATTGTAATCATTATCTAGGTTAAGAATCCATCGGGTGTGGTAGGTGAAGGCAAAACCTAGGTTTTCTCATCATTACCTTAAATCGAAATTTTAATATTGGTTTTTTTAATTCGGTTAATTTATTTATAATTCCTCTGATACTACATCAAATATTGGCCACAGTGCGCTCATCGATTACTTATAACTTCTCTTTGTAGGAATGACATGACTAGCCACTACAACTGCGTGAACTCGTAGCGATATGCCCACGCGCAGTGCATTTTTACCAGCACACACACGCTCACCTGGCCCATCAAGTTTTTGGCGCCGTTGTCGGGGAGAAGCTTAGTGTTGATATTGACAACAGTGCCATAGATTGTACTTTGGATCAATTTTAGTTTATTTAGTTCTTTTTACTTATTAATCTTTTTTTTTATATTATTCCATTTGTTTGGGTATTGTGCCTTATATCATCGTGTGACGGTCTCGACTTCATACTTGTAATTTTAGGAAGCGATTAGTGTGGATGAAAGGCAGATGGGAATTACTTCCATTCGATCTGAAAGCGGAATGGACATTATGGTCTGCAAGAAGCACACATAACTAATTTGAAATCATGCAAAATCGAGGATGAAGGATGGATTCCAAGAAAGGAATGAACCCTGCAAGAGGATCAGTGGGTGGAATTATAGAGAATCGAAGCCACCGTCCATTTGTATAGCACGATAATCGGCATATGCTACTTGAGGTCATGTACTACCTCTGTTGATTGTTCGATCGACCTTCACAAATACCTCAAGTGAACAAATTTGAAATTTGAAAGGAGTAACTCTTATGATCTTTCTACCAATATACGATTTCATGGGTTGCCTAGTGAGAATTCGAATGCACATCTGACTAATTTTATCTAATTCTGCGACACAGTTAAGTATAATGGAGTATGAAGAAGCTCCAGTTAATCTACTTCCGCATCGCAGCGACCAAGCTAAGCATTGGTTAACTAGCCAACCACAGTTCCATTACCTCATGGATGACTTGTTATGAAATTTCGACAAATTTTTCCCTGCCCAAAATCCTTACTAATTTGGTGCGAGAAATTAACACATTTAGACAATTTGAAACTTGGCGAGAAGCACAGGAGAGATTTCATGAGTTCTTTGGGAGATGCCCATCACGGGTTGACTAGGTGGATGCGGGTGCACACGTTTATCTTCATTTAGCGATTGACTAGGATAATCATTGATGCCTCGACGGGGCGCCACGATGAAAAGATTATAGATCAAGCTTATGAGATATTGGAAGACACAGCTACTAATTCTATTCAGTGGCCTCAAGATAGATCAGCACCTAGGAAGTTCTTAGCGAGCGGAGACATAGAAGTTTTCGATGGCAGTAAGCCATAGCCATACGATTAACTAGCGGTATAGAAGTAGCAAGGTATAGTGAATCGATTCGAGAATAATCACTAGGATATCGCGAGTCTTATGGAGGTCGACAGTCTTGTGGATTGTGTCGGGCGGATATAGTAAAAGCGAAGCCTGGTATGTGAATCAATAGAATCCATGACAAGGACGGGTATGGAGGTAATACATATCATAATAGGTACCAGAATTAGAATCAGAATCAGGGCCAGGGTTGGAGAGGTAACTTCCGGAATAACGAAGCGATAAAATTGTAATTTGGAGGAACAAACGAATAGTGTGCCTTCATGGCCCGAGCAAAGCTAGCCACACGAGAAGAAAGTGAATTTAGAAGAAGCCTTAAGCTCATATGATGACTTCCCATAGCACTGTGTATGAACAAGGCAGAAGGCCACATTCCAAAATGACTCGGTAGGCCTAAAACCCGTCCCAGCCCGATTCTGAGAATCAAGGGAGATTTGACTCAAAAACCTAGAAGTGCAAATAGGCCCGAATGGCCACATTGTTGACTAAAAATGACATGGATCACTACCTAAATCGAGTGAACCAGGCGAGAAGGTAATGAACATGTAAAAATTTGTCACATTAAAATTGGTAGAGAATTAGCGTCACAGGAACGTGACCCAGTAGTAAGAGAAATTTGAAATTAAAGAAAAGACCATATAGCAGGGAGTGGCCCTGAGATACAAGCGATCAATGACAATAAGAGTAAGAAGCGGCCCAGAAGCAAGGCAGAATCTGAGATGCACCCACCATACCAATTCCATATCCTTAGCGTTTGAAGAAGGGTAAGTTAGAGAAGTAGTTTGCAAAGTTTCTTAATATCTTCAAGAAACTACATATTAATATACCCTTTATGGATGCCTTTGGAGAAGCGTACCAAGGATTACGATATGAAGTTTATGAAAAAAGCTTGGTAAGTAGAAGAAGTTGGGAGGAATATGGGACCATTACTTATGTGACCCAAGGAATCTGTGTGATCTAAAGAAGCCCGAAAACTTGGTCAAGGGCTGTTCATTCTCTATAGGAACCCGAGTATTGGGAAAAGCCCTTTGTGACTTGGGAGCAAGCATCGACAGATGCGTCTCGATGTTTAAAAGGCTGAGTTGGGAACCAAAATCGACTCACAATCCAGTTCGTGGTGACAGTCCTACTGACACCCTCAGGGTATAATTGAAAATGTCCTCGTGAAAGTGGGTAAATTCATCTTTCCAGTAGACTTCATCATCTTGGACATGGAAGAAGATGACATAGTTCCCATCATACTTGGTAGACCCTTCTTAGCCACGGGAAAGGCTCAAATCAATGTGCAAGAAGGTGAGCTTAAATTGAGCGTCGGAGATGAAGTCACTTTCCGTGTATTCCGGCCCGAAGTGAAACACCCGGATGATGATCCCGATAACAGAAGATATCTCGGAATTTCACCACAAGGAGATCTTGAGGTGACTGGAAATAAACATGATAAACTGTTGCTACCTGAAAAGACACGAAAAAGAGGTCGAGACACGAGGAAGCGAAATATTTCATCCGCCTTGAAGCGGTGTTTTGAGCCTTTATGGAGTTGTGTTAGCATTCCCAGTGTCTGCTAAAATCCAACATTGAGATACAGGGAAGTCGAGCTAACGACGTTAAACATAGTGCTTCTTGGGAGGCAACCCAAGTATTGTGAGATTCCCCTTCCCCTTTGAACTTGCATTATTTTCGGTCTTTTTAATTTCTTTTGGTCGTTTTTACACTTTTCGGATTTTTACGCTGTTGTTTTTTAATGTGATTGTGAGTTGCTCAGGGCTACTGAAGGGTGCAAGAACAATCTCTAAGGGATGTACATGTTCATTACAATGTGAGAGGGCTAAATTCGTGCTTCAAAAAAAAAAAAAAATATATATATATATAGAAAAACCTTGTTCATGCTACACAGTGCAACGTGGCGTAGCACTACACCTTCTTCTGTAGCAAACATAAAATTTTTCTTTGCATAACTTTTTTTAGTGCGCGTATTAAGTTTCCCCACATCGTTACATACGCCCCTTTTTCCACTTTTGGGTGCGCGACGGTGAAGATCTACATGTCGCCGTAGACGCACGTTGTATTTGCATATGGCCCTTATTTATTAAGTAGTGGCGAATATTAAGCCACTATAAATTCCATACGGCCTTTCATTTTTTCCCTCCGCGCCTTTTCTTTTGCCCTGCCTTCCTCTCTCGTTTTCTTTGTTCTTTTTGCATATCTGCGCCCCTAAATCGACCTCCATGGCTCCCATGAAGTCCACCCCAGCCAAACGGCAACAATCTGGCTCCACCTCGTGGGCGGCACCACCCTCTCAAGAAGATCCACATTGATTCGTTTCATGTGGGAAGCGGCGAATCTATCCGCAGTCGCTATTCAGCGCTTCGTTCGATCCGGGCAACGGTTTCCCCACTTCTAATGCATTCTTCAAGGCTTCCACCATCGAGCCGCGACTAAGCGGGCTTTATAATCGCCTCTTGTTCCGGAGTGGCCCATTAGTGTGGGAGTTCCACTGCAATCTTGCCTTTGAAGTCGGAACACACCGTCTTTGTCGGCCAGAATGGGTCGAGTTAGTGCTCGGGCCGTCAGCCGGATCTTGCGATGGATGACGGCGGTCACGGAGTATAGAAGTATTTGTTCTTGACCCTGAACTAGGCACGGTGCGGGGAGCTCACTCACGGCCGAGGGTGTGTGGAGCGTAATCATCGATTGGTGATTTCACCGCACCGGATGCACTCACTCACGCGTGGCCAGTGCAGTTTAATTTTTTTGTATTATTTAAAATCAAACCCACCCTGCATATGAGTACAGTTATGAAGGACAAGACGATCCTTCTATACGCCATGACCAAGGGGTTCTAGTTTGACATCGGGTCCGTCATTTAGTGGAGGTTGATTGGAGTCGACGAGGGAGATGCAGGGCCACTGATGCACCCGCCGTCATTACGAGTTGTGCCCGGTAGCGGAGTCCCCGATGTTGGACTGAGAGCAAGTGCGGCCCGGTGCTACCCAGTACCACTGCCCCTGAGGCAAAGTTCGAGAGGCAGGCGATTCAAATGAGAGCCCAGATGAGGATGCTCAGCGGCCGCTAATGCGGGCGACCACTGAGATGATGACCTTGAAATTTCAGTTTAACTCGATCCTGCGGATCAGTTATGTGCTCACCACACCGGTTTGGCGCATATTGGGATGAGTCTCGAGAGCATCGTGTTGCCACGAGTTAGGATATGGGCGCTCATCCAAGCTAAGATATGGCCACCATTTGCGCCCGGCCGAGGACCTTATCATCACGGCGGTTGTTTCATTTCTTCTCTCTTCACACCGCAGCCACTTCTTAGCCACCACCGTGATTGATTCTTTGGGACGTATCTCTTGGCATTTTTTTTTCTTTTTTCTTTTTGTCATTGAGGAAATTGTCAATTTAAAGTTTGGGGGTATATGGGTAGGCTCAGAGTTATTTTTTTTTATTTTGATTGTATTTCTTTTTTTTTTTTTTTTATCTTTGCATGTTATAGGTTTTCGACTGTTTTAGTTTGTTTTGGGTTGTTTTAGTTTGTTTTAGCATGTTTAAAGACCAAGCCTTGTCCCTATGTACCAACATATTTGCATTTGGCAATATTATGATTTGGTGATTTCCAGAATTGATTTTAATTGTTCTCAGCTCTAGTTGACCATGATTACAAAAATGCAGTCATAATGTCATGAAAACTTGTGTTTGATGAAATATGGAACTCGGGTTGTTTCTGGTGGAGGCTACGTTGTATAAAGTTGAGAATAACAATGTCCGGACACCCCTTTTAGATCTCGAGAAATCAATTCCCGAAGTAGGCTATCACGCACACACACACATGATCTCCGAGGTATGCTTTGACTTTAGACTCACCATGCACGAGAGTTCTCTGACCTTAAGGAAGATTAAGCACCACAAGTGATGGGACATAGAAAAAGGCAGTCTTTGAGCCACAAATATATATATAAAATAAAATAAAATAAAAACAATAATAAGTGGATCATCGATCGGAATCCTGAGGCACGCAATCAGGGGGCTTTGAAGCCTAATGCACAGTCGACTAAGTAGGAGCTATTAATCTCACTACACCTTTACATGGAGCGAGAGGATGGATGATCTCCACGATCACAGGACCTCGGTTTGGTTAGTGTTCGGGTGAAGTTATGGGAGGCTGGATAATACGATGCCCTTAACCCGATTGGTGAGGAGTCACCCGATGGACCCATTCTGAGGAACCCTCACCTAAAACCTCTTGGTACTAGTACTCTTCCCGGAGTTTGTCTTAGAATTAATCCCCTTGGGAATTAATTTGAAAGTGAATAAATTGGTGTGTTCCTCATCCTTACGTGATTAAGCTATTCCAAATGGCGAGTTAGATTCAAGTTTGGGGGAATCTTTGCGGTCGGACTATACATTGGAGATCACACACTTTACTTGCACTTGAACTCCTTGGGAAGAATTATTAAGTGCTAAAAATGGGGTGTGATTAGTACCCAAATAGTGTTATTTTGAGCCACATTTATAAACGGGTTTTGAGCACTTTTGATTGCTAATCAACTTAAATAACTTGATTGATACATTGAGGTCTAGAGCTTTCTTAATCACATTTTATGTCTATTTTTATAGTTTTGCAAGCCAAATACCTCATTATCGCTGTCCAAGTTCAAACCTACGATGAACGAGGCGAATTCGAAGATGCATGATTAGACGAGAGGAGATTTGGGGCAAATACGAAGAGAAGGAAGACCTGATGGAAATTTCGCGGGTTGCGAAATTTATATGGCTACTCCCACTTGTATTGCCGGTTTATTTGCTTTTTGACCTGCTTTGTTTGGCTTTGTACAAATTTGCCCTTGATGTAATTTTGGTTCCTTCATACATTTGTAATTTCCTTGGTATTGGGCCACTATATAAGCTTTCGATCGAGCTTGCAGCATCAATCAACTTTTCAGTCCATTAATCACTGAATAAAAATTGGGCGCCAAGTTTCCTCTCCTCCCGCATTCTTGTGTTATTTTCTCTCCGCCTTCACTTTCTTGCATTTCTCACCAGCGAACACCCTTGATGACAAATCGAGGATGTTCGACTAAAACCCCCTCGTCACTTGAAGGGAAGGCCCTTTAGGTGCCCGGTTTTGAGGTAAACTAATTTGTTATATTGCGTTTCATGTAGAACGCATTTATGGGTGTTCTACGTTCTTAACTGCAATAGGTTTTAAATCTTAAAAGCAGGCCCTCGCTGACTGTATTTGGCAAGCTTTTGGGTTTGAGTGGATACTTATCACTAGATCTATTGATACCCAATTAGTTGTCTCCTATTAGTTATTGTAGGGTAGGTTTAGGAGGTGTGTTCTCATAGATGCAAGACATTATGCTCATTAAATGCCATTTTCAAGAGGAAAATTATAGGGTTTCATTTAAAGCTAAATGAAGATCAGTTCGAAATTACTATAGGTCATCCTCCTGCATGCTTGAGAAAAAAAGGCAGGGACATGTCGGTTGACTACCAGAACCTATTGATGGCGAGACTTGAGTTATTTTATACTTTATTTCGATTTATTTTCAGTTTGCCAACCATTGCAACCCACTGTTTTTGCAAAAATCCTGAAATCCAAAGATGAAACACCATTTCCAATCCACTGCAACTCTTCTCTCATGAAGAAAACCCATCCACATGTTCGACCACAGAGCGAGCATGCTGCGGTAGCTCTTCGGCGGTAGGAACCACTGAGATACAAATTTTGTTGAATTAAATCGCCTATTGTGTACGAATCAAATGGCGGCAGATTCACAGGGATGGTCTGTAGTGAAGTTGTGAACATGATCCACATCCACAGTATTGGTGAATTCTCATTTCTTTTTTTATTTTACCATTTTTCCCAGTTTACGAGTTCGGCTGGGAATTTGGAATTTGTCTCTTTGTTCATCTGATTTTTCCTTGTTTTTATTTTAACTAACATCAACCTTTTTGGTAGCCTCGTTTTTGTTTGTTTCTTGCTTGTTTGTGTGTGTTCATAGCAGCTTATGCAGTGGGACAGAAACATTGCAGGATTATTGGAAAGGCTTAGTGCTTCAGTTGAACAAGGGTGTGAAATCAGTTTGCCTGAAACGGATCGACCCCCACGAGAAGCCGTGAAAATGACGGGGGGTTAGGGGACCAATGCCCTCTGGTCGATGGGGATCACATCACCCCCCCGGGTGAGTCACCTATGCATTATACCCCCTGCTGAGGATGTGGTAGTGAGGCCTTATCTGGTGGCCCTGCTCCCAACTTTTCATGGTATGGAAAATGAAAATCCATACACACACATCCGGGATTTTGAGGAAGTTTGCACAACTTTCAAAGAGGGTGCAACCGATATGGAGCTGCTAAAGTTGAAAACTTTCCCTTTAACCCTCAAAGACAAAGCCAAAATTTTGCTTAATTCACTAAGGCGAGGACCATCGAGAAGCAGGCGGAAGCGCGAGCATAATTTTGATGAAATTCTTGGTGCTCCTGAAGACCCGACAAGATTTGAAGAGGCAAAATATACGCCTTTGCGGCTCATGTGAGTGAAAAATTTTATCAGTCTTTGGGAAAGGTATCTTGGAAACCATCAATGCATGCCAGCGCCGCAGCCCGATCACGTGGATCTTTGGTGACCATTTTTATGATGGAATGTCCTGCCGTGAAACAACTCTTGGAGACCATGTGTGGAGGGACTTCCTCAATAAGATCTGATGAAGCCATGGATTTTCTCAACTATATTTGTTGAGACCTCAAAGCTTAGGATAGACAGTGAGCGTGAACATGACCACCGAGTAAACCCGAAGGGGAGGTATATATTCAGCAGACGGAGGATGTAGGCCCAAGGCTAGTTGTCTACGACCAAGGATGGAAGAACTTGAAATGAGAAATCGGCGGGAGTGCAGACGTAGGCGAAATACATGCCCTTCCAGCCATGCCATTTTGCCAATCCTTGGTCACGAGAGAGCATTGTCGATTTCTCCCCTGTTAAGGGGATTTGATGGCTAAACATGCAAATGTTGTGGGCAAAAATAGGCCACCATCTGATGCTCAGTATGGCAACAGCTACAATCCCAACTAGAAGAACCACCCCAACCTCTCCTGGAAGCCTAAACCTCTAGCATATATTTCCCTGGTTGCCTGGCGGCGGCAATAGTATGGGTCCGTCTTGCGGCAGCAACCACTGACCTCGTCCTGTTAAGCGGTATCATGAATTTGGCTTGAGGTGGTGGGAATTTCAATAGAGGAGCGGCTAGCCAATGCTCAGTTGAATCAAAAGAATAAAGATGTAGAAAGCTCCATGAACAAAGAATTGATGGGCTCCTTTGATAGCCTCAATCGAAGAAAATTGATACCTTGCAGTCATATCCTGAGGCGACGATCGACAACGGGTGCAGGGAGGCGAGGGAGATTCCACGCTTCCCGGGCTCTTTGCCCGATCCACAGGGAGTGCATGGGCAGCGCATACGATGAGCCTGCACAAAAAATGGATGAAGTTAAGGCCATTACCACCTTGAGGAGTGGTAAGGAAATTGAGCAGCCAGTGCCCAAACCTGTTTGAGAGACCAGAGAAGAAGAGGAATTAGAGCCAGAACACATATTCATTAAAGAAGATTCGATGAAGAAAAGCATGCCTCCTCCATTTCCCCCGACCTTCAGAGACAAAAGAAGGCCTCGAACAAGCGGGCATCACGGAAGTGTAAGAGGCGAGTAAAGGTGAACATCCAGCTACTTGACATGATCGAACGGGTTAGCTTTATGCTAAATTTCTAAAGGACACGTACACGATCAAGAAAGGACAGGCATTGACAGAAAGGCCTTCACGGTGAACAAGTCAACTCCATCATCAGGTCTGAAAACCTTGGTGAAATCTGAAGATCGGGATCCCCCGCCCATCTCGGTCGACATTGGGGCATGCGTGGATAAGATAACTGCTTGGTTGGGAGCGATGTCGAGCTCACGCGTGCTCGATTATTGCAGCGATTGGTTTGGGTGAAGCCTACCAACATCACCCTATCCTTAGCTGATCGATCGGTAAAAATCCCAAAGGGAATAGTGGAGGATGTCTTAGTGAAGGTGGATAAGTTTTATTATCCGTTAGACTTTAATGGTTCTTGATCACGGGCACGTAGCGAGAGGGCATTAACCAAGTGCCCGACATACTTAGGAAGCCATTCTTGTACATCTAATCACCATAATCATTTGCTTATTAATGGAGTCGTATGGCTATCGCAGCAATATGACCTTGGAGCTCAACATTTGTCACTGACGGCAAGCATAAGTCGTGAGAGGATGAGGAGAAAATTCGGATGAAGTATGCCTAAGTGAGTCTGAGTGTGAGAAAACCACGATTGCCTGAGAGCGATGAAGAGCAATGGCATTTATTAGATAACTAACTACACAGTCACTCCTCCTGCAATGGTAGTCCCACCACCACCAGAGAGAGCGGGATGCTTAGAAGGAGCGGAAAATTTGGATTCAGCTGCGGCACACCTCACTATGACATGGAGGGCTTCTCCTCCTGGACCCTCATCAAGCCTAATATTAGGCTACATACGCATTAGGAGTGGTTCCTGCGGGAACTGGAAACCACTCAATTTTTGTTGAAATTTTTGTTTACATTATTTTAAAAGTTTTAATCGGAGTTTTTCTTAATATCCTGAATTTTCAATTTTTTTCTTTCTTTTTTTCTTTTGAAAAATTCTCTCAATTTCAAGTTTAACTCCTCACATCTTATTGGTTTCATTTTACAGGTGTTGGCGAGTACAGACGGAGTTTTGGAACACAAAATTTCGCGGTGCCTTGTTCATCTCATTAGTCTGGCGCCAAAACCTTCGTTTCCCTTCTTCATAAATTCTCCCGTTTTTTGAGCCACCCATTTAATGGCGATTGCAGCCATTAATGGGCAAGACCTTTCACCCTCCCCAATATAAACCCTTGATTCCTCTTCCTTCATTCTACTCCGTTCGCCCTAAAGCTTTTCGCCCCCCCCCCATCCCTTCTCCCTCTTTTGCCTGAAGTACGGTGAAGACTCCTCGTGTGTCTATCTTTCCGACTGAATGGTGTTGCACTCCTCTCACCATAGCTCCAGCCAGAGCATCACGCTAAGCACAAAGATAAATGGAGAGGGCCATCAAGAGACGCCTTTAGATCCAACCAAGGCCGCCGCCACCTGCTCCTACAGCCTCAACCGTTGCCGCCACCACTCCCCCCTCGCCCTCGCAGCCCATCCAGTGGCAATGCCACGCCGCCCGTGGGCTCTTCCAGCAGATGTGGCTCCCTCGCCTGAGGAGGCATTACACCGGTGCCACACTCAGATCACGCCTCCATCACATCAGGAGACCCCGAAATTCCACTTTCAAAAAGGCAAAATCGTAATTTCAGCAAAAATCCTAATTTTTTCTAGATCTCGGATGAATAAACGACTTCAATCGCTGAATCCGTCTCGCGAATCTAGCTACCACGTCGAATCTCTACACGACCCGAGATAGTCCGACACTTGCAACATTTTGAGGCGTCGGAGGTTCGCAATGAATCCATGGAGCGACAAGTCACCTATAACATGTAATCATGTGACACATGTTGCATGAGTAGAGAGGTGATGAAAATGGACGGTCGAGATAGTGCCAAGTGTCAAAAATCCAAGATAAGGGACATGGATGGCATTATTGGAATTTTTAATGATAATAGGACAAAAGTTTGAATAGTGGTCATCTCCTACATTCAAAAAGGGCAAAAACGTGCAAGAGGAAAATAGGGGAGATGCAGAGGCTAGGTTTTTGAAATCTAGAGAGAGAAAGTGTGCCTTCTCTCTAGATTTTCTACACACCTGGATCACGCAATTTTCTGTGAGCAAGAAGGAAAGTTGCTCTACACTACGATAAGAATTATGGGCACCAGTTTTGATGAGTTTCACTAAACTCGTGGATAGGGTTTTATCCTACTGAGTTGCACTTCATTTGCTGTTTGTTAATGATTAAGTCGATTCGAGGCCGCGAGGGGTCGTTTGATCGTCCAAAAAACCAGACCAAATTGTTGGAATTTCAGTCTATTTGAGCGCTTTAGTGACAATCTTACTAGACCGTTGGGTAATTGTATAATTTATACAATAAATTTTATGGTGAATAGAGTGCCGAAATGGCCATGAAAATTTAAGCCACAAAGTGAATATCGCTTTTGATGAGTAGTTTCCTACTTTGACGCCTACTTAAGGTGTTTCTCAGACTCGTTAAAAATAGTCCCGGGTTGGTGTGAATTGGACCAAAAACGTCCATATGTTGTATGTATGAAATTGTTTGAGGTGAATGGTTTGAAAGTTATTGATCGCAAGCATTAGGTTAATGCTTGAGGTGTTAACATGATGTCACAATTATATGGAATATAATTGTGTAGACCATTGGAGATGAGATCGATTCGCTCAAATGAGCCACTCAGACGTTTGAAATTGTTAGAATTACATGTGGTGTGATTTAAAATTGGAGAATATATGCATATATAGGCAGCATATATATATATATTGGTATAAAATGGTTGAAATGGCATATTACATTTCATATGCATCAAAATCTAGAACAGTGTGAGCATGACATGAATTTTCCTCAGAAACATGGTTAAGTAAAGGAATATAGATGATTTTCCTGAGAATGGGTTGAGAGACGGTCCAATGTAAGATCATTTTCGATGAGGACCACAGACTCAAGTTGTGAAGTTTTCCAACACACTGGCCGTGGAGTAGCCCCACATTTTACCGACATTCAGAGGTTTATTTCAAGAACAACAAGTTTTGTTTTGAAATGGTGTTTTTAACACATGGCTTAGCAAAGTGTGAGGGAGCCTGTGAGGACCCGAGATGATCGGCATTTAGAGTCTAAAAGTGATCACGACTTACTGAGAGTGTGTGCTTACAGTTTGATCACACATGCACTTAGTGGGGTAACTCATTTGGGTGATTCCTCCACTAATGGGCGATAGCTCACCCTATCGAGGGAATATTATTTCGTGACAGAGCGCTCGAGAAGACTCGCTTCATTTGGTAGGCTGATTTGAAGAAAAGCTTCTGGTTAGTTTTTGATGTTTTTTAAGGATAATATGTATTAGAATTGTAAATTTTAATATGTATTTAAGAGTAATGTAAAATTCCTTGAACCATTGGGAAAATATAGTGAGGCTTTGATTTGAAAGCATTGGAGAAGGGGCCAAGCACCCTTTATCAGTAGGTCTCAGAATATGAGACGATAGATTTTCGTAAATAGTCGACCTGACACCCAGCAGAAGGTCACACACATCCTGCTAAACCAGCCCGGAGGGCCCCACCGCCCAAGAGGGCCAGGACTTCAGGCCCAGGCTGCCCACCAGACTCCCGGCCACGCGGCACCCCTCACCGCTCACAGGCACACGGAGCCTCGACCATCCTCGCACCATTATCGGGCGCCTCATTTCGGGTCCCATCCCGGGGAATGTTAATCGAGCGAGAGATCTGCACGGAGTGTTTACTACGCATCTTCGCAGCATTTGCAGAGGACTCCTCGAGCTCCGAGAGACTCCACGCCCTCGTAGATACCATCCGAGCCATTCATGACGCCGCTTCGATGCTGCGATTCTAGGTAGTCATCGAAGCTTACTTCACGACGCCTAAAGAGGCCAACCCGACCGCTCCCGCATTTTTCCATCGACACCGGCCAGATACTGGGGCCTCCTACATCACACCGCTTCATCCTGGCTTCGTGGTCCTCGCTAACGCAAATGGGCCATAGACAAGGTCCCATCCCTCGACCGTGAAGATCAGTCTGCCTTCTCTCTATGGACACTACCGCTGGGACTATATTGTTGAGGAGGCAACTCCCACAGTGCATTCTATTGATAGACCATATATCATGGCCTAACTCGTCTCGCTCCGCACACGTCTGTGAGGAGAGGTTATTTGAGGCTAGATCATTTCTGCAGGGCTTCTAAGGTTCCAAGCGACAGCCGAGTCGATCATGATCGCCCTGTCTCCACTTTCGAGGACAAGGTCCACCGCAAGAGTCCCGCTTCCTGAAACAGGTCCATACGCCTCCTATTTACACTCCCGCCAGCCGGGAGCACACTTGCCGACCGAGCCCCTGATTGAAGCCATGCTACGAGGCCACCATCAAGCCGATCGACGCAGCCATGCCATGCAGGTTTTCATCTTCTCGCTCCGGGGACCAACCGAGACCAACCGATATTCCACTCGAGGATCACCGCAGCTAGAAACCGAGGAGCCTGCCCAGCTCCTTCCGCGCCTCCAACCCACCAACATACCCGCACTTCATCTGCTCCCCATCTTCGGCTTCTACTTCATGCCTCATTGCTCATTCGGGGATATATAGCTGGCCAAGCACTCCGAGACCGCCTCAACAGATGATACCATCAGCACCAGGACTTTCGACCATCATGGATGCAAACCGCACGTTCCTCCACCACTCTCGGCCTTCATTTCGCGGCCGCCCATGCCACTTCGCAGAGCAGATGACTCAGACCGAGCTACCATGGCTCGACCAAAGACCACCTAGCACGTAATCAGTCATCCTCATGCACCCAGAGGCCACCTGGCCTCCCTGGCGCCCTCCCATGTCCCTACTCAGCCTCTCACACCTCCTCAGGTGATCATCCTCCAACACACCCACCTCGAGATCCCTTAGATGTACAGCAAATTTCGCAGCTAGCTTAAAGACACCGGGCGGAGACTCCCAATATCCAGCCGAGGACGATTCTTCATCAATACCAATCGAAGGTACCACTCTTCACTAACTTTTCATTCATATATCACTTCACACTTACACTTGCATACTTTAATGGGGAGAGTTAGTGTTGAAGGTGATATGTCTATACCGGGCCGATTTCATTCTTTTGTATCACCCCTGCCAAGAAAGCCCATTTTCAGACATAGTTTAGTGGCTATTGTTTACTTCATTTGAAAATGTCAAAATTTTTTGTGAAATACACCGTTATATATATCATACAACTCCATTTTTCTACACTTTTGCAAATCATTTTTTGCCCCCATTTTTTTGTGGTTCTACCTTTCATGTATGTTGAAAAGTTGAAGCACTGTATGATACCATCAATGCTAGAATAGTTCCATGTAAGATATTAAGATATTATTAAGTCCTTATTCAACTTTTTCATCCACTTAGCCAACCACACACAAGGCACGGGCTTTTGGTCAATAGGTCAGAGAAGCACATACTCCCCCTTTTACTTTGCAAAACCGGTCTTAGCTTCACTGACCACCCATAATAGGTTAAGGTTCCCGCTTGTTAGGCCAATGAAGCCTTCCAATAGAAAAAAAGAAAAAGAAAAATAGAAAAGCCAAGACGCTTCCTGAAACCCAGCACGGTCCGAGGGTTTCACAAGTGAAGCCTTTAAAGCCCTGTGCCCTAAATCAACTCGTCAGGAGCCACTTAGTTCTCATACATGGACAGAGGTTTTAGCGAGTTGTAGGTGCCGGAATTTTGAAATCATCTGAGTCCGGGTGAAACTCAGAAAGAAGGCCGAAGATCCTTTCGACTTAATGCCCTAAACCTTAGTTATCGGGAGTCAGCAATCCTTCATACCTGACTCTGGGTGAGTTCGAAGCTCAACATTGCATCCTACACAGAAGTGTGAAATAAGAGGAACCATCTATTTTAGGTTAGTCAAAAATTCTAAGGCATGGGCGTGACACTTGGGGGAGATAGCTAGCAAACATTGTAAAGCCGATCACCTAAACACTTAGATTTTAAAGGGAGCTCAAAGCTGATTTTGGAATGGAACCGCTCTCCAAACTCATATTGTATGACATCTATTCTCCCAAGCTGGTTTTTCTGCAGAGTCCCAATTTTTCATACGAGGGTAGGGCATTACTTATACACACGTTTTGGAACGTATTACCCTTTTCAGACACATAACCCGCATGATCGCTCCTTTTTTAGATACATATAAGGGACTAGCAATGCTGGGCCAGGCTGGGGGAGTGATTAAGATCATAAATAGTGTTTTTTGAAATGTTTATAGCAGGTGTTTTGAAAGATACTTTCAAATAATCACAACTAGGTCAACCCAATTGATACATCGAGGTCCCTACTTTAGTTACTAATCACATTTTCGGGTATTTTTGTAGTTTTATGTGCCAAATAATTCCCATTATCTTCTAATCCGATTAAACAATATGAACCTTGAGGCAGACTAAGATGCATGATCGAACCGAGGAGATTTGGAGCAAAAATGAAAACAGAAGACATTATGGAATGCTTGGCAAGGTTGCTGTAAAATTTACTCCGTTAGTTCCTCACAAAGTCATAAATTTCGCAACACCGCTCCCGCACCGCCATTGACTGCTTGACCAAGGCTTTATTTATATTGCATAAATTGGGCTTCTGATGTAATTTTGGTTCCTTTATACATTTTGTATTTCTTGGTACCGAAATATATAAGCCTGCAATAAGCTTAACATCAACTTTTCACCCATCAACAATAAAAATTGCGCCAAGTTTCCTCTCCTCCGCCGCCAGGTGATTTTCTCTCCCTTCTTACTGTGATTTTCTCAAGAATAAACACCCTCGATGATTGAAAACTGGCTGGATGTTCCGGCTAAACTCCCTATCCTTGAAGGGAAAGGCCACCGGGTGCCATTCGAGGTAAATCCACCGTTTTCTCGCAAGCCTATGTGAGCATTTGCGGGTGTTTACGCTCATGCTTTTCACAATAGGTTTAAATCTTCAAACATGCCCTCACCAACCCGTATTTGGCAAGCTTTTGGGTCTCTGCGGATTTATCACTAGGATCCACCGATACCCAGCTTAGTCAGCCTCCCATTAGCCATCAGAGGGTAGGCTAGAGGGTGAGTTTCACCATCCGGGGAGCACGGCGCTCACAGCCATTCCTTCGTGGTTTACGTTTTAAAGCTAATGAAGATACTCTGCCTGGAATGACTACAGGTCATCCTCCCCAACGCGAGGAAAAAAGACCCGAGGACATGTCGCTGACTTAGAACCAAGCCTAAAGGGTCTGAGACTTCAAGGAGTTCTTTATACTTTATTTTGATTTATTTTCGCCACTATCAAACCAATGTTTCAAAAACTTAAACTACAGGAGGAAACTCTATTTTCAATCCACTACAACTTCCTTCTCTCTCAGAGAAAACCCATCCTCGTGTTTGACCTCAGACTACCAGCACGGCAGTGTAGCTCACACAGAGAACCCCGGTGGGATACAAATTTTCTTGAATTCAATACGCCTACTGTGGCACGAATCATTGACCTGCTTGGTCAACCGAGACTGACCGTGCATTCTGAAAGTTGAACCGAGTAGTCCTCGACCTTTTAAACTGGTTCTTATAACCCTTTCTTGTCGGGTATCATGTGTATTAGACCCATAAATGTTACATGAAGGCGCGTATTCTATGTGCTCGGTTAGGAAACTGCTCTTACTGAGGACAAGCAAGGCTGTTAAGGGGTGTTGATCGGAGGAATCATGATAATTCCAAGACAATTTCTAGTGTGTTTTATCTTAACTTGTATGATTCATATCCATATTCACTAATATTGCTTAATCCCCTATACCTGTAATGTTTCATGTAACATGGCGATATTGGAATAAAAAAAGAAGCTAATAATAGAGGAAAGAACCAAAGCGCAGAAAAGAAACAAAGAAGTGCAATGCTATCGCCTCGGGTACGTTAGCCAGCAGGCGACCCATGCCGTGGCGTAGAACCCAAATAACAGCGAGCCTACGCCGCAGCCGAACCCTAGCGTAACTGAAGGCCTCGAGTATGCCGCGGCAGCTTCCTTCGCCGCGGTACAGAGCAGGCCTCCATTCCAAAACGGGAGATCTGGTGCCTGGATGAGACGGGCCATTAATGGGCTCAAGTTCCGAGGTATAAAAAGGGAGTGATTTCAAGGGAAAAATGGGGATCGGAGGCAAAACATTGTGTGAAGTGAGATTGAGTAGGACAGATTGACGAAGACGGATTCCGCAGATCGCCAACACGCTTCTTCAGATTTCTTTCTTTAATTCATTTAATGCCGGAAATCTTCAAGCATGTAATGAAATCACGGTGAACTAACTTTTCCCTCTAGGTTTTGTCAACCTCTAAACCAAGCACTGCTATGCATTACTACTTTTATTGCGGGTTTATTTAATATCAATATGAATTTCTATGGTTGTTTTACTCCTGAATTTAATCACATGTTATTATTTGGCCAATTATGGCATGCTAATGCTAGGAGTCTGATATCGAGAGATGATGACTCGTAGGGACATGGGTAAAGCAACACTTGGTCAATCAGAGAATAAAGATATCCCGTGTCCCATGTGTAGCACTACAGGTGGTCTGCAATATCCATGCATCTCTGAGTCAAGGGGCCAAAGCAGAGATGCACACACCTATAATAGCGAGATAGGCAAGTATCTCGAGAGAATATCTTTGTGGTGACACGATCAACCCGCTAACATAAATCATATGGTATATTAAATAAATGCGCCATCAAGGTTAAAATCCATCGTGTGTGGTAGGTGAAGGCAAAACCCTAGGTTTTTCATCATTACCTAAATCGAAATTTTAATATTAGGTTTTTTAATTCATTTAATTTGTTTATAATTCACTACAGATCAACATCCAACATTGTTCAGGTCACTAAATCAGTACTTAACACGCTTCTCTTCGTGAGAACGACACTTGACTAGCCACTACACTACGTGAACTCGACATGTATACTTACGCCGCACCTGCCCCGCATTTCCTACCAACTTTTACACGCCTCACTTTCACTCGTCAGGTAGTGTTTCTCGTGCATCCTCTCTTATAAGGAACTCCTGAAAGTGTTGAGCATCCTTACAAGGAACCTCTCGAGGGTAAGTTGAGCATCCTACTAGAACCTCCTCTCATTCATGGGAGTGTTTCTCACATCCTTACAAGGAACCTCGAGGTAAGTCGAGCATCTTTACAAGGAACCTCTCTCATTCATGGTAGTGTCTCTCAAGCATCCTTATATGAAAACTCTTGAGGTAAGTCGAGCATCCTACAAGGAACCTCTCATTCATGGTAAGTGTTTCTAAGCATCCTATAAGGAACCTCTTGAGGGTGTTTTAGCATCTTTACAAGGAACCTCTCTATTCATGGTAGATTTTCAAGACATCCTTACAAGAAACCTCTTGAGTTTGCTGAGCATCCTTACAAGGAACCTCTCATTCATGGAGTGTTTCTGCCACATCCTACAAGGAACTCCTCTTTGAGGGTAAGTTGAGAACTCTTACATGGAACCTCATTCATGGAGTGTTTCTCAAGCATCCTTACAAGGAACCTCTTGATAGGTGCCGAGATCCTTATAAGGAAACTCTCTATTCATCGTAGTGTCTCTCACATCCTTACAAGAAGCCTTCTCGGGTAAGTTGAGCATCCTTACAAGGGACCCTCATTCATGGGAGTGTTTCTCACATCCAAGGAACCTCTCAAATAAAGTGATCATCCCGCAAGGAACCTCTCACACATTCACTTTACATCAACCACAAGAACACCTTTACAAACCATTAGTACCTATAACCACAATGAGTCCATAAAACTCCCCCAATTTACAGAAAACCTCCCCCAAACCCCACAATTCCATTTGAATCAATCTCACAACTACTTAGGAAAAATACAGATCACATCCATATTATTTCACCGCTCAATAATAAAGCTCTAGCATTTAGAAATCAATTCAAATAAATACATGGAGAAGAATAAATCCTCATTCTCTCGTGACAGGAAAATGATTTCCCAGACCATAAATATATAGCATTTATAACCCCAAACGATATATAAATAACTTAGCTCATTAATGTAGAGAATGGGAGAAAACCCCGTCATCTCTTGTGTCTAGATATGATCTTATTTCTGATTCGAATCCGCCTACTTCTTCCCCTCAACCGGTTCCTGGTGGTTCCAAAGGGTGTAGGTGAGAGTAAGTAAAATAAAATGAGGGAAATGAAGTGGAAAAGGGTTTTAAACAACAGCCCCGATTTCACCGCTCATGGGCCGCTGGTTTTTTCTCTCCAGCAAAATTACGCTTGCCAATACAATCTCCAATTTGATCTCTATGACTACAGTAAGGTTTTTCAATGTTCAGGATTCATTTTTAATGTTATTTTAACCGAAAAGCACTTATTTTTCTCTTTTATTATTCCGCCTTGTATACTTATTTATTCTCATAATTTTATTTAGATTTAAATGAGATGTTAATATAAACAAAGCTAATTAAACGATGGTGATAGTTTATACATGCGGGCTTACAACACAAAACCACTAATACAGGGCAGAGTACAAGTGCATCATAATTGGGCACAATGACCTGTCTGTGTTTAAAGGAAAGGATGTGGGGCCATATATCGGGCTTAGTTTATTCTGCTGCCTCAGGTGGATAGCATGACTGGGCTCACCGTACACTCTCAAGAGCTTTCTTTGGCTTCACATATTTAGCCATCGAGACTGTGCCTCCTACATATAGTTTATAAATGCCTGATTTCAATCACAGTAAATGTGGTTTCGCTTTTTTAATTCTATTTGCACGTGGCCTAGATTCTCGCCCCCGATCAACTTCCCCGATATCTTCCAGGTACCTCGCCTTGATTAGTTCTTTCCACTAGAAATTAGCTACACCGTTGGTCTCGCTCATGTGATCTCTAAGATACATCGCGACCATAAGGATGGTTTTCTTTGAGAGAGGGAATCCATCCGGATCGTTGCAAGCCACTCTGAAAATCCGGGCAACCGCAAATGAGGGCAACAACCATATGTGATGTTCAAGGGTGAATTTAGGGGTTCCTTTTTTTTCAGGATCGATCACAAGATCGCTCTGCTTTTACTCTAATACTTTAGCTCGCATAACTTCTTCCTCCCATTGTTGCCCTCACTAGCTTCGCTTGCGATCAACACAAATGCTGTCATACATGTTATATTCCAATGCTTGGAGTGGAGGTTCACCCGCCAGAACTCTTCCATTGTTGCTGGTGAGTCTAAAGGCAGTGAGTGGAAGAAAGGAATGGATGGCCTAAAGCTTCTCCTCAAGTTGTAAAGGACTGTGTCCATGTTATAGGCCTCTACCTGTTAGACGGCTTACCCAAATCTCCTTGTGAAGTCTCGGATGAATTCTTCTTCTTGCTTTATAATAGTCTGCAAAGAGCTAATGTTCCTTTCCTACCATACCGAACAAAGATACTGGGAGATGAATGCAGTCCAAAGCTCATTGAATGAATTTATTGAATTACAGAGCTCAGGGAACCAGATAGCGCAGCACTTACTAGCTGAAATACTTTAACAACGGTCATTATTTGCCCAAAGTCATCGTCGGTTGTAATGGAGCATATGATCATAAGGGCCGCTGGAGCCATCAAACATGGTAAATCTTGTATATAAACTCAGACGGCTTCGTATCAGAATGTCTAGTCTTCAGGGCAAAGAGAGCATGTTGTCGTGCCTCGAATCTGGGCCATGGACGACATAGTATGTCACTTAAGCCGGCTGCTGATGTGCTTCGCCTATTTCTGTAGGCCAGCACCATTCTCAAAATGTAGGAATCCAATGTCGCCACAATCATTATACTATCAGGGAGTCCACAAGTCATTTCCATAGGAGTGGTTTCGAGAGATCCTTGTATTATTTTCCAAATGAATGTGCATTAAAGTAAAAACTGGGAGTTAGGGACGATTGATCGAGTAACCGACAATTTAACTATTTTAAAACAAGAAAGGCGAATGATAGGATCCTTAGGTTTCCACTAACCACCGACTAGGTAACACCCATCTCTTACTTACAATCTCATCTAGAGCCACATGAATGGTCTTTTGACTTATATAATCAAGATTTATAAGACAAAGAGCGACTGAGCGATAATAAACACTTGTTCACACGCTTAGGCCCTTAGTTTCCAGACAGATCACACAACGTAAATGAGACCTCTGCTCACACATTGTCAAGAAGGATAAACTAAGGTTTTATAAGAGTTTGGGGCAAGCTTAGTATCGCATTAAACCCATTGAAGCACAAAAAGAGGGATCGAGGTCAGCATCTCGAAGGAGGCGAGGTTCCATCATAACCCTATCATAGAGGTTTTCTAGGAACTCATTAAAACTCCAGAGTCGACCATGATTACGTAACACTGACTGTAAATGTGACTTGAGAAATAACACTTAAATTGCAAGGTTGGGATATCAAAAACACAGAATCTCTTAAATAATACCAAGTTATAGAAACCAACTGAAAGATTACAAGTGATTAAAAACTTAGAATCAGAAGAAAACTATGTTCTTACTTGCTAACCCTAGAAAATTACGAGAAGCACCCCAAAAGTTCAAGACCAAACCCTAGAATCCGATCCCTAACTCTACGCTCAAGTGGGCTAATACAACTTCGTTAGGATCTGCAAAGTGGTGGTCGAAGATCGTAGCGTGCCCTTGCACCACAGAGTGATTAAATTGGCCAAGTCCCAAGCAGAGACCACATAACAGTATCGACAGATCAAAAGTGCTATTTTGAATCCTTCTGCTTATTGTGTGTTGAGCACTTTTTATGTACTAATCAGCATACTAACCCAATTTATATGTCCCCGCTTATTCTACCGATCGATTTTACGGTTAATTTTATGCTTTTCTTTCGTAAGATATAACGCCAAATTCATCTAGCTCAATTCAAACACGACCCGAGTTGAACTCATCAGACATCGATCCAGAAGGAAAAAGAAGAGCAAAAAGTGAAGAAAAATGGAGCACCATAGACAATGTTTTACACGCTCTTTCTTGCTCACTCATCCTGCAAGACTGCTCATCCCTGGCCTATCACATTCTTCTCGCTCCATGGTTATTCTTTTCGTTTCTTCCCAATTTGTCCTTCGTAGTGGCTTTTCATTTTTGGTTTTATTTGTACTTACACACACTAGAAAGCACCTATTTACTTCGCTGCTTTGTAAAAAAAACAATCACTTAATCAATAAATTGACTCGAGAAGCTAAATTTCTCCTGCTTCTTTTATTTTCTCCTTTCCTCTCATTTATTGCACGTTTCAAGAAGCCAAAACACCGAGGATATAATCCCTGAGGATGATCTGGCTAAAACCCTTCCTTCTCACAAAAAGGTCATTGCGTGATCTAGAGGCTACTGGAGGTCCTCGCTTTTCACGAGGTAGTCACCGGCTGTCTGTTCCCCGCTTTAACTGTTAAATCCCTCCAATCCTTCTTGAATGGCTATTTGCAAGCTGGGGTTCGTGATGGCTTGCTAGACATCGAGATTCATTAGGTTACCTCTATAACCCCATTGCAGTGGAGTCCAAGAGACTATTCTTCTTTTCACTGTTTATGACCGATGGCTGGGGTAGATGCCATTTCTTCATGATAAATATTTCGGGGTTAGGTTTTATAGCGTTAAATGAAGATCCTGCTCGAGATGATTATAGGTCATCCTCCCCAACGCAGAGAAATGAACCCCGAAGCCCTCGCGCTTCTAGATTCTAAGCTCAAAGATTTTGATATTACTTAAAGGGAGATTTCCATTCATTATTTTTCTTTTTATTTCAAGATATTTCCACTCTTCACTATCAAAACTCCTCAACGCTTTTAGCAAATCCTTACAATCCAAACCAAATCTCACCATTTCCGACTTTATTACAAACTGTTGCACGAAGAAAACCCACTTGTGTTCAACTCAGAACCACTATACTACAAAGAGCTTTGTTTATCAAGTAGAGAGGGAGGAATTTAGGATACAAATTTTGTTGATTAATCACCCTACTATATACCTTAATCAAGACTTCACTCAAGTATAGAAGGTGGTGGTATCGGTACTCAAAGTATCACTGTACTCCACAAATTTCTCAGAACCAAAAGCACTGTTTCATTGGACCAAAAGACATATATAAATTTATGACACTATTACCAAAGGACTATTATCTAATCCCCATTAAAAGAAACTTGTTGATTATATTTCAAGGCATACCGATATAAAATGGTTTCAAGAATCGATACATTTCTTTTTTATATGTCGATCCATGATTTCGCAAGTGCATAGGTCAACAAGTAATAAAAAGTGATTTTAGTCCGTATATCGATCCTGGCAGAGATCTCAAGAATTTTCAATCAACTACCCCGACTACTCAAGCTCTATACTATTTCGGGATCATGATAGACAATTCTGAATCCACTCTTTGAAAGCCTTAAAATAAATGAAAACTAAAAGAATTGAATTAATAACAACAATCAATATCGAAATAATAAAATAACAAATTTAGATCAACAGCTTATCCCAAAGGGCACAGAATAAAGCTATCAGAAACATCAAATTTTCCATATTGCACTAATTTGTGTTTCAGAAATTACGATTTAAAACTAGTCCAAGGAGATGAAAAGTGCTAATGATCTTCCACACTCCATCGTTTCATCATCTAACCTGACCGCTTCTTTCAAGACAAAGGGGTTAGATAACTACCTTTTAATTGGTCGCCTTGTTCCGGGGGGTATTTTCTTTTTCAATACTTCATCAGACACCCGGGATCAGAACCCGAGGCTCCTAAATTATAGTCACAATGCATTTACACTATACCGTTTTCTTTCCTCAAAATTGTAATGTCTCCATTCTTTCCTTTATTAGATCCTTACAACATGATCAATTCACCATTCGACCGAGGCGAACTCTCGCATGTTTAAATTGATAACCGCTCAACTCATTCTCGTTCCAAGTGAAAAGAGGATTTATCAATTTAATCACACGAGTTAATAATAAATCACCATTGTTGCTCGCATACCATCCACGAATTGCTCATCACTCGTGAGTCGCCTCCCGTGTCACCTGTGAGGGCCTCCGAAACTGTGAGCTTGAGACAACTGCTATGGGCAGGCTGGTTAATCGATATTGGGATCACCATAAATAAACAAAACCAAGAAGTAGATTTTACAAACCTAAGTTCAAGATCAAGAATGTACTCAGTAGATACTTTTTTGACTATAGAGGTCATTTCTGTTGGAAGCTGTTTCTAAACCACTGATTACACCATACATTGGCTCACATTTGATCAAGAAAACCACCGATAATAGGGAAACCGGTAGTCTGAACTAAAATTTGTCCTATCTCCAACAACTTACGCAATATAACCAGCTAAATATAACCGCAGATCATACTAAAACTATATCATTTAACTGTCTGATCCAAATTTGTAAAACACACTAATTCAAAACCAAAAACAAAGAAAGAAAGAAAATTAAAAATAATGTGAGCCTTAAGTAATCATAGATTCTCTCTTTCAAGTCACAAGAACCTGCCTCAAAGAGCGCTTACATATTTATGGTTCAAGTCAGTCTAATTTCGATGCACTTCGGTTTCAAAGACCAGCTCACAAGATGCGACACATCATTCTTTTGTCGCACTTCGCTGTCTCGCCAGGCGTAAGCCTTGCGGTCGCTGACATGTCTTTGCGAACCGATGTCGCCGATGCCTGATCTTGTCGCCGACCTCTTTCTTGAAACTGACAATGTTAATAAAATTTTTGCATCGACGTCGCCATCTTACCTCTCAGATTTGATGTCGACACCAATGTCGGTCGCGAACCTTCCGGTTCAGAATGGGATGCTACGCACTTTATGATAGGTCGCGCACTGCTCCGTCGCCACGCGATCGCTTAATAACGTCGCCGACCAGTTGATGTCGCGCGACAACCAGGTGTCATTTAATCTTCTTCTTGAGCGAACCCCGTTGTCGCACAACCACGGATGTCGCGATCTTTCTATTGATGTCACGACAATGATCTTGTCGCGCCTTTTCAGAATCGATGTCACGACCATTTGAATGATGTCGCCATCTTCTTTAATGATGATGTCGACCTAGTTTCCTTGTAACTGATGTCGCTGATCGCTTCTAATAAGTTATTTAATGCATCCATACAGAATAGTTAAATGCAGAATAATTGTTTATCTTCTCGCATACAACTTTTCGTGTCGCGACTCTGGCCATGCCCACATCGTGACGGTTTAATTTCGTCGCTGACTGGAATGATGTCGACATCATGTCTTCTTCTCTTCATCAATTTCAAGTTGCTTCGACTTTATTTTCGCTCCAGCCTGCTTTTTCTCTTCACCACGTCATTTGGAGACCTGAGCCTTGTAAAGCTGCAACCACGCATATGTATTTCGATCATTAAAAGGCTCAACACATAACAAATCCAATCCTCAGGCTTCTCCGCCGCACTCTCTTCACCGGGCAGACATCGCACGCTGCCACATTCCTCGCCTTCCTTTTACCGAATTTCTTCGCTTTCTTGAATTCCCGCTGCACAAACAGCTTTGGTGAAGTATTCCATATTCTCGCACATAACCATCCTTTTTTAATAAAATAAATCTTAAATGACTGAAAATGGGGAGGACTTTGCTCATCAAACCTCTCTCTAATTAAAATTCAGTTGTCTCTCACAAAGAAAGAAAGATTTGTTTGTCTCTCAAACAAAGGATATTGCTTTGTTTGTGCTGCAACCATTGTTCAAAAACCAAACACTGCTGCTTATCAGAGTATTATTATCGTGTTCAAATAAAGGTTAGTTTATATCACTGTGTGTAGATAACTTAAATTGTTGAATTTGTTTTATAAACAAGATAGTCAATTGATCTCGCGAAGAGTAGCTAGTCTTCTTCCTCAATTCTTAGTGAGTCGCCTAACCTCGTGAGGCTCTTCATAGTTTATCCGAATAGTTTCAAATTCCATACGCTTGTTGTTCATATCGATTCTCTCATCACTGGTGGAATTCAACTTTCAAGATCGGCCAAAATTTTCAGTTGTAATAAATAGGCTTAATGTAGATAGATGAATTTTTAGTTAAGATTACCTAAACTTTCTTCTTTCTTTACTTAACTCACTTCCTTTCTCAGGTAACTTTGGTTTATTTCCCAAACTCATCTGGGCATTCCTTTTGAATTTTGTGTTTAAACTGCTTTGTTCCACTTCACGGATATTTCATTGTTGAACCTTTCTCCCGCTAATTTTTCTAGAGGTCTAATGTTCTCATTTTTTAGCTTTCTAACACTCTGTTATCCTCAGTTAGTAATCCCACCGCCTGGCACATTAAATAGGTGCTGAACACCCCTAAGAACTTAATTTTGTTCAGCAGAGTTAGGCCACAAGACAAAAACTTCTTCCTTAAGCTTTCTTCGTTGTTCCTCCGCTTAGATATGTCCTCTTCACCCTTTTTTGTATTCTCAGTTCTCCAAAATATACTCCCCAAACTTTACTCCTTGAGTGCTTTGGTAACTGAGTTTTTTACTGGAGGACATTAGTTATAAAGGATGGCTTGGGATTTCAATTGCTTGTTTTAGAAGATAGGGACTGTTTTGGCTCAAATTTAGAGCTAGGTGTATGTTATAAATACGGTGCTAAAGGCTCAACCGCTAAGGATAGCTCAGACTACTTGTAGTTGTATTACCTAGGATTTCGTCTTGATCAATAATCTAACAAGTTCTAGAACTCGTTAACTCGAATAACCTTAAGGATGTCTTTGATCAATTTCAGCTGATGAGGATTTATTTGATCCTGTGTTCACCAAGTTCTGCTAATTGTTTATAATTCAAACCTTAAAATATGTTTTGCCCTTTCATCAGATAACTTTCCTTTAATTGACTCTATCAACTAAATTCAAATCAATTATGCACTTAGTTTCAATTCACCTATGCCAATTAGCTCTTTATTTTTCAATTAGCTGTTTCAAATATATTCGAATCAATTGGGGCCTAATATTATGATATGTCATCATTTTCATTATCGATGCTGATTTTACTTATTCTTCACACTAGTTAAAAGTAAACACACAATTTGACTTCAAACAACACAACATCAAACAAATTTCTTTATTTTATTCATAGAGATTGTGTAAAAGTTGAGAATCAACAAGGTCAGAATGAGAAGAGATGGATGAGCTCAATCGAAGTTTTTTCTTTTGAGGAAGTAGCAAAGATGTTTGGAGGATCCGCATCGGTGGCTGTGCTGCAGTGTCATATTGTCCCCTGGGAATTTTATTTCTGGTCTTCTTCGCCTTGGCACTTGTTGTTTTCTCCATTTGTTCTTCAAGAATCCTCATTGGTGAGACAACTTTTTATTCAAATCATCTCGCTTTGATTCAAGTTTGTTCATTGTATTCTTCCATTTCAACATTACCTTAAAAATTCGATAAATTGTCGTTAATCAACCAGTTTTCAAACAATTTTTTCTCTTTTCTTCTCTACGTGTTTACAGCATCATTGTCATCAAGACTTATCTCTATCACGCATCTCTTCGGTCCTTAACAATGACATATAAAGGAATTTGAACCCCTTGATATGCTCCTTACTACCTTCTTTGCTCCATCCCTTTGATGTTTCAAGATGTTGAGAGTCTCGACTACACTCGATTACTGCAGAATGATCTGCTGTTTCTATATTTTTCAAAGATCTCTGCCCTTCCTCCATTCCTTTTTGAAATTTTCTCGACGCTTAGGATCTTTTGGTCAGCCCCTCCTTTCTCGCCTCAACTCCTCTTCCCATTTCGCCTTTTCTCTTCAACTCGTCTACATTTCCTCTTTATGTCTGGGGCCCTCTTCCCACTCTGATCTCTTTCAACAGCCACACATCTTCTCTCGACTTCGTTGACGCTCCATTTCTCTTCTTTCCATACTTTTCTACATAGAATGAGCATTCCATATTTGGCTATCTTCATGACTCCTCTGAGCTTCCTCCCGGTTCTTTCAACTCCCCGTTTCTCATCGGGGAGAGCCGCTGGGGTGGTGAAATCTATGACTTTCTTCATCCTGCTTTCCATACTGGCAAAATAGAGGTGTTCCTTCAAGGTCAGAAGCTCGGATTTGTTCTTCTTGGATTTTCAACCCAAGAGTTTCTTTTCATATATAGATTCTCCTCTTCATTTCCGGGGCACCGCCCACTATGACCCCTTTTTCTTCAATTTTCGCCCTCACATCCCAATCAGTATATTTATAGTTACTGCACTCTTTCTTCTGCCTAACTTCCTTCACACCAGCCTCATATTGCCAACCCCGTGATGGTTGCCGGGTGGAATCGCCTCTCGCTTTCCTTCATGATATTTCACAAGGAAGCTAATATTGTGCTCAAAGATTCAACTTATAGCCCTTCAGATGGCATGTAGTATGATCAGCTTCTTGTTTTCTTACTGCGTGATGCTTTGTAGAACTTAATCAGTTTCTAAAATAAAACCATACCTGGCTTCTTCACGATCTCCTCTATTGATAATCTTTTCTCTCCTCGACCTTCCCCCCATTTCACCAAGCCATGGCGTCGCCCCGGCCATTTTCACTAGTGGTCATTATCTTCTTGTACTTTGATCCATGCTTTAATTCCATTCCATTGCATTTATAGTCCAGGCCCATATATCCTAAACCCTTCCGACGAAAAACAGTTCTCCTTTCACAAGGTTTGAGTAAAATTCTCACAATCTACATAACCCGTTGATGTTTATGCACTTTTCCACTTTCCCTTGCTTCTATCAACTCTTTGAACGTGAGATGAGATGACCGAATCTCTTTCTCCTATAAATCCCTTTCCCCGCATAGTGTTTCTTCCATACGGAGTGCTTTTCCGAAATGAAGTCATCCTCCTCCTTCTTCTGCGCTTCCTTTCTTTTCTCTCGTCGTCAGAACTCGGTTGAACTCGTGCTGTCTGCAGATTTGCCTGCTTCATCAGAGGGTTCTGGAGTGAAACTTCTTCGGTTGAGAATGCTCCTCCATGATTTCACTTAGATTTGGGATGAGGATCGAGGTTCTACCATTAGAGAAATTGGAAAGGCTCAGAGGGACAGTTCGATCTAGTGGCTCGTGAGACGGAAAACGAACACAGCAGAAAAGCTGAATTTGTTTCAAGGAAAATGATATTGGAAGGAGCTTCCTCAACAGTTATGTAATCCAATATATGATTGTGGGCTATTTATTATTTCACGCAGGTGTGCGCTTAGCTCGACTTCACTTTTTGGCTGCGTATTGTCATTAAATTTAGGTAATTAAAAGTTGTTTCACTGGCAAATCTTTCTTCATGCTATCATGAATTATCTCATGTGGAGGATGTCATCCGGAGTCGCGATATCAGCACCTGCATTACATGGCCACGACCACCACTTGAAGGATTCTGCTCTTGTCGCGACTCCAAATGTTCCTGTCACGACTTACTTCGTCGCGACATACCTTCTTTGGTCGACCTCATTCTCGCTTCTTCTCCACAAGATCATCGAGTCTACATCAACTCGCTGCGATTTCAGCTTCTGCCGCGACATGTTTTGTCACACCTAGTCCGCAATTGCCTCAAATTTACGTGAACAACTTTTTCACTATTTATCAATTCGCAAATTCTCAATCACAATCATTCGATATTAAATAATTTTTAAATATGTATTCTATTAAATTTAATAGAATTTATGTAGGAGGAACACACTCTTTTCAAGTTGCTCTTCCGCTGAATTGCCGAGTTGTACTCGGGAGCTTGTTCCTTCTGCTCGAGCCATTTCGCATAAGCACTCAAAATTCCGTAAAGGGGATTTAACTATTCGCAATTAACTTCAAGTACTAAATCTAATCATTATAAGTAGTCTAAAGAAAAAAAAAAAAATCAAGGTGAATTCTAAAAAAAATCAAAGTTCAAAATCGTAAACCGAAATCTCTATGGTCGCTTCCCATCACCGCCGCTTTGAGTCCTAAATGACTTGTCGTTCGATTCTCTCTTCTTAATGAACCACTGAGCTCTTCCCTTTTTCTCCTCGCTTGATAATGCTTCACTAGACATTGACTTTAAATTTTCCCGATCGCTTCTTAATGTTACTGTCAAATGTAGTGCTGATACCACTGTGGTATGGTCCACCTACCTGATTTTAATCTCTCTGAGAGCAATCAATTGAGTTAAAAGAAGCAACTGCCGTTTCCGTCTCGAACTCTTTCTAATCCTCCGATCATGCCATTCTTGTTTTCGTCCTTGTATATCAGCATCGTCAGAGGTTTACTTCTTTCGCCTGGGCCAGGTCTGGAGCAATCTTCTTCCTTTGCGCTTTAAAATCAAAGTTCACTTCTTGATGGCCCACATAGCTTTGTATTCCAGCTTCTAAAGGTGTATTTATATGGTCTGGGCTAAAGATAATTTCAGGGATTGGGACATTCCAATGGGAGTTTGACACCTCGTAGTTTCTCCAAAGTGCATCATCAAGTTTGGAAGACCAATCCTTCCTTGAACTTACGCCTTTCCCGTGATTCTTTAATCTCTCCCCGTTGGAAATCTCCGTCCACTGTCCGGGATGATAAGCTGTGACTCCCATATGCTTGATCTCATACCCGCTGCTGAGTTTTACAAATATTTGCTGCAAAATGGCTTCTCCCATCACTAATACAGCCTCCGGGTGTTCCAAATCCGCTTCAAAATATTCTTTCGTAAGAAACTCACAACCGTATTAGTATCATTCCTTGACAAGCCACCGCTTCCACCCATTTGGTATAATCCACTTCAGATATATGTGTTTCAAATGATGGTGGGAATGGTCCCATAAAATCTATTCCACATACATCAAAAAATTTGCAAATCAATTATTATACCTTTTAGGGTAGCATTTATTTCACTGCTATTGATATTTCCAATCTTTTGGTATCTATCACACAATTTTGGCCCATTCAAAGACAATCTCCAAGATAATAAAATCCATATCGAGTATCTGCGGAGTCGCTCTTTCTCCGCGTAAAAATGCCCCCATATGGTGATGGCGGTATCCATTCAAAATTTTACATTGTTCACCAGCACACATCTTCTCGATAATCATGTCAAGACTCTTTAAATAGCAAAGTGGGTCATCCCGCACAGAAATTGTCACCTTCAGCTTTCTTTCTGGTTGTAGCCGACCCCGAGAACTACTCCACAAGCTAGTAATTCACAATATCAAGATACTATGGAAGTTGAATTACACTTTAAAACAGTTGTTCATCCGGAAGTTCTCTCACTTCGCTTCCTCCTTTTCTATTTATCTTTTTTCTACTTCCGACAGGTAAGTGATCGCTCATCACATTGTCACACCCCTTTATCTTTAATTTCTAGATCAATAACTCGCCGTAGCAGCACCACCAGACGCCTGGCTTAGCCTTTTTTGACATCGATATTTGAGGTCGCATTATCTGTGAACTATAACATGGGATCCCAAATGTATGGCCTCGAATTTCTCACAAACACTATGGCTAAAGATCTTCATTTTCAAATAGAATAGCCAGGCTTCGTTGAAGGTTCACAAGATAGTATATGGTCGAATATTTTCTTTTTATCTCCCAAAATACGCCATTGCGAAATCATCGATCACACATTATTTTTATTCCTGATCCCATTAATAGCAGCCAGCGATAGGTGCCAACCACATGATCTGATTTCTTCAAGAACTAACATGCTCAAACTTCGTGTCCTTCTCAAGACCGCATAGTGGTCTGCTATCTTTGAGAAGTTTTGATGAATCTCCTATAAATCCAAACATGCCCCAAAACTCCTTATCCCCTTAATGTCAGGAGGTGCAAGAAGCTTTGATAATGGAAATTGATCATTCACTTCTAGCCCCAGAGGAGTAGATTTTATGACCAAGAACAATACCTTCGTTACTGCGCTGTTCTGCATTTTTCCCAATTTAGTGCTAGTTGTTTGTCCTTGCATCTTTGAAGTACTGTTTCCAGGTTGTTCAGACATTGTTCAAAACTAGACCCATACACTGTGAAGTCATCCATAAAAATTTCCATGACTTCCTCAACTAAATCTGAGAACATCAGATCATACACGCTGAAAGTAGCAGAGTATCGTACACCAACGCACATCCTTCAAGGCAAGGTACCATAGGGCATGTGAATGGTCTTTCTTGGTCCTCGTGTGCAATTGCAATCTGGTTGTGAGCCTCACACTGGTCACAGAAACAAAAATGAGGGTGTCCTCGTTAACTGGCCCAACATCCGATCAATGAAGGAAGGAAATGATCTTTCGGTTGTCGTGTTCACTTTCCTCACCCTCACTTCCCTGGGTAATTACCTTAATCCGCCACCGTTCTTGTTAACATTAATCGTTTCTTTCATTGCGATCACAAAGAATCCACCTTTTGAACTACATGGATCGGATTAACCATGATCATTCCGAAATTGCATAGATAAAAACTAAAGATTAACCATTACTGGTACCTTCCCGACTACTTTCATTGTCGATTCACTTCCTTTTGATGTTCAAGAAGCTTGGCTTGCATTTTTTTCTTCCAAAGCAGTATTTTGTGCATGCATATTGATGGACTGATACCTTTAACACTTCAATAAACTGCTATAGACTCCTTATGATTCCTTGTAATTTGAACCTCTGCCTTCTCAAAGATCAACAGCGTAAATTATTAATGTTTACTCAAGTACCTCCAAGTAAAGATATACTTAAAATGACTTGGCAACTCCTTTAAAACTAGCTCCTTTCTTTCAATCGGGTTTCTTTGATGAAATTTTTTCTTCATTTTTGTCTTTACAACTCCATTTTGTTCAAGACTCACTTTTTCAAGAGAATGTAAATCATGTGCAAAAATCTCGATCAAAACCTTCAAGATACTGGAACATCTCTTTCATTGATTGAAAGTCAATTCATACTCATAGTAAAATCGAATTGTTGACATATACATCTTCTATTGACTTGATATCTTCCCTTTCTATGTCTAAATTCCTCAAACTTCGACAAATTGAAGTCACCGCTCTTCTTCAACCCCCAGAGTGAGAATTCTCTCAGATATCGATTAGAGTCGCTCCAGCTATAAGCAATGGCCTTCCCCAAAGAAAGAGAGGACTTGTGAATCTTCTTCCATATCCGCATATAGTGTCAACCGAAAATAAACTTTCCCACCTTTACCAAAGACATCTTCTATGATTCCTTCTGTGTTTTGGCAGAGTTCTGATATGTTATTTGAGGTAACAAGAAGGAGTAAGCTCCCAAACTTAACTTCTGGGTATACTGCATTAGGCATTAAATTAACATCACTGATAGTCACAAAGAGCTTTCAAACTCCAAACCTCCAATCAGGAATGATGAAGCTCCCTGGATCCTTCATCTTTTCTAATAAGTCTCTCTTGATCACAACACTGCAAGTCAGATTCAAGTCTGCAATTTCTGCATCTTCTCTTTTTGCTCAGTATGTCTTTCAGTAACTTTAATAAAGCATCCGGTACACTACTGTGAAAGGCATACCATCTCCACTTCGAAAGGTTTTCAAAATCTTGCAACCTGTTCCTCTTATCTTTGATTTATGCAAATTTCTCCGTGGGAAATGGGACTGCAAAGTGCATTGCTCGGCTTTCTTCTTGCTTCCTTCTCTCCTACAACTGCCTTCTTTCCTTCTCTGCATATTTCAAAGATTACGGGCCTTCATTCCTTTGCAAAGATGCTTTTCATCTTTTACATGTCTTTCCTCCAATTTTTTCCACTTTCATAAGCCGCATGCCCATGCAATTTTTTTAGGATTCTTCTTCTCAGACAACGGAAAGGCATCTTCATCCGGTTTGTAGTGGGTCAGTTGTTCTATTTGTGTCTCCGTGTTCTCGAGGGAGGCATTAGTAGGTCTTCGAAATTTGATCACAGTATTTGAGGCTTCCACTGCAACTTGTTCATGGAGGTTGAACACCCCCTGCTGTCCCCCCATGAATTGGCAAAGATTTGATCTTCAAACGTTTCATCCTCCTCCACTCGGTACTGCTTCTATTTTCACCTTCTTGTCATAGAACCCTGTGGTTACGATATCCCCGCTGAGGATTCTCGCTCCATGCCTGGGCCTTGTGAGGCCCCTCCACCATATGAAAATTGTCATGGTTCCTCGCGGGCCGAATATTAGTGCATCGTGCCAGGATTTGGCCTAGCGACAGCTGCCCCTAGTATGCCTCTAACTCTCTCGCATCATAAAACAGCTTTCTTCGGGCAAGACAAACACTTCCTCAATAGCCTCTTCGACCGCTTCTATTTCATATGAGCAGTATCTTTCCTCTCTTTTGTTGCTGTCCATTCTATGCATGATGGCATCTAACTAAGCCCATGGCTGCTCATCTTCGTCAGCTCCATGACTCCTCTAACTCCTCTTCCTCTGCAATTACTCTTAGCTTCGATGGAGCTTTCATATTGCATTTCGCCAAGTCCTCAATCAGATCTCTTGCCTCTTCAGCACTCTTACGTTTGAATGCTCCACAGCATGAAGCATCAATAATGCCCTTAGATGTATCATTCAAGGCATGATACACTATGTCCCATACATTGTCTTTAGATCTATTCCATGCATTGGGCATCTTTCGGCAACCACGAATCTCCCATGCTACATAAAGGCTCTCATCTTCCCCTGTTTGGAGTTTCACAATTATCTCTCTCCTTCTCTGCGAGGGTGGTGATGGAAGAATCTACCCAGTAGGCTTCTCTAGCTCTCCAGTATGTGAACCATATGGTAGAGATTCATACCATGTGGCTGCTATATCTCTTAGAGAAAATGGGAATAAATGCAATTTTATGACCTGCAATTCTCCACCCATTCAACTTCTTTGTGTTTGCCATCCTGACAACTTCAGTGCTCATTTGGATAATAGCCGTGGGATGACCGGTAAAGCTATTGTTCTTGAACCATTATGTCAGTCTTGACCCCGAGTTCAAAGTTATTTGCATCGACTATAGAATGCGATTGCGGTATTCATCTGAATAATAGGTCTCCAAAAGTCCTTCATTGTATCAGTGATTGGAGGCCTTAATTCTTGTTCTTTGTCCTTGATGCGAGTCTTGCCTTTCATACGCCATAGTGGTTTTACGCCCCTTTTCGTTTTTCTCGAAGCTTAAAGTGTTCTCTCCCAGTTCGTGTCTCTTTGGAATCAGATCGATTACGTTCCTATTCATTAAAGTTTTCCACGAAATAAAAACATACTCACATTAATAGGATTAGTCAAACCCGACAAATATTTTCAATATGGCTTGTTAAGGTGTCTTTAAAAATAACCCTTTGCGAAAAACTATTTTTGTTCTTTTTCTTTTAAATGTCCAAATTAGTATTTCCTCCTTTCGTCTGAATATTGATCTACTAAATTCTTTCGATCCCCGGCAACGGCGCCAAAAACTTGTTCGTTAGACCAAAAGACATACACAAATTTATGACACTATTGCAAGGACTATTATTTAATCCCGACAGTAGTGCCATGAAACTTGTTGATTATATTTCCTTGCAAGTGTCTTGCGATATAAAATGGTTTCTGAAGAATAGATACATTCCTTTTTTTATGTTGATCCATGATTACTTGCAAGTGCACGGAGTCGAACAAGTAATAAAGTGGTTAGTCAGAATCTCGATCCACGAGAGATCTCAATTTTCAATCAACCTCTGTGACTACTTCAAACTCTATACTATTTGAACTATGATAGACAATTTGAATCGAAGCTTTGAAAACCTTAAAATAATGAAAACTAAAAATTGAATTAATAACAAATGAATTGAATACTGAAATAATAAAATAACAAATTTAAATTGAGCGATTATCTCGTAAAGGGTATCTTGAAAATGGCTATTGTGAAACATCGATTCCTTGATTGCCTTTGTAATTTTTAGCTATGAATACATATTTAAAACTAGTCCAAGGAGTATGAAAGTGGAAATTTGGATCTCTCCACACTCCACTTTGTTCATCATCAACATATTTGTTTCTTTCGAAACAGTGGGTTAGATAACTACGCTAATCACGGGGCTGCCTTGTTACGGGTATTTTTTCTTTTTCAATACTTCATACCCACAACTTTGAATTTGTAAACTGGGCGCTCCTAAATTATAGTCATTGCAGATTTACACTATCTTTGGTTTCTCTTCCTCAAAATTCGACCGACTCATTCTTTCCTTGATTAGATCCTTGCTAACACGGAGTTGAATTCACCCGTTTCGAATCGGCGAACTCTACGCATCATTTAGAATTGATAAATCGTTCGACTCATTCGTCTCAAGTGAAAGAGGATTTATCAATTTAATCACCTGAGCACATTAAATCACCAATAGCGGGTTCGCGCCACCGTCCACGAATTGCTTGTCACTCTCGAGGAATGCCTTTTCCCTGTGTCGCTCAGGCCTCCTGGAAATCGAGCTTGAGATGTCCGTTTATGGGTGGCGACACTTGATATTGGGATCAATTCACAAAATAAACAAAACCCGACAAGTAGATTTACAAGCGAAGTTCAACATCGATGAATAAAATTATGCGGGAAAGATAATTTCGACCCGATAGAGTCATTTGTCATTGGGTTTATAAACCCACTTGATTACACCATACGTTGGCTTGCTGATCAGAAACCATTGTAATTAGGAAAGCTAGTAGTTAATCAAAAATTTGTCTGGACTTCAAACAACCCAGGCATTGGTGAAGAAATATAATCGCATTCAGCTAAAACTTTATGACTAACGTTCGAATCCGAATTTAAAACAAAAATACGAACTAATCTAAAATAAAACAAAGAAAGAAAAGAAAATTAAAATACGGGAGCCTTGACAGCGGATCTCTCTTTGAGAGTCACCAAGAAATTTGCTCCTTATTAACTGGCTACATATTTATAGAGGTTGAAGTTGGGCCTAATTTCGATGCACCTCTTTTGGACTTGATTCGCAGCCCGATTGGTTGTTGATGTCCCGCTGACATCGATTCTTCATCGCGACCTCTGTTGTCTCAGTCTTTGTCAGGAAGCCTTTGTTTGAGTCGCTGACATGTCTTTGGTGGGCGATGTCGCGGCGGCTTGATCTATGTCGTGACCTCTTTTTCGCTGGAAGCGATGTCGCGGCGATGCAACGTCGCGACCTTACCTCTTTGTATTTGATATCGCGGCGGCTGATGTTATCGCGACGCCTGGTCGTACGGCGGATCTTACTTTGACTTACTCTTTTATGATGTCGCGACCCTGCGATTGTTTCCTGCTTGTTGTGCGCGGCGACTATGTGTCGCGACCTCGAGTCTTTGCAATTGATGTCGCGACGGCCGGTATGTTCAGCGACCTTCTTTTCTTACAGCGTTAGCCGCTAACAAGCGAGATGATGCTCGCGACTTCCTTTCTATGTAGTTGATATTCGCGGCGAGCTTGATCTTGTGCGACCTTCTTTTAGTGCAGCGATGGCGCGACCATTTAGTGATGTGCGACCTTCTCTCTTTAGGCGTGATGTCGCGACCTTGGATTCACTGCAATCGATGTAATCGCGGCCTTTCGTGGTGTTGATCTTGTATTGCATCGGTCTTCGTGACATAAATGTTTAGTCAATTTTTTATCTTACGTGTAACTTCTTTTTTTGGTGTCGCGACCTCATTGTCACTTATCTTGGGTTTAGTGTCGCCCTCTGAATGATGTCCTGACATCATGTCTTCTTCTTCGTCAATTTAAGTTTAGCGACTTTGAGTTTCTTTCATACCTGGCTTCGTTTTGTCTTCAATTACGCTTCATTTGCGGCCCCGGAGCTTGTAGTTGCAACCTTAATATGTATTTCGATTCTTCATGGGCTTCGACATCAAATCCTTTAGTATACTACTTCTCTGTTTTCCAATTTCCTTGACAGTTATCGATCTTTTCGGCCACATTACGCTCCTTTGCAATTTTGCTTTCTTTTGAATTCCACAACACAGAGTTTGGTGAAAATATTCCATATTCTGCCCCTCGTATCAGCCTTTTTTAGAATAAAATCATCCAGAAAAATGGTGAAAATAGATACTGACTTTTAAGCTCGTCCAACCATATTTAGTCTGGGGTACCCACTTTGCCTCATGTTGCTCCTCTTCATTGTAACACTACTCGGGGCCTCTTGACAGCAGCTATAATCGACAACAATGATCTACATTTGTTCTTTGGAACCAAACCGCTACGAAAATTGTACACAGGAGACTCGAAAAACCTCTTGCGCATAAAAGCGATTAGAGCGATTCAGCACCCATTCTACACAAAATGAGAGCAAAACATGAGCTGGGGGGGCTTAAAACCCTATATAAATGTTGCACTTTTATGTATCCAACACACCCCCCAACCTACATCTTGCTAGTCCTTAGCAAGATTGGAACTGGCAACGCCTATCGACTAAGAGGTTCAACAAAATGCGCTAAGGTGCAGTTAGGCATTGTAAGTTTCCCAAAAGGGAAAAAAATGAACATAGTCTTGCATAACTGTGTGAGTATGCAACCACACGAACTATATGACTACCATAGTCCTAAAGTAATGGACAAAATAACAAACTATTGCAAAACAGAGATTCTCATATAAAGGACCACGGATCTGAAATAAGGTTGCAATGAAATCACTAAACTAAAATGAACTTCCTTATAATTGCAAACATTTTACCACAACCAAGCAAACTAACATGCATAGAAGTCAAAAAGGAACATCCTACGTAACTAAAATCAAAAAGGTCTTTCAGTCTTGTAATGACCATGGGCTACACAATAAAGTTTATAATAATGGGTGTTGGTATGACATAGCTGAGTCTCTACCCGATTTCCCACTTACCATTACCCAACTTAATGTACTACTCGCCGATCCTCCTCCTCTTCGTAGGAGAATGCATCTTCATCTACACAGTCATCCAGCTCGTCGGAATCCCCTTCCAAATCAGAAGGAGGATCATCTATAACAGCTAGCTCTCCTCGTAGGATGTGACTCCAAGCTTGGAAAGCACAGCTGATCGGTTCTTCACTTCCCGGGGATGCATTTGAACCATCCTTTGATTCACCTCCATCCTCTTTAAGGGGATGCACTCATTGGACAAGAGCTTATGGCTGATGGCTTGAAATATACGGAGGATGTGACTAAGGCCTTGTGGAAATGACTCGGCTTTGGCCTGTCTTGTTTGTGATGGGCCCAGGCTGAGAAGAACTCTTTTTCTCTGCGGGAGCCCTTATCCAAGCCGGCTTCCACCCGGGTTTGTAACAGGGTCGGAAGGATGTGCTTTTAGTTGGGGACCTCGAAAGTCCCTCATAATACCATATTACCAAGCATAGTCAATAAGTTTTCCCGATCATTTACCTCATCGACTGGATTTCTTCCTTGCTTGGAAACTTCTCCTTTCCTTATTGTCCAGTTATAGTGTGCTATTCATGTCGCCCACTCGAGCTTTAATTTCCCCGGGATGAACTCCTTGGGCATAAAGCCCCCATGGAGTACGAGGTTGGTGCACATGGTATTCTGTGTGAAATTAATGTCAAACTTTGTAATAGCCTTGAGTGGGTAAGGTCGGTCATGTGCGGCCGGGGCTAACATAATTCAACGATCTAGCGATCGAGTCAGGGCTGACCATTAACTGCTTCCCCAAAATTGTAGTCTCCAACAGGGTGTCTACATTCTGATTCTCTCTCAAGTTGGAGCAGAATTCCCTGACAACGGTCGGTAAATAGCCTTTACCTCCCAGCAAACAAGTGCGGTCCCGATCACGAATAACAGCACGAATGGGGTGAGTGATAGAAGCGTTTCAATTCACCGATCCCGGCTCGCCGAGTGCGAAACCTCGCCTTTCAATTGGCCCGGACCCACCTTTCTCGCTCGATTGCGATGATTCAGCAAAAACATAACCTCCAATTTCTTCATTTTGCTCTCACTTTCTTCCTCGCTCTACGATGAGGACCCTTTCACTTTCTTTCCTTTCTAATCTGCGAAGTATCCGCCTTTCATTTTTTTATGGCTCGCTCCATAGAAGAGCTAGTGGCCTTTCCTTTCCCAGTGTTTTTCGATCTTTCCATATATATGGCCAAAATAGCGAATATAGCGAGAATAGCCCATATATACACAAAAGTTTCCCAACAACCCATCTCAACTGATGTCGGACTTACCCTTTCCCGGTCGGTCGGGAACCTTTCTCCCCATACCATTAGCGAGATGCCTAATCAGCGAGGCATAGAACCACCAACCAAGCCACCTTACAATCCATACTATTAACATAGTGAAAATTCATTGGTGCTCTGAGGAGATGAGGGCACTTACCACTACGAATTACATTCATACTTCCCGGTCTATCGAAAATGTGATTTAAAGTCAAATGATGGAGACACTAAGGTAGAACTTTGACCTAGGGTTTCTTTGGTGAGAGAAAATTGGAGTTAGGGTTTCTCTTATATAGGGACAGGGGAGGGGGAAATATGAAAGGGTTAAATTTTGGGAAAAACCCTTCAAATGACTCATTCCGCATGGCGATACTTATACCGGTAAGTGCGATTCTTAGGTACCAAAAGTCCATTGTCGTTTTTCAAGGTTGGTACCGTTTTGATAAGTGTGGAACCGAACACCACTTTATTCTTGCCACTTTTTTTAGCTTTTGTTAATACGATTTTAGTGATCTGGGTATCACTTTACCAAAATTCAAATTCTCCATTTTGGATTTCTTCTTATATCTCTTCTTTCACTGTTTCATACCCCCTCAAATGACTTGTGTTTCTTTGAAGCCCGTGTACCACTATCTACGGCACCTTCACGCTTGCAACGAGTCATCGTGCTCCTCTGATCAAGATTCTAGGGTTCGAAAGGTGGCAGTTAAAAGCTCCAAAGAAGGGGTGCAAAGGGTTGACTTAGTATGATTTAGTTTAACAAAGAAAAGCAAACACAAATCATCTTTCAGTGCGTATGGATGTTCCTCAAATAATAAGATGCATATAGTTGCAGGAATCTTGAAACAATACACAAAAATGAAGCAATAACGAGAAAAAAATGAGCTTGGGGTGAATTCAATGACTTGTGTAGTTTTATGAATGAGAGTGATACCGGTCAAGATTGACTCACGGAATAGAAAAGGGTTGGTCAATATGGTCTAAATATGAAAAAGTTTGTCCATACTGTGTGTGTATGTGCAGTGAAACTATATAGAGTCGCCATAAGGTCCACCTTATTTGCATACATCACGAATTCAGTACCATACCCAAGAGCGAAAATCAAAATTTTGCATGCATTAACCCCTTAAGAACACTAAATGAAACCAAATAGCATGCACTTAAGTAAACCAGCTAATTGTATGCCCACCCCCACCATGGAAATAAGCGGTGCCCTCCCGATACTATAAACCGTACACCCCTGAACTATAAGAGAGGGCCAAAAATACGGGGTATAGAAGGGTTGGACTCTCCTTTATTAAAAACAAAAAAAATGACAGACTAAATGAATAATGCATAAAGAAATGGATTAAAGTAAGGAAAACTATATACAAAGGTAGGATAGAATTACGCTAAAGGAACATCTATTGGCTCACCGAGTTCCTTACTACTCTCACGGAGGTGAAGTTCAATGGCTTTAACGCTGGCCAGTGACTTTAAGATTTTTCCATTGCAGTTCTCATCTCACAGCATCATATCAGTTAAGCTACCTTGTGATGAAGGTCCGGTCCACAAAAGCGAAGTTTGCACGGAAAGATGTGCAAGCGAGTTATCTGACAATACCTTTGAGTGAGGTTCAAGGTGTACCTTACAAGGTTCTTTGTCATGGAATAGCTTGAGCCTCTCTTTGTAGGTCGCGAGCTCCATCACGATTCGCCTCGATTCATCAGCTCGTTCTATATGCGGCCAGTCTCTATTACCTACCTAGCGAATCAAAATTAAGAGTTTTAATGGCCCAATATGCTCTGTGCTCCATTTCCACCAGGAGATGACATACCTTGCCATAAACTAGCCTATAGGGAGACATACCAAGAATAGTCTTAAAGCGGTCACGGTGAGCCCAAAAAATGTGATTATCAGCGTCAATCCTTGCGATTTGGGGTAACCGTTTTTTCCAAAATGGGTTTGATCTCCCTATTAGCTAATTCGGCTTGACCATTGGTCTATGGGTCGTAAGCCATGGAAACTTTGTGGGTGACTCCATATTTTTTTAACAGCTTTTGAAAGGATCGATTACAAAAATGGAGCCCACCATCACTAATGATTGCACGGGGCATTCCCAGAGCGAGGAAAAACATATTCTTTCAAAAATTTCAACATTCTTGTGGTCATTGGTTCTCGTGGAATAGCTCCACCCACTTATAAACATAATCAGCGCCAATAAAATGTAAGGTACCCACGCAGAGGGGGCAAGGCGTAAGTCTAAACCAGCAATCCAAATATCTCGATAATTAAAATAGAATTCGGAGGCATCATGTTCCTTTTGTGACCCCCTTCCACAATTATTGGCGGCATTGAGCACAGGTTTTGCAAAAATCAAAGTAGTCTTTAAACAGAGTGGGCCAATAAAAACTGGCTTGGCAGGATTTGTCTACGTTTTCTTCTGGATATCCCTGAAGCTTGAGTGGCGAAGGTGAGTACCCCAATTTGATCGTCATTGGATACACACCTTCTCATCAATTGGTCAGACGATGTTAAGTATGGGTTATCAAAGTAGCATTTTTTTATGTCCACCAAAAACTTCCTCTTTTGCTGAGAGGTCCATTGGGGTGGAATCTGTCCTTTCACTAGTACTATGTCCGCATACCATGGGCAGTCTAAATGAGCAAAGAGTTGCTCATCAAGGAAAGTGTCACCTATAGGTAGGCCTTCAGAGGTTGTCTCCGGAACTAACCGAGACAGGTGGTCAGCTACGACATTCTCAACTCCCTTCTTATCCTTAATGGTCAAGTTAAATTCTTGACATAGTAGGATCCACACCTAATCAAGCGAAGGCTTAGTATCCTGCAGAGCAAGTACTTATTTGCATGATCGAGTGAAAATGGTTACAGGGAGACCACAATGTATGACTGAAATTTTCTAGAGGCCCAGACCGCGAGAACTATTTTTCCATAGTTGTGTAATTAGATTAAGCGGAATCTAGAGTCTTGCTGGCATAGTATATCACAAAATCTTTTTTATCTTCCCTTTGCCCCAAAACAGCTCCTATGGCATAATCAATAGCATCTCATGATCTCGAGGCTCCCAATTGGGAATGCATGATAGGAGGGGACACTAACATAGTCTTCAATTTATCAAAGGCTCCCTCACAAGCCTATGACCATTCAAAGGTGACGTCCTTGGCAAGAAAATTGCACAAAGGACGGGCTATGGAACTAAAATCTCTTAGGAATCTCCTATAAAATCCTGCATGACCCAAGAACGACCATATATCCTTGACACACTTAGGGGTGGGTAAGTTTGAGATCAACTCAACTTTTGCTTTATCTACCTCTATTCCTTCTCTCGAGACTATATTGTCCCTAACAATCCCTTGTGTCACCATGAAGTGACCGCCTCCAATTAAGCACTAACTTTTTCTCTGACACCTCCAATACCCTCTTTAAATTCTCCGGACGTCCCTCTTAAAATCCAAAAGCAGATAGATCCATGAAAATCTCCCGAAATGTGTTTATCATATCACTAAAAATCCCCATCATGCAGATTTAGAAGTTACGGTGCATTACATAATCAGAAGAGGCATTTTCCTAAAGGAAAATGTGCCAAAGGAAAAGTGAACGTGGTTTCTCTTAATCTTCTAAGGCTATCTCAATTTGATTGTATCACGGTACCCATCTAAAGAAAACAATGAAATTCATGCCTGACTCTCAAACATTTGATCCACCAAAGAGTGAAATTAAAGTAGTCTTTCTAGTGCCCGCGTGAGTTCCCTATAGTCTATGCACCTCCAACCTATAGGTGACCAGTAGAATTATTAGCTCATTGTGTTCATTTACCATGTTGACCCCGATTTTCTTAGGAACTACTTGGGTTAGGCCGACCCACACTAGTTATGCAATGGGAGTAAATAACACCTACTCAGCAATTTAAGGCCTCTTTCTTAACCACTTCATATTGGGTTAAGTAAATCGTTGTGGTTGTTTAGGAGTTTGACATCCTCTTCAAGTGAATCCTGTGTGTGCAAATCGAAATTTGATTCCCTTAATATCGCAATTGTCCATCATGGCGGTTTTGTAGGTTCTCGATATTTCCAAAATTTTATTCTCTTGATCTGACTCTAAAGATGAGGATATGATCACCGGGAAAGTTTCTTCTACCCCTAGGAATGCATATTTGAGATGCAATGGTAAGGGTTTCAACTCAAGTTTAGGTGGTTTCTCTTCCGAAGGTAATACCTTGTCCTCAATTAGTGGCAATTTCTCAAATCTGGGTGCCCACCCATTTGCTTCCATTACCTCACTGTGCTCAATTATGGAGTGCAGAAACTCCAATTCATATGTGGTTACCTCCTCGACACAACTTGGGAAGCACTAGACAAGACTTGGGAGGATCATCATATGAACATGATCTATAGTTACGCCGACAAATTCAATCATATTTACCCCCTGAGACGTCCTCGTCATCCCCTGTTCCTTGATAACGTGAGAAGATATTCAAGTGCCAGTCATGTTACCAAAAGATAACGTCATTAGTCCCCCCTACAGTGTATGATGGCATTGGCAGTGGCCAATAATGGCCTACCAAGAATCAGGAATGAAGTCATGGTCGCCCGCAGGTGATGTCAAAATTAACAAAGTCCGTAGGAAAGTAGAAATTGTCTGCTTGCTAATACATCCTTCACACTATCCTCTAGGAATTTTCACACTATAGTCGGCTAATGGGAGGAATTGATATTAGTTGGCTCTAGCTCCTCCTAACCCTGACTCAACATATGCGAGTATGGCAACAAGTTAGCTTCAGCTCCCAAGTCCACTAGAGGCATGTCCCCGATTGATTCCCGCTATGGAAATAGTGGGGCTTCTAGGTCTTTGTATTTTGGGGCAAATTGTTCTGATCAAGGAGGTGGTGTTCAATCATGAAAGCATCCTTGTTGACACCTAATTTTTTTCTTTTCTGATTACACCAAGTCTTTCAAAAACTTGGCATAATTTGGATTGCTTAATGGCATCCAATAGGAATATTCACCTTAACATGTTTGAATAACTCATAGATTTACGGTGATTGTTCCACTTTCTTAGAACTCTTAACCTATGAGGTATGGAAGCGAGAGGGACATGGGAGGCCTTGTCTTTTCGGCTCAACATAAAAACCTACATACGGGAACATGGGAGCTTTTCAACCTCATCATCCCATAGTGGTTCATTTTGCACATCTTGTATTGTTTCCTTGGGCTGAATGGTTTTGTCAATTATTTTTCCCGCCCGAGAAGAATTGGTGTGACCTTGCAATGTTCAAAGGTGACATCGCTTGGACATGAGACTCCAACACTATTCGACCTTGCAGGGGTTTGGATAGTTTAGCAGGAAGGGGTTTCCACTTTTCTTGTTGAAAATTCCCCGTATAAGAGGCCGGCTTAGTGATTTAGGATCTCACATCATTCAAGGCGGGTTCGAGTCGGTGTTGGTGGATTGTTGAGCTTGTACAAACTGTGTCACAATGTCCTCCAAACTTCTCTTATGTGGAGGTTAGTAAGAATTTTTATTGGGTTTGGATTCCCTTGAGAGAAAGGTCTGAGCCTTGGTTAGAATCCACGAGGAAATCCTTGAGGACCTTGATTTTGGGTGAGGGGCTTGATTTGAAAAGCCTTGGTTTGGAAATTTTGGCCTTAGTTGTTGCAAATCGGTGTGGGCCTCCCTCATTCCTCCAACTAAAGTCGGTGCCCCACCCGGGATTATAAGTTTTGGTATGGAGGTGAAGGGGCTTATTTTGGTAATTAAGAACATTGTCTTGCTCTATTTGGATTGCTCCCTTGACTTGAGGAAGATTAGGGCAGTTAATAGTTGAGTGAGTAGGGTCATCGCAAATGATGCATGGCTCCTCCACTCTAGATCCCATAGGCACCGAAGGTACCTAGGGTACAACAGTTACCTCATTCACCTTTTTCAATTCTATGACCTCTAACTTCCTAGTTCAGTTGGCTATTTTCGCTTGCAAGTCATCATTCTTTCTTAAGTGATGTATTCCTCCCCCTGTGGGTGTACTATGCACTTTTGCAGTATCTAGGGAGGTGTTAGTCTCCCAAGTTCGAGCATTTTTTGCTATTGTATCAAAATTGCACAGCCTCTTTTCTCATAGGAATTCCCCACATCATTTGGATGTCTGTTTGTTATTCAGAAGACAGATCCTTGGTCAAAAATAAATTTGTCAACATCCAAATAGTGATTCAGGGAGGCGTGGAAGGAGGTCCTTATATCTTTCCATACAACAGCAAAAGAGTTCTGGTTTTCAAGTTTTGGATTGCGCATGAGTGCATTGTGCGTCTTTGAAGGGAAGGAATTTATTCGAGTTATTTCGCATGTCTTCCCAAGTAAAAATTGAATTGGGGGCAAGAGAGTGAAACCATATTTTGGCCTTCTCCTTTAGAGAGAATGGGAATAAAACCATACAAATTATATGGAGGGCGATCACGTAGCGGAAGCTTACTTTGCCACCAAACATCCTCGAAAATCCCTTATGAATGGTAGGGGTTCTCAGGGTGACCCTTACAGGGAGAAGAGCGAATCATCTCGACTTCACGCAAGAATTTGTTAGCTCTTCAGTGGTGAATACATGAGTTTGTTATGGTTCTTTGAGGTTGAAAAATCTCTCGAAGGTTCCATCCTGATAGGTAAAGGGGTAGGGGAGCTCGATATTGATTGTGAGTGAAAATTAACATTTCCCCACTTAGCTGGTGGGATTGTCGACGATGCATGCCATCTCCTTGTCGTGGAGGTTCATAAGGTCTTTGTGGGTCCTGGGTAACCTCAGACATGGATCAAGGGTTTCTTTATTCAGGGTGTTCCATCGGGGTCTTAGGTTCTCTTGAAATAACCGTCTTCTTGTGGACTCTTCAAAATGTCCTTGAGGTATAACTCACCTGAGTTAGCGTTGCTCGTCACAAGCCCAAACCGGCAACTCTGCACCAATCTTACCCCCAACGAGATGAGTATCCGCCATAGTATCTATGAAAATAATTAAAGAAAAGGTAAGAGAAGCGTGCAGTTTGCAATGCAATTGCAAATTACCAGCTCTCTCACGGATCGACTAGAGTGCTTTCGCCACTCCGGCAGCGGCGCCCGAAATGCCCGTCTATTTTCGGTGTGCTAAGAGTATTCCCCACAGCGTGCAGGAACTAATGTCGTCAAGCATTATACTCTTGTAGAGTCCACGAGGTCATTTCCACCGGGGGAGTGGTTTCATGGTGATCATAGGGTTGTTATCGATGAATGTGCGATTAAAGTAAAATTTGAGGGAGTTGTGATTGATTGATTGAGTAACCGATTAACTTAACTATTTTAAAACAAGAAGGGTGAATGATAGGATCCTTAGGTTTTCGCTCACCACCAACTAGGTAACACCCACCTCTTACTTACAATCTCGTCTAGGAGCCATTGATGAATGAGTCTTATTGGAAGATATAACATTAAAAGCTTTTATAAGACAAAGAACGATTGAGCGATAACAAACACTTGTTCAGACGATTTGCTTGGGCTCTTAGTCTGCATTTGCAATCAAGCACAACGTGTACCGAGAGTCTCTCATTCACATGTTGTCAAGAAGATGCCAAACTAAGGTTTTATAGATTTTATAGAGTGTTTAGTATCGTCTGATCCCGTTGAGGAAGCCTGAAGAGGGATTGAAACGTCGCCTTGAAGAGGTGAGGTTCCACCATTAGAACCCTATCATAGGGTTTGAGAACTCCATTAAAGCGAGAGTCGATTCATGATTACTAAGAAACACTAATCGTAATGTGACTTGAGAAATAACACTTCAATTGCAAGGTTGGGATATCAAAAGAATCTCTTAAAGAAAACCAAGTTATGAGGAAACCAACTAAAGATTACAAGTGATTAAGCGAGAATCAGAGAAGAAAACTAAGTACTTTACTCTATGAACCCTAGAAAATTATGAGAAAACACCCCAAAAGTTCAAGACCAAACCCTAGAATCTGATCCCCCTTAACTCTGCCCTCAAGTGGGCTTAAATACAATCCTCATTAGTGATCTCAAAGTGGTGGTTGAAAGACGAGCGTGCCCTTGCACCAAGATTGAAATTCTGCTCAAGTCCCGCAGAGATCGCATGTTGGTACCGGTACCAAAAGTGCACTGGTACTCCACAGCCTTGGGGTACCGGTACCACTATATTGGTACCGATTACCCTTCTTATCATAACTACTCACCTCTTCATTGCTTTGCCGGGGAGCCTCTTAGCAGGATGTAATGGAATAACGATGATCTACAGTTGTTCTTTGGGACCAAACCGCTACGAAAATGTGGGACTCGAAAAGCAAGCACACCCATAAAAGCGCTAGAGCGGTCAAAAGCACGTATTCTACCTGAAAATGAAACAAAACATGAGTTAGGGGGCTTAAAATACACATATAAATGTCTTTTATGTAATCAAAGTTCATAAACGACATCGACAACATCATACCATCGGGTAACACTAACATGTTTTGAGGGCTTGAAGAGCATTGGTTCTACCTTTTATAAGCATGTTCCCTATCCCGAGGAGGAAGCGCCCTTTGAGGCGGGCGTCACGAATGCTTCAGCCCCGTGATTTAGCCCTCATGTTTGCCACAGAACATTTCCTTCTTGGTGGGGACTCATGGATAGGGACCTTCAGAGGACAACTCTCGTCAATTTGTTAAAGGCCCTCAGTTATCGAAACAACAGAGCTCTTTTTCTTTATTGCGGACTGCTAGATGTTCCGGCATGATCGCCATCTCGCCATCATTTCCAAGTTCGAGGCTTTTTCTACCTGGGGCCAGTAGTTGATCATTCTCACGTTGCAGCGCGTTCCTTTTGAGCTTGTAGCTCCTGCATCTGTCTTACACCACTCCCTCCCTGCTTCCTCTCCATCTCAGCGTAATGGAGGAATTGATCTTCAAGTGCTTGGTGCCGGTTGTTCGACATTGCGGCGAAACGGGTAGATCAAATGCGGAGGGGTCGAAGGAGTTCTAGAAATGGGGCTGCTAAAGAATGGGTGAGCCAAGCCCTTGCAGCCCGATGTCAAGAATTTTTATTCGATTCCACGCAAAGCGCCAATTGTTGGGACTGCTATCGTCGGATCCACACATCAAGTTGTGAGGCACGATGCGTTAGATTCCTAAGCATCAACAACGTAATGGGAACCTCGATTATCTAACTTTCTCGGCAGGCATGTAGTGCGAGCCTGCGAAGAGTTCGGTGGTGGTGGGTCAGCGCTTTCTTCGATGGTTAAGTCATCAAAAAGTATAGAGGGGGAGAAAAGAATGGACATAGTTGGAATTGCTTACCTTCCCCCATGGGGGATATTTCCGACTTATAGGGTTAGGTTCACGAAAATCCCTTCCTTCCTTCTCGGGCTAGGATTTTATCTCCTCCTAGTTTAAGGGAGGAAATCTTTTTTCCCTTATCAATGACCAGTTCTTCCTTATCAGGGATTATTCTTCCCTTTTTCAAGATTATTTCTCCGAGGAGTCAGGATTTGGAATATGGAAAATTCGCTGATAATATCGCCTTTACGGATTTTCCTCCTCCGAGGGTGCTTATTCATAACAAACTTCCTATAGGGAATAGAATACCTATATGGTAGTGGCGACTAGCGGACTTGGAAGTCTTGGGCCGGGCGCCTCGAAGCGAGCCATAGGAGAGTTTATCGCCCCTTCGAGGCGGCTTGCGTGGATTCTCACTTTGAAGTGCCCGCAATTCTTGGTGAGAATTAGTGGAATCGGCGACTTCCGCAATGCAGGCCACGCAGGCCATTGAGTAATGGATCCCTAGGATCATGGTACTCACAAATACCCTACTCCATCTAGTAGCATCAATTGGAAATGCCTGAATGTGTCGGTGCATTGCTAGAGCACAAGAAACTAGTGGATGCTCACAACAATGAACGAGAGACGCCTCTCTTCTTGGCTACTCTCCATGGTAAGAAAGCAACATTCCTTTGCCTCCATGACTTATGTGACCACAGCTTAATTGCTCACAACAATGGTCGAAGGGGTGATAGTGAAACTATTCTTCATTATGCGACTACGGAGAATACTTTGGTTAGTATTTATTACTATTTATTCAATTTCATGCACATACATATTTTCTTATAGTGTATATCATATATTGAAACATACATTCATTGCTTATTGATAGATTTAGCATATCAAATAGCACATAAGTATAAAGACCTTCTCAATTCTTTCAACGAAAGCGGGTACACGCCGCTCCATCTCCTAGCCAGTAATCCTGCTGCATTTGAGAGTAGTTGTCACCTAGGCTGGTTCAAGAAGATTGTTTACTATTGTAAGACTCACTTAACCATATATAACTCAATTATCATCACCATGAAAATGATCAGCTAGTACTATTTAAGATTTTGTAATGGCTTGAGCTTCTACATTTTGCTAGGTTTATATGTAGAGAAACTCAAGGAGGAATCATTCCCTCACTATGATCCTATCCAGAAAAGTGTTGAAGACAAACCGGAGCTGCAGAAGTATCCAGAGAACTACACAACATGTGTAAACTTCTTTCAAGTGCTGAATGTGCTGTGGAACGTGTTTACAAAGTAAAGTATGGGGAAGGACAAAGGAGATCATTTGCTTTATAGCCAAACATAGTGTAGTGAACATCGTGAAGCAAATGGAACTGTTGATATTCTAGTTAAAAAGAGTTGATATATTCAAGTTTTTGGTGGTCAAATTTCCCTAAACACAGTATAATAAATATTGGTTTTCACGATTGTTGTGGTTCTCTTTCCAATTGTGTTTGAAAGTTCTCTAGTCGATAATCTTCTTTCATAAAAAAAAAAAGCAGTGTAGTGAACATTACATCAAATTAACCTTCACAAAAGATACATCCCAGTATAATGAAAGTTAGGTAGGCACATTTGAATTACTTTATTTCAAGATCTTTTTTTTTAGTATTTATGATGATAGAGTTGTCACTTACATCTACTCAGTGATTCCAGCACCTTGTGAAAGGATTCGCCGGAGAAGAACGACCCGAGAGGATACTAAAGGTACAATGTGATGCTTCTCATAAGAAAGGTAAGTTCCATATACAGGATCTATCTTTAGTAATTAATGAAGGGGAAAAAAACAAAGAGAAAATGGTTTTTATTTCTATATGAGTTGATCTGTTAAATCAAGTCATAGCTCACTACCAAGAAATGGATTATCCAAATAATATCTCTTAGGAATTGGATAGATCAGGGATCTTTTTTCCTGTTCTTTTTACGTTGTAGTTCTTTGATTTTCTTTTTTAATCAATTCTTGGAAAATACAATCTTATTAGTCTAAAAAGCATAAGCACATTAGAAACCATTGGTTTAATTATAAGTTCTAAGAGACGTCGTCTATAAATTTATATATATAGAGAGAATATATTTCAAATTAATTGTTTTAAAATGTGAATACATTTGTATTTCTAGATTTTATTTAAGTATATACGAAATAGAGGTTTTGTGATAGCTCATTTGCAAGCTTCAAGCATAATAAAAATAAAATAGGAAGAGTATTCTATTAGTATACAACAGTTTCATTCTTAAGCTCGACAGTAGGTGATCATCCAAATTTTCATGGTTACGAGAAAACAAACCTTTTGAATGTGATATATCATAAAAGGTTTGATTCAATATCAGTAGACATTAATTGATTTCCAATTAGCTTAATTCAAAAATTAATTACATCATAGATAAGGGATATGGATTTGAGTGATAGGAGAGTAAGAATTATTGGGCATAATGCTTACTATATGATGAGTTTTGTCTCTCGCTGACTGGCCCATGCGCTAATGTGTGTATCCATCTTGAGGTGATTAAGGGGTTTTTTTAAAACTCCAAATACATTATGTTGTTCACATTAAACAGTTGTTTAATTACCCACAATTTACTTCCAAACTAAATTGTGCTCTAACTCGATCCATTTTCATATGTAGGTGAACAATCAAGCAATAGAGTTGACGAGCAACCTCAACTACTGCCCCCAAATTATTATATTAGTTTCGAGTTCCTCAAATTTCTATACAAAGCAATGCTCGTTGTTCTTGGCTTCGGTATACAACATAATTCTAACTAATATTAAAATATGTTATTCATTGGTAATATCAAGGTGTTAATATCTTTAGAACCTCTTTCATACCTTCAAGGCCTTATGACAGTGGGAAGGTTCCCTCCATATATATTTTGTTTCAATTAGACCGAGTCTAGCCGATGTGGGACTTTCAACACTCCCTCCAATCGAGGCTAGGTTTTCTTTTCTTTTCTTTTTCCAATCCTCTCAGAGGATGGTAAGTGTGGAGCATCTTCCACCTTGGCACATCCCTGGTGCAGCCTTGCAAATGCAATGGGAATTCAAATGGTAAGATGTATGTCATATTCGCTAATTAACTTTTCATTATACTTATTTTTTATTAGGAAAATATTATAGTATTGAATAGACCTACATATACAATATCGAATTTTTAATTTTGAATGAAGTGTTGAATAAAGATATAGAGAAATGAAACCTCAATATCAAAAAAAATGTTGGTAAATGAATGGAACTGAGGTCAAGGTATAAAGGAACAATGCAGTTTTCCGACATGGTCATTTCTAATAATTATGTTTGTAAACCTATGCAAATTTCATCCATTTAATTTGGTGTGTTTGTTTGCTTAGCCTCATAATCTCATAAACACAACAAACTTTGTATAAAGGGATAGGTTGTCACATTCTACATTGATCAAGGGAAGAAAGTTTTTTGACACCATATAAATTATTGCAAGGTAGGGGTGGCTCCCACTGAATTTTTTTTGGGAAAAAATTCTCCTTTGTGGTTTAGGGAGATTTGAATTCAAGTCGGGCAAGTGATTTGAATTCAAGTCATGCACTTGGCCCCATTGAAATATGTTAGGTGTTCAACCATTGAGTCTTAGCTAGCTATTAATGTTCCTTATGTTTTCCCCCACCAAACTTCAATCCTAGGTTTTTTTTTACATTTATTCGTTTTGCATTACATCATAATATTATATTTCTCACAAATTTTGTCCTCATTAGAATTCCAACCCTAGATCCCTCCCCTCCCTAGCCACAGTGTATATGTTCTTCTTAACCTAATAGAAGCTATAAATATTTATATGGTTAGTTGGGTTCATTACACGTCACTAAATGAAATTTGAAACCAATGATAATTACATACATTTACACTAAACCGAAAAAAATATGATGAAATTAGCTCATATTCTTAAACATTCATTATCAACTATTAGTTTACACTCCATTGAATAATGATCAAGCTCATAAACTTACAAATCCCATGCAGTACATGAAAAAATTCATGCCCATGCATTTCTTCGTCCGTTACAATAAGGAAAACAAAATAGTGAGAGAGATCTTCACAAAAACCTGGTAGAAAAGGGCGACGAATGGATCAACAACACCTCCAACTCATGCTCCGTCGTGGCAGCCCTCATCGCCACCGTTGCCTTCATAACCTCTGCCACCATTCTCGGCGGCATCAAGGTGGAGAGCGGGAAACCCACTGTAGAAAAAAAGCTTGCTTTCAACGTCTTCTTCATCTCATCTCTCATCGCTTTGCCTTCTCCCGTCACCATCGTTGTCATGTTTCTGGCCATCCCCACTCACATCAAAGGCCCAAGAAAGGACTTGACAGAGATTTGCCAGAAAGTTGTTGTGTGGATTGTCGTCTCTCTTTATATCCATAGCCGCCATTTTGGTCTCATACGTGCTAAACATTTCGCTGTTCTGAAGATGAATTGAAGTATGTTGCGTTTGGAATTATACGCCGTTACGTACTTACCCGATGACATTCTTTTGCTATATTCATTTTCCTGTTATACCTTGATCTGATATGGGCTACTTTCAAGAGGGTGCCACAAAGAAACTATGCAGCAGTTGCATGAGCTTTAATTTTTTATTTGTTCCACCATTGTTAGGGTTTGATGGGGATTTTGAAATAAGTTTGAAATGATAAGGTTTTGGGGTTTGAACTTTGATATAGATATATATATATATATATATATGATAACCTAAGATTAATTTTTGTTTTAGGATTTTCTTTTCTTCTTCTTTTCCTTCTTTGTTTTAATTTGGTTGATTATTAGCAACTCTTTCTACCATCAATTGATTTTTTTTAAGGGAAACTTGTGTTTCAACCCATGGATTTTGGAATAATTGTGAATAATTGCAAAAAAAATATAAATATTGCAAAATATATGGTTTAGTCTTGTTTCATATAAAATAATTATGTTTCAAGTATGATAGTACCTAGGTACTAACTTAATAAACTATATGTACTACCTTAATATAGTCCCTGTACTATCTTAATGATTAGTGTTAAAATAGTACTGAAGGTAGGAGCTCTGACTGGACGAGGTTGACCCGGCCCAGGAGCCCAACTTGATGTTTGGGCTAGTTGGAGCCTACTTTTTTGCTCAGCTTTGGTTGAGTTTAGGTTCAATTTTATTAATTCGATTTAAATTTGGGTGGGCTTAGGCCCGATGGTTGAGAATGTCCAGGCTCGATATATATATATATATATATATATATATATATATATATATATATATATCTAATGTATTTAAGAGCCGACTTCTGCTTTTCCAAAGGAAGCTTTCAAACTTGAACCATAATTCAAATAGGATTAAAATAATTAAGAATTTCCAAATTCTCCATATATGTAATATAAAAAGCCCTCTCCATGCTTGTAGTAGTGTTATTCTATGTCCTAGACTTTACTAAGTAATTTAGCTACACTCCTTCAAATCCTTCGTAATGATTTCCTCTGTGTTCTCTTTCTGATTTCTAAGTTTCGGATTTCAGGTACAATGTTTAGTTCCACCATTGATTACTTTCGTTGCATTGTTTTATCGAATGGCCTTTTTATTTGTTTCCTAGAGAAGGATAATTTTTCTCTTTTCATTAGTTTTGTGTGTTCTGTTATGATTTTGAATTTATTTTGATGAAAAGGCAATGAGAATTTGGATTTTCATGATTCATAATTTTTTGCTCTTAAAGCTAAACAAAAGAAAAGTAAGACAAGTATTTGAATTTAGAATCAAAATAAATATATCTAAAAATAATAAGCTTAGGCTACCAACCACCTCTACAATTATTCAAAACTAAAGAGAATCTCTAATAACTAATAAGTCTAATTAGGCATTATTTTGATTCTAAATCAAAAAGTTCCTCACATTTGGGTTATGATTTTATTAGAAGCATATTATTTTTAAATATTTGATGTATGATAATTATTGTGAAATGTGAAGAAGTTTGACTCTTCTTTTAATATGTATTTAGATATAATAATAATAATAATAATAATATTTATTTTTAATATGTGATTGTGCTTTCTTCAAGCTAATGCATTTGAAATATTTCCCCTTTTTTATATTTCCTTCAAATTAATCATTTTGCCTTAATTTATATAGAGTTGTCAAATAGTTTTGTAATTCAATAAATTTTCTAACTCAGGCAATCCCAACCTAACTTTGATCAATCCGATTAGCGGAGCCAACATTAAATCAACACAGGCTCGGCTTGATTAAAGTTTCATAATTTCAGTATAGGTTGAGCTTGGGTTGAACTCATCAGGTTGAAAGTCTGGTTGAGTTGTATTTGGGTTCATGTATCACATGTTCGGTTTTAGCTCGGGTTGACTTTCAACGGAATGTCCTTCAGTTGGAGCTCTATCGCAAGATTACAATTTACCTAGATATTATCACACCTAAAACTATAATTATTTTTGAAATCGTACTAAACCATGTTTTTTTTAGCTTTTTGTTATACCTTGGGTTGCAATTATTCCTAAATTAGCGAGCTAAAACTAAACTTTCCCTTTTTATAAAACGAGGAAAATTAAATAGCTCTCATGTATTATTTTTCTTGACCAGTCCTCCATATCTCAAAAAATAGGTTTTAATTATCACCCTCAAAATGTTAAGTAAAAATGATTGTTTTTTTCTTCTCTCGTGTTTTTTTACACTTAAAGTTACAATGTAGTAAATTATCCTCACTGAGACTCAGACTCGGGACCTTTTCACTCCCCATGTCTTGCTTATTTAAACGTTGAACACTCTATCATTTGATTTTCGTACACAAGTTTTAGTATCGAGAATTCATCATACTTGTGGAAGAATCTAGGGAATTTATATCAATCGACTTTTCTTTTTCTATCTATTGGAATAACCAATTTTATCACAAACAAATATTTGTAAGAAACGTTATGTGTGAGTACGTGGGCCGTATTCTTTGTTTCTGTCCAGTAAAAATTTATATGAGATGGCGGAAATTCGATCAAATCCGAGCAATTACTTTAATGTAATATGTAAAATGAATAAATATAAATAAACTAAAGGTATGGTTGATCACTATTTTTGAAAACTATTTATAGTTTTCAAAAACAAAAAGAACAAGGAAAATAGAGAGAACGTGTTAGGTTACCAACTTTTTTTTATTCTCAAAAACGTAAAAAACACATAAAACACTAAATTAAGAAAACAATAATAGTTTTAGATAACACGAAAATTGTGTTGCGTGTTTTAAAATTGTTCTCAAGAATAATTTTTCAAAAACAAGAATCAACGAACTAAAAATTCTCGAGTCACAGTTACACGTCTGCTCAAATTAGACGAAAGAGTTCATACTATGGATTAGGCCCATTGTTTGGGTTTCGAGTAATGTCTGGAGTTAGTCTCGAGAAAATGGAGGGAAAGGAGAGAAAGATAGGGGCGGGGAGGAAAGGAAGGATTGGCTCTACAAATATCTGAGAATTTAGTTCTTATTTAAGTCTTTATTTTATTTTCTCATAATGCTTGAAGGAATTAGAATATGTAAGAACATTTCTTATCAGTCTTCCCGCTGTATGAAATTTTTTTAGTTCATGGCGGGGGTGGATTTTGTTTGTTGATTTCGTGCGCTGCGGACCTTTTTAGAAGTTAAGTGATGCTTTTCAATCGGGCTGGGAATTTGGAGCGTGCTTGAATTCTTTGAGTCGGACAGACTCTGTACGTTGGACTCCTTTGTAAAAACAAGAAACAAAAAGAATCGGCGGGGGCTGCGAGTCACCTCTCGATGCAAGTCGATTCTTTGCGGGGAAGAGAGAAGATCAGCCTTGGGAATGAATTTTAAATGTATAAGTCTGCGTGCCTTTCACTTATGGGGTGACTGGTATTTATAATGGATGATCATGACAAGCTTTCCTAGTGGATTATGATATTGGAATAGTATGTTTCTAGTTGAAGGATGATGCAATGTTTCCTACTCTCCCTTTGGGTAGGAGATTTTCTTTCCTTATCGTAAACCAATTAATAAGGGATAATTGAGGGGTGATGATCGGTGAATATCTTACTTTCCTGATTGGTGGAGATTGGGTGTTTTTCCCTGATACGGATTCCTTGGGCTGCCAGCCTTTTAAAGGGGTGAGTTGGGCCCTTGTTTTGGGCCTGCCTTTAAGGGATACCATTAAGGGCCTATTGCTAGTACTTTGGGCGATTTTAATTAAGCGTTGGCTTGTATCTTGGGCATGCATACGTTATTGAAACCCTATCGATTTACCCACGACCTTTGGTAGCGGGCGCGGCGAGGTTGTATCGCTTCTTGGATCGGTGATACCCGGCGTGGCTACTCGGGGTTTGATTAAGGCTTTGCCGCCATCCCACGTCTTCTAATATGACGGCTTCTCGATTTCCGTGTTTATTTCGGTTGTGGCTCTTGGCTTCCTTAAAAACGTCCCTTGACCGTTTGCACTTTGTTCCTCTGTTCTCGAAGCCTTTTTGCCTCTGCAAATTGGTGCTTCCTTTTTCCTTGTTTTATTAATTTGAATTGCCTGGTTTTCAAGCTGCGAGGTTCTACTAGAGCGGTTCACGCTCTATGACCCCGAGATCTCTTGCGGGCTATCTAAGCTACTTAGCTCACGGCTACTTTGCCCAGCACAGGTTGTTACACTCTGGCCCGAGCTACTGGGCTCCTGAGCTACATGGCTCCATGGCTACTTGGCCTTTTTGAGTGGTTACGCTTTGAGCTACTAGGCTCCTGAGCTACTTGGCTCCGTGGCTACTTGGCCTTTTGAGGGCGGGTTACGCTCTGGGGGCCCGAGCTGCGGGCTTGGCTACTTGGCTCGGGTGGCTGCATGGCCTTTTGGTGTTACGGCACAATGACGGGTGATCTGCCCCGGGCCCAGGCTACTTGGCTCGTGGCTCTACGTAGCATGCTTGGTGTGCGGCTTTGCCAGCGAGCTATTGGGCTCCTGAGCTACTTGGCTCCGTGGCTAAATGGCATGTTTGAGCTGTTACGCTCTACGAACTAAGCTACTAGGCTCCTTGGCTACTTGGCCTTTTTGAGCGATTACGCTCTGCGAGGCCCGAGCTGCGGGATCTGAGCTACTTGGCTCGTGTCTACATAGCTGTTTGGTATTGTTATGCGGCCCGAGCCCCTCTTGGGCTCCTAGCTACATGGCTCAGTGGCTGCCCTTTTGACGATTACGCTGTGACGGAAGCTCTTTGGGCTCCTGAGCTAATTGCCTCTGTGTTTACATAGCTGTTGGTACATTGCGCCTGCTTGAAATGAGCTACTAGGCTCTGAGCTATGGCCGTGGCTGCTTAGCCTTTTTGGTGGATTGCGGCTCTGCGGCCCGACTGCGAGCTCGTGGCTACATAGCTGTTTGGTTTATTGTGCTGCGGCCCAGCTCTTGGGCTCCTGGTTGCAGGCTCCATGGTACATGGCTGTTGGTGTTACGCTCTCTGAGGCCCCCGAATCTTGGGCTCTGAGCTACTTGGCTCTGTGGCTACTTGGCCTTTTTGAGCGGTTACGCTCTACAAACTGAGCTAATGGGCTCCGTGGCTACTTGGCCTTTTGACGGTAGCATTCTGTGACTAATTTCTTTGGGCTCTGAGTTACTTAGCTCCGTGGCTACATGACTGTTTGAGCTATTCGCTCTTCAGGCGAGCTCTTGGGCTCACACAGGCTGTGGCTCCGTGGGTACTCGGCGCTTTTGAGCGATTGCAGCTCTGCGAAGCGAGCTACTTGGCTCCATAATTACCAGCCTCGCCCAAATTTGTTCCTTTCTACTGGCTGAGCCTCTGGGCTCTGATACCTTTCCGTGGCTGCCAGCCTTTTTGAGCGGATTCACGCTGCGGAGTGAGCTACTAAGCTCTCTTGAGCTACTTAGTTGTCTTCCATGGCACATTTTAGGCTGACGCTCTGCTTGACCCGAGCTCTTGGGCTCGGATACCTTGGCTCCGTGGCTGCCCGGCCTTTTGGCGGTTACCCTCTTGGCCAGGCTACTTGGCTCCGTGGCTACATAGCCTATTTGGTTGTTGCTCCTCTGGCGAGCCTCTTGGGCTCTGAGCTACTTGGCTCCATGACTACATGGCTTGTTTGAGTTGTTAAGCTCTGACCCGGCTCTTGGGCTCTGAACTACTTGGCTCGTTGCTACATGAAAGCATTTGAGCTTTTATTCTACATGTGAATTGCCGGGCTCGTGGCTACTTGGCCTTTTAAGCGGTTACGCTTTGCGAAGCGGCTGTTGGGCTCTGAGCTACCCAGCTCAGTGGCTGCATGGCACATTTGGTGATACGCTTCTGGCGAAATTTCACCCAGGCTCTGAGCTACATGGCTCATGGCTACTTGACCTTTTTTAGCGGTTGCGCTCTGCGACGAGGCTGCTAAGCTCTGAGCTGTAGCTACGTGGCTACATGGCTGTTTGGTTGTGCGCTCACCTTGTGACCAGGCTGCTAGGCTCCCCAAGCTACATGGCTCGTGGCTCTTGGCCTTTTGACGGGTTACCCTGCCAGGGCCCGAGCTGCTGGCTCTGAGCTGCAGCCGTGGCTATAGCTGTTGAGGCTGATATGCTCTACCGGCCCGAGCTCTTGGGCTCCCCGAGCTACTTGGCTCCATGGCTACATGGCTGTTTGGTGTTAAGCTCCTACGGTAGTCTTGGGCTCCCCAGATTTGCACTTGGCTCTGTCGTTGCATGGCTTGTTAGGTTGTTACACTCTGCGAGCGGGCCTGCGGGCTCAGGTGCCTGCCCAGCTTGACCCAGGTTACGCTCTGACGGGTGCAGTGGGCCCGGTTGCCCAGCTCAGTGGCTACATGACTGTTTGACTGTGCAGCTCTGCTTGATGAGCCTCTTCAGGCTCTTTGAGCTACATGGCTCCATGGTTACTTGGCCTTTTTGAGCGGTTACTCTCTACGAACTGAGCTACAGGGCTCCTGAGCTGCTTGGCTCAGTGGCTACTTGGCCTTTTTGAGCGGTTACGCTCTGTAGTGGCTTCACCCAGCACCATGGCTCTTAGCCTTGCGGTAGTTAAACTCTCAGAAACTAAGCTCTTGGGCTCCACAGGCTGTGGCTCCGTGGCTACACAGCCTTTGGTACATTAAACTGCGCAAGGCGAGCCTCTTGCCCCGGGCTCCCTAAGCTACATGGCTTCATGGCTACTTGGCCTTCGCAGAATTTTGTTAGGCTCTGGCCCGAAATACTAGGCTCTCTGAGCTACTAGGCTCCTGAGCTACGCTGGCTCTCGTGGCTGCCCTGGCCTTGTTGGTTACGCTCTATGACGAGCTATGGCACCATGGCTACTTGGCCTTTTTGAGATGTTAAACTCTAGAAACTAAGCTACTGGGCTCCTGAGCTACATGGCTCCGTGGCTACCTTTCCTTTTGAATTTGTTAAACTCTATGGCCAGAATTTCACCCAGGCTCTGGATACATGGCTCGAAGTGTGCTTGGCCTTTTGGCCAGTTACGCTCTCTGCGGCTGAGCTACTTGGCACCATGGCTAATTAGCCTTTTGAGATGTTAAACTCACAGAAACTAAACTCTTGGTCTCTGAGCTACATGGCTCTGTGGCTACCTTGCCTTTTTGAGTTGTTAAACTCTGCAAACTGAGCTACTAGGCTCTGAGCTACATGGCTCTGTGGCTACTTGGCCTTCCTAAGCTGTTAGGCTCTACAAACTGAGCTACTAGGCTCCTGAGCTACATGGATCCGTGGCTACTTGGTATTTTTGAGCTGTTAAGCTCTGTGAACTAAGCTACTAGGCTCCTGAGCTACATGGCTCCATGGCTACTTAGACCCTCTGCGGCGAGCTCTTGGGCTCTGGCGTAAGACCCTCTGAAATGCTTCGACTCTTCTATGAATTCTTTTATTAAAGTCGAGCGTCTCGATTCTGACGTCGAACTTCTTTGGAAGGAGAAGTGCAACACCCCGACTGTGAATGGAGATTCGATTTATTGTACTAGGTCGTCCATGGAGACTAGAGCTCGGCCCTTTACCGCTTCCTTCATGTGGCTGATTTCTTGTTGGATGTCCCTGAACCTCTGCTTCCACGACCTCTCTTCATT